>CM045883.1:88324444-88364444 GCA_025169545.1 Anguilla japonica
ACTTCAGTTCTTCCAGCATTTCAGGCTTAACATACAGAAATGAAAATCCATAAATATGGCACTTCACTAGATACACATTTACAATATATTGAATAAATACAGTATATAGTATACATGGACTACACTACTACATTACTATATAATATATACTTATGTACATAACATATGTCATACTGTTTTATAATTTATATTTCTTAATGATATCACCCAGCAGTAAATCAAACTGTATGTTATACTCATTTTTAGCTTAACAGACAGGCTGCAGCATTCAGAAATATATGCATTGGCTATTTTCACTAAAGATGCTGCCCATCCAAGCCATTCAAAATGACATTACAGAATTACTCACACAGCACTTTGAGATGCATATGAGGAGATCTGTCAGTCTCAATTGCATTCTGTGCCTCACAGTAATATTCTCCAGCATCCCAGGAGTTGATTTTATTAATGGTGTAACTCCTTTGTGATCCTCCCCTTGAGAATGCAGACCCAATCTTCTTAAACCAGGTGTAGTTCTGCACTGGGGGGTTGGCATCGCTGCTGCAGGTCAGAGTCACTGAACTGCCCTCCACTATTTCACCAGAGGGGCTCACTGATACTGAGGTGCTCTTAGGAGGATCTGAAAAATGGAATAACAGGTCCTGCAATTTTATATAGACGTCCAAAAGAGGTGTTTTTTGGGAGCATCTAAAATAATCAGAAAAATGTTTTAAATTCCATATAATTTCTCGCTCACTGTGTTCCATCTCAAAGCACTAGCAGAAACATTTATTTCAGAGGGAAGTTTATAATGGAGCTGAAATCTCATTCTTTGAATTTCCCAGCGTGTTGTGCTTTGTTGCAAAATGAACTGGATGTACTGTAGATTTTTAATGGTAGTTGGTAAATGGCACAGGATAAACAAGATTTAAAAAGTGACAGCGGTATTTTGATATGTCTTTTTAGCATGGAGTTCATTAATAATGATAACTTAATTTTGTTTACCCTTTTTTGCCATGTGCATACTCAAAATGACCACACGTTTTACCTAAGACATGTCAGTATTATCAGGCTCATCACTGTATGATAATGTAATTATATCTGATTTCTCCTCCACTGGCCAGTGTGACTGCTTTACTCAGTATCTTACTACTGTGAAGTTACCCAAAGACACTCAGGAGAAACTGACTCTCTGCTCTATGTGTCTGAAGCTGAGATGCACTGATATACTCACAATACTCACACTGCACATCAAGACGTTTAGGAGGAGATATGTTTGTCCCAATCCCAGTCCCTGCCTGACAGGTGTATTCTCCTGCATCCTGCAGTGTGATGTTTTTAATGGTGTACCTGTCCACTGGTCCTCCTGTCTCTGAGGATACAGCTCTATTATTCTTATACCAGGTGTATCTCTGCACTGGTGGGTTGGCATCGCTGCTGCAGGTCAGAGTCACTGAACTGCCCTCCACTATTTCACCAGAGGGGCTCACTGATACTGAGGTGCTCTTAGGAGGATCTGAAAAATGGAATAACAGGTCCTGCAGTTTTATATAGACGTCCAAAGGAGGTGTTTTTTGGGAGCATCTAAAATCATCAGAAAAATGTGCTAAATTCCATATAATTTCTCACTCACTGTGTTCCATCTCAAAGCACTAGCAGAAACATTTATTTCAAAGGGAAGTTTATAATGGAGCTGAAATCTCATTCTTTGAATTTCCCAGTGTGTTGTGCTTTGTTGCAAAATGAACTGGATGTACTGTAGATTTTTAAAGGTAGTTGGTAAATGACACAGGACAAACAAGATTTCAAAAGTGACAGTAGTATTTTGATGTCTTTTTAGCATGGAGTTCATTAATAATGATACCTTCATTTTGTTTAACCTTTTTTGCCATGTGCATACTCAAAATGAACACACGTTTTACCTAAGACATGTCAGTATGTTCAGGCTCATCACTGTATTATAATGTAGGCTAATTATATCTGATTTCTCCTCCACTGGCCAGTGTGACTGCTTTACTCAGTGTCTTACTACTGTGAAGTTACCCAAAGACACTCAGGAGATACTGACTCTCTGCTCTGTGTGTCTGAAGCTGAGATGCACTGATATACTCACACTGCACATCAAGACGTTTAGGAGGAGCGATGTTTGTCCCAATCACATTCTCTACCTGACAAGTGTATTCTCCTGCATCCTGCAGTGTGATGTTTTTAATGGTGTACCTGTCCACTGGTCCTCCTGTCTCTGAGGATACAGCTCTATTATTCTTATACCAGGTGTATCTCTGCACTGGTGGGTTGGCATCGCTGCTGCAGGTCAGAGTCACTGAACTGCCCTCCACTATTTCACCAGAGGGGCTCACTGATACTGAGGTGCTCTTAGGAGGATCTGAAAAATGGAATAACAGGTCCTGCAGTTTTATATAGACGTCCAAAGGAGGTGTTTTTTGGGAGCATCTAAAATCATCAGAAAAATGTGCTAAATTCCATATAATTTCTCACTCACTGTGTTCCATCTCAAAGCACTAGCAGAAACATTTATTTCAAAGGGAAGTTTATAATGGAGCTGAAATCTCATTCTTTGAATTTCCCAGTGTGTTGTGCTTTGTTGCAAAATGAACTGGATGTACTGTAGATTTTTAAAGGTAGTTGGTAAATGACACAGGACAAACAAGATTTCAAAAGTGACAGCAGTATTTTGATGTCTTTTTAGCATGGAGTTCATTAATAATGATACCTTCATTTTGTTTAACCTTTTTTGCCATGTGCATACTCAAAATGAACACACGTTTTACCTAAGACATGTCAGTATGTTCAGGCTCATCACTGTATTATAATGTAGGCTAATTATATCTGATTTCTCCTCCACTGGCCAGTGTGACTGCTTTACTCAGTGTCTTACTACTGTGAAGTTACCCAAAGACACTCAGGAGATACTGACTCTCTGCTCTGTGTGTCTGAAGCTGAGATGCACTGATATACTCACACTGCACATCAAGACGTTTAGGAGGAGAGATGTTTGTCCCAATCCCATTCCCAGCCTGACAGGTGTACTCTCCTGCATCCTGCAGTGTGATGTTTTTAATGGTGTACCTGTCCACTGGTCCTCCTGTCTCTGAGGATACAGCTCTATTATTCTTATACCAGGTGTATCTCTGCACTGGTGGGTTGGCATCGCTGCTGCAGCTCAGAGTCACTGAACTGCCCTCCCCTATTTCACCAGAGGGGCTCACTGATACTGAGGTGCTCTTAGGAGGATCTGAAAGAGAAAATAACAGGTCCTGCAGTTTTATATACATGTCACACTTGCTCAGCTCATTTAAAGGAAACCCACTGTGGGTTCACCACCTCAGTTCTTCCAGCATTTCAGGCTTAACGCATAGAAATGAAGAGTGACAAATATGGCACTTCACTAGATATACATATGCAATATATAGATTACATACGTACAGTATGTACATGGACTATGCTACTATATTACTCTATCATATATGTACATAACATATATCACAATGTTCAACATCAATTTTTTTAATGATATCACCCAGCAGTAAATCAAACTGTATGTTCTACTCATTTTTAGCTTAACAGACAGGCCACAGCTTTCAGAAATATAAGCATAGGCTATTTTCACTGAATATGCTGCCCACCCAAGCCATTATAAATGACAGTAAAGAATTACTTACACAACACTTTGAGATTAATATGAGGAGATCTGTCTGTCCCAATCGCATTCTCTGCCTCACAATAGTATTCTCCAGCATCCCTGGATTTGATTTCATTAATGGTATAACTCCGTTTTGATCCTCTCCATGAGGATTCAGTTCTATTATTCTTATACCAGGTGTATCTCTGCAGTGGTGGGTTGGCATCACTGCTGCAGGTCAGAGTCACTGAACTGCGCTCCATTATTTCACCAGAGGGGCTCACTGACACTGAGATGCTCTTAGGAGGATCTGAAAAATAGAATAACAGGTCCTGCTGTTTTATATAGATGTCACACTGAGGTGTTCTTGAGAGGATCTAAAATCAATAGACAAATTTGTTAAATTCCATATAATTTCTCACTCACTGTGTTGCTTCTCTAAGCACTAGCAGAGACATTTATTTCAACGGGAAGTTCATAGACGCTTTCAACGGTAACAACATAAACAAACGTTACTGCGCATGTGCCGTGTTCTGACCCAAACCAAACTTCCGGCAGACTTCCGCAAACAATCAATAACAACAGAGTTCCTCTAGGGTATTTCTGATAACAAGCAAAATAAATAACAAGTAAATTACGTTAGCTAGCTAGTTAAAACTATGTCTAGCCAGTATTATTTGGGGGTTACCAGTCGAAGAAAATAGCCATTACTTGTCCAAACTCAAATGCGATAACGTTACACTACCAGAAAAACGTGACAGAAACAGATAGTGTTGACAGTATTGCACCTTGCTGAGCATCATACATTCCTTGCATAATCCATAACTATTCTGGTTACATGCACATTCCTGTGTAAAAACTGCACTCTTTCTATGACATTGCTTAAAAACGATGATTACATGAGACACAAACTGGGGCTAGTGCTGGGCAGCATGTTTAGCCAATGCAGTTACTGTAGGTATTTATTTGTATAGCATGCATTGATGGAAAAACATCGTGGCTAATAGTTTGGGTCATCTTGCTAGGTTACCACAACAAAAAATGATCAGGTAATGTAACGCTGCAAGTCACTGAAAACAGATATACGTTAGTTCAAAACGTAGCTAAAGCGTAGCATTGATCTAACGTTACTGTGTAAAAATGTATACAATGTTAGCTACGTTTAGGTAGCTAGCTAGCTATAATCAATTTAGTTAGGTAATAAACTATTGAGGGCTTGTTACTGGTCAGCTAGCTATTAGGCTAGCTATCGCTTATGAGTTTGTACCTGAAACAAAGTCAGTGCTAGAGTGAGAGCACATATTCGACCACCTTCGTTCGACAGACAGGAACACGTAAACTGATTTACAACTATATATGAAATAGGCGAAATATCGGCAACAACCTGTACCTAGTTATGTAGGGAAAAATGTCCTTGTTATCCTCCCGTGGTTATTTTTTCAGTACTTTCACGAGTTTTTTCTGTGCCGGCAAATTAGTCAGAGGTGGTCCAGCGCTAGCTTTCGGTTGCTAACGGGACATGTATCGACCACCCCATATAAATGAATGGAACTTGACATAAATTTGCTAGCATACTGTACAACTGTTCTTCCTGTCTTGCGTATTTGAGGTTAATATGAGAAAGGGTGGTCGCTATCAGCACTTCTAGAAATCCGTATATTTACGGTTGTAACCCAAGTCGCAGGACGCAAAATAGCCGTTAGGAAAGCAGTTTGAAAGTATGAAGCAACCTCTGCGCCATTGGCTTTAATGGGTCGCGATGAGATAATTACGAGCGTGTTGCTTGTCTTATAGTTCATATAGTAGATAAGGCTGTATTAGTATTACTAAATGTGTATGCATGAAGTTGATTTTTTTATTTATACAGTTTATTATGTGTATTTTTACAGGACTTACATTTTAATAGGTACGATGTCCAGTTAATTCTCAAAAATATGAAGTAACAACGGGTAAGCACCGGCTATAATAATCACAGGGATTCAATGACAATGAATGAAATATGATGTATTCCAAAGCAATGCTACCCAATATTTCCTCATTTCTTTCAAGTCACTTGGCCCTGTGTGTATAAGCATGCAGTACATGGACAGGCCAAACATATGTATGGATGGCTTTCTCACAGTCAAGATTGATTGAATAGGCATCTATATGTCCAATTTGTATAGGTGTGTATGTATTTCGCTGCCCAGCCTTTCTGTTGCGGGAATGATTGTGTGTTTCTTGGTATAAATGTCTGTTCGTAAATGTGAATGTAACATGCTGCGAGGGAAATGTCCCCATGGGGATAAAGAAGTTCTCTATGTATGTATGTACAATATCGGGATGGCAGGCATGCCATCCCGCCAAGTTACGCCTTGGCGGGGGCATGCCCCATACCTATACAGCACCGAGAGTTTGGCACTTTTCAGGGTTCCCCACAGAAATAACCACTACAGCCACAGACACTGAGCCCTTAAAAACATTAAATTCTGTACATTCTGACCCCATTTCAACAGACAGATTTCATAAACAACTTCACATGTCCACACAATAAAGCCCCAAACTAAGGGGATTTTGCGTTTTCTTCTTCTTCTTCTTCTTCTTCTTCTTCTTCTTCTTCTTCTTCTTCTTCTTCTTCTTTCTTCTTCTTCTTCTTCTTCTTCTTCTTCTTCTTCTTCTCCTTCTTCTTCTTCTTCTTCTCATTCTTATTTTTCCTGCCGCCTATCCCACTAACAACATGTCTCCCCATTGGACATTTTACCGACATCAGCCAAATTCCCACCTCACGACCCAATCAAAAACTCGCATACACACACAATACCCATACCTTTTTACTGTGAAACATTTCCGGTTTAAACAGCTAATCTGACTGTGGCCTAGTGGGTAAGGTTACAGTCTTGGGAACATGGGGTCATAGGTTCAAGCCCAGCTAGGGATGCACTATAGTCTGTGATCATGTGAACCTTCATCTTCATGCCCATTCTGCTAAAAACATATTGTTTCAACTACGCAATTTCATCCTAATTTCTCTTACACTGTTGTTATTTTCTCATATGCAAAGTCTGCTGGGACATATGCGTCCGCTCCTGTTCTCCACTATCAAGTTTTCCAGTTCTAGCTTAGCAAAACAGCGAAGAGGATTCCCACCTGCAGATAAGCCTATCAAAATGCCTTATAAACCTTACAAACACTAAAAGTGCATCGCCACGAAATAACAGACAACGGAACAGGACAGCAGGGTACACAAGTTGCGACCTAGGGAGCTCTAATTCTACGGGCTTGCTGATTCTTTTCTCAATCAAGGCTCGTTGGATGGCCGTCAAATCCGTGAGTACATACACTGGCCATATTTCACCTGCGTTTCTGTTGCGTTTACACTTACGCCACCGCACCCTTTGTCACAGCCACTGTTTTGCATATATAGCAAACCGAAACTGCTAAACAGTACACGCTCCTCAGACTGTACAAATTCACACAAGGATAGCCATAATCCACAACCGTTTCTTACAGGGTCACTTCGCATTTCACACTCTTATAATAAAACGCTTTGCAAAAAGAAATGATATCTCATAATAAACACGTTTTCAACGTACAAAAATTCCAAGTTACTCACACATACGAGACCAGTCCAGGCCTGCAATTAAAAGTATTGATATCGAAATGACGCCAAGTTACGGTACTACAAACGGAAATTAAATAAGATGTATTCCAAAGCAATGCTACCCAAAATTTCCTCAATTCTTTCAAGTCACTTGGCCCTGTGTTTTGTAATCTTGCCATTTTACAATGTCATGCAAACTTCGTGTCACATCAAAGAGTCAAATATTTCGAATTGCCTCATGGAACACATTGAAATTCATGTACGAAACTGCTGCTGAGTAACTACAGGAAGCATATTTCTCCAGAAAACATGTTTATACTTGCTTCTGAACTGAATGTCAGTACAAGTTATTGTATATTTGCTACGTACAATAAATATTGCATGTAAAATACATATTGTACATACATACATAGAGAACTTCTTTATCCCGATGGGGACATTTCCCTGGCAGCATGTTACATTCACATCTACGAACACACACTTATACCAAGAAACATACTATCATTCACGCAACAGAAAGGCTGGGCAGCGAAATACATACATACCAATACAAATTGGACATATACACGTCTATTCAATCAATCTTGACTGTGAGAGAGCCATCCACACATATGTTTGGCCTGTCCATGTACTGCATGCTTATACACACAGGGCCAAGTGACTTGAAAGAATTGAGGAAATATTGGGTAGCATTGCTTTGGAATACATCTTATTTAATTTTGGTGAGGCAAGATAGACTATATTGTTTGTAGTACCGTAACTTGGCGTCATTTTGATATCAATACTTTTAATGGCAGGCCTGGATTTTGGCAGTCTGAATGAATGAGTTACAGACAGTGTATGTCTTGTATGTGTGAGTAACTTGGCATTTTTGTACATTGAAAAAGTGTTTTTTTATGAGATAAACAAACACAGAGCGGAAGTTAACTTCGGGCCAAGCGCATAACCTTGGCAACGCGCGTGCATCCGATGAAAGCGTCTATACCAGAGCAAAAATCTCATTCTTTGAATTTTCCAGTATGTCATGCTTAATTGCAAAATCAACTGGATATACTGTAGCTTTTTATGGTAGTTGGATAATGACACAACAGAATGAAGTATTCAAAAGTGACAGATGTATTTAGATATGTCTTTTTAGCATCTTCCTTAATAATGATGACTTCATTTTTTTTAATGTTGAACAGCTGCATGTGGTACCTTTTTTTGCCCTTTGCAAACTCAATATGACTACACTTTTTACCTAAGACATGTCAGTATGATCAGGCTCATCATTGTAATGTAATGTAATTATATCTGATTTCTCCTCCACTGGCCAGAGTGACTGCTTTACTCAGTGTCTTACTGCTGTGAAGTTACCCAAAGACACTCAGGAGATACCGACTCTCTGCTCTGTGTGTCTGAAGCTGAGATGCACTGATATACTCACACTGCACATCAAGACGTTTAGGAGGAGCGATGTTTGTCCCAATCACATTCTCTACCTGACAAGTGTATTCTCCTGCATCCTGCAGTGTGATGTTTTTAATGGTGTAACTCCATTCTGGTCTTCTCCATAGGAATGCAGATCCAGTCTTCCTATACCAGGCGTATCTCTGCACTGGTGGGTTGGCATCACTGCTGCAGGTCAGAGTCACTGAACTGCCCTCCACTATATCACCAGAGGGGCTCACTGATACTGAGATGCTCTTAGGAGGATCTGAAAGATAAAAGAACAGGTCCTGCAGTTTTATATAGATGTCACACTTACTCAGCTCAGTCATAGGAAACCCACAGTGGGTTCACAACTTCAGTTCTTCCAGCATTTCAGGCTTAATGCATAGAAATGAACTTCACTAAATATACAAATACAATATATACTGTTTGCAATACATGGATAACACTAGTACATTACTGTATCGCATGCACATAACATATATCACATTGTTTAACATCATGTTTTTTAATGATATGACCAAGCAGTAAATCAAACTATGTTCTACTCATTTTTAGCTTAACAGACAGGCTGCCGCATTCAGAAATATATACATAGGCTATTTTCACTGAAGATGCTGCCCATCCAAGCCATTATAAATGACAGTACAGAATTACTCACACAGCACTTTGAGATTCATATGAGGAGATCTGTACAACTTAGTGGGAAATTATGGCTGAAATCTTTCAAATTTGTGAGATTTGAAGAATTTTGAAAATCACAAATATTGACGACCACACAAGTTTGCCTAGCACTCACATATCACATTAAGAGCCACTGCAGTGGAAGGAAGATGCTCATAGCCTTTCACAGCACAGGTGTAGCTGCCTCGGTCTTCACTGCTGGCTCTGAACAGGTGACTCTGATCAGTGAAGGACAGAGGAGATCCGTCCCTGTACCAGATAAAGGCTGGGCTGCCAGTCAGAGTGCAGGTGGTGCTACAGTTCAGTCTCACACTCTGTCCCTCTTTCACTGTGTCAGGATTCACCATCACCTGTAGGTCTGCAAATTGCAAATTAAACCTGTAAAAAACTTCCAGTCATACTTGTGGGAAGAGAATTCTCTGAGTTTCTAGCATAAAATAATTACCTGTAACTGCCAATGTGACACCAGGTTCTCCAGTGGAATTTCCACCATCAAGGTCAGTCAGGATCCTGAATCGGTATGTTTTTGAATCAGTTTCTCTCAGCTGGTTTATTCTAAAAGTGCAGTCACTGTTCTTATTCCCCAAGTACTTTAAACGGTGAGAGTACTCTGAGTCCTTGGACAGGTCTTCACCCTCCTGTTTACTGTTCCAGTCATAAATAACCCAGAATGTTTTCTGTTCTGTGTGAGATGTGGGATATGAGTAAATGCAGCTCATGTCTACTGAAGACCCCTTTAAGGCACAGATTCTCTCAGGGGTGTAAGTCACTCTCCAACTCCACTGGCTCAGAACACCTGAAAAATACACACAGAGAGACACACAGACACACACACACAAACACACACACTGCTCAGAAATGCACTTACCTACAGATGTGCTGTCAATACTGTATTACTGATGAGGGGTTCAATTAACAAAAATTAACTAGAAACAACTGCACCAAATAATTGTACACAGACAACTTGTCAGATCATTTAGAAAAAACAGAGATATTTCCATTATGTCTTGGTCACAGTTTTAAAGTTAGGTGTGAAGAGGAACAAATTTTTCTCTCTCTTCAGATTAAAAAAGCAATTGCAATGCTCAGAACGATTGTCAGTACTGCAGTTCATCACGTTATGGAAATAATATACATTCTGTGTCCAGTTAAGCGATTTGAATTTTTCACTTTTGCTGATGATTTGCACAAGTCAGAAAGAATGATAATAATAAATGAATGCAGGGAAATATTTGCAGACTGAAACATCTGAACTGCTTTTGGTAAAAACACTTTAACAACTTACCTGCCACAGAGAGGAGGGTTACCAAGAAGGATTTAAGGAGCATCACTGGTTCAGTCTGAAAATATCCATACAAATGCACAAATGCAGGTCATGATCATTCTGATTAGTGCTGTAAAAATGAACGGCAGGAAAGAACCCTGTCCAGGTATTCTATGAGTTCACATTGTAATTGCAATGTGCTGCTAATGTCCCTAAATGCTCCGACTTTTATGAAGAGCTCACACAGACATACAGACAGGCTGTTACTTGATGACTGATATTTGAATGGAAGAAAGGAATAAATTCTTTCCATAAAATTGATTTTTTTCTGATTTGATGTTTAATCTTCTAGCACCATACCATCATGTAACATAATTTTGATTAAATGAAATAATATGATAATGCACTTACCGGGAGAGAGTTATGATCTGGCCTCAGTGGTTTACTAATGAGCCATTAGTATAAAACAGCCTTACAGACAGATCAGTGTGGCTGAATATGACTGTGAAGAAAGTGCTTCACACTAAATATAAAAGCAGAATGTGCTGTTGCAAATTTGACTCACTTCCTAAAGGTCTGACACATTTTAGAATTTAGCAAAAAAAAAAAAAAAACGTCTGAAGAAAATATACACAGTCGTTTGCTTTATGTCTGGAATGGACCAGTAGTGCCTTTTCAAAAAGACTGGGTAATTCTCATTTCTTTGCCCCCACTGTATTATTGAAATTCAGATGTCAATAATTATGTTCATTTTTGCATATTATGCTTATAAAAATAAACATTTAAATAATAAACTATTATGGTTACAGACATGATTTCGAATTACAACACAAACTGTTGCTAAAATCTGAGGCTTGGCCTATTCCAGTACATGTTCAGTATAAACAGTCTGTAAAAGCAGCAGAGGTTAATATAACAGTGACAGTAAAAGGTGCGATAGGCAACAGGCACAGGTAAACACTCATACATGCAGCAGCCCTGTACAAAATCCATTACCTAAACCAGACTATTTAATTCAGTTTAGTAAAAATCTTCCAAGAAATTGATCTGAAATGTACATACAGGACTCATTTATTTTAGTTACAGCCCCATCTGCAGGTAGATTGAATGTATTGCATCAACCCATCACCCCCTAGGGAAATTTTACTGCCACAAACAGCATGCTTTACCGTTGCCATACGTAGCTCAGTCGTGTTTATGTTTCATGCATCAGATTTTTGACATGAAGCCGAAACATCAACAAAACGCTGCTGTAGCTTAGCCTATAACCCGCCTATTAACATAAAGATTGCACACACTGTACTCTCACAGAAGATGAAAGGAGTGGATAGGCGTAGTTTTTGTATCTTTGTGTATCACAGCAGTGCAGTTTGGTGGTTTGGGGGTTCAGAGTGTGGCTCTGGGAGCTCTGAGGTTGCAGTTTCCATCCCCACCTGGAGCACTGCTCTGGGGCCCCAAAGCAGGTACTGTGAGGTGCCCCTGCTTGGCTCTTTTGTGCAGAGGTATAGCGGGCACGGTTGTGGGTGAAGATGCCTAATTTCAGGCGAGTGCCACCCTGACCACAGACAGTTAAAGCGCTGCTCACTTCCTGCAGCCTGTTCTATTCTTTATTTTATTCCACATCTCAGTTCAATGTCCGGTGGTGCAGCACTGTTTCTGTGGTTGATGTTCCTGCGACCTTTTAGAACTTTGGTTTTGCTTTGCCTGTTATACGGTCCATCATGCACATAATTAGTTGCAATTTCAATGCTTATATTTCATAAAGATGATTTTTACTACATATAGCTGACTGGATTATTGTATCATTCACATTTCACAGAGATGAAATAGATGCCCACACGTGAATAAAATGGCATTAATATAAAAAATGTTTTATTTTTATTTATTTATTTTTTTTTTTTGGGGGGGGGGGGGGGGGGGCAGGCAAAACATGATGGCCATATAAAGAATATAATGATAATAATGATAATGCTCAAATAAATCATAATATATTGATACACATAGTAAAACAATGTATGTAAAGAAAACACATAAAAAGATGCATTATTTCAAATAGCTAAACAGACAGTAAAGTAAAAATGGGGTCAATGCAACAAGGCAATGTAAAATGTCAAACTAAAACACTGTTTTAAAAGATTCTGGACCTTGCCTTTAAAAGTGACTTGAGTTTGGAGAATATAATCTACATTAATCTGCATTATAACCTTGCCATTCAATGTGAGAGAGTACATGCACATGTACATGAGTTATGAGTGTGTGAGTAACAGGGTTATATAAACGTGTAACGGTGTTGCAGGAGCATGTATGCAGCAGAGTTACATGAACATGCATGTTGCAGCAGGGTTACAGTACTTTGGGAAAAATCCTCCACCAACAGCTCTTTATAAGATGGATAAACTAGCAGAAACAGACAGCAGTTCTGTAAAGTTAAAGACAAAAAGAGACTCTTTCACCCTGATCTCCATCATTTCTCATTCTCTGCAGATTCTCTCCTCTGTGTGTTTTAATCCCACACTGAGGCCTCGTCAGCTCTCTGAAGCGCAGAGTTTGTGTCGCTGGCTGCATTTGTCACTCTCTGAAGGCTCTGCTCTGTGGTGAGACACAGGAAGAGACTCAGTCACACATAAGTGCGCCTCCAGTTGCACTGTTAAAAGGGAACCAGAGTGGCCACACAGTCCCTTGCATTCCCTACCTACTCCCTATCCAGAACGGATTCCTCTGTTCACTTAGTGGATTATATATCACAGAATCACTTGAAGAATTTACATTACAGAAGTATATTTTTCACATGTAAGGAAATCATACTAAATAATATCCACAGATACAAGTACAACATATTGAGAGTTAAGTGGGGAATATTCCTCAATAGTTTTAACCAATACAAATAAGGAGGAAGACTGAAAATGACTGCATCACACAGTGATGAACTGGATGAACTGTAACTTGCCTGGTGTGTATCTGTGCTTTGTGTCTTCTGCTCAGCACAGACCTGCTGACTTTGTAGTTTCATAAAAATACAGCCTGTACACAGAACTGTCCTTTGCTTTTCTGGACAGCTGGTACATTTATAATGGTGAGAATATCCAGGTGGGAACTTGTTACTTACAGTATGAGAGCGTCTGCTCCTCCCTCTCTCTCTGTTGGTGCTCTTCTTCCTGCTGAAAAGTGGGGGGGGGGGGGGGGGGGGGGTGGGGCGGAGTAACAGACCTTCAGGAGCTGTGGATCAGCCATCCCAGATGATATTTTGCCAAAACATTCCTACCTGCTCCTCTGAATTCAACAACAAATTAGTAAAAATACTGCATATCTCTGTGATATCTAATGGTGAATTTCTATAATCATGTCTTCTCAGTGATGATTGATACCCAGATGCTTTTGCATTGCAAACATTTACCTTGTGCACACCATGACAGTAAAGAGTGCAAAAGCCACTGTGATTCCAACAACCGTCCATACAAGCGCTGTCCTATCTTCTGCTGAAAATATACAGACATAGCATTTCAATTTACATTTATATAGCAGAGACTACAATCCAGAGTCGTGTAAAATAAGTGCGTGCATAAATGTAGAAAGGTCAATGCAACACTCAGAAAATCAACTCAATCTCCATTAAAACAAGTTATGTGAGCAGACCAGCAAAAAACAGAAAAAAACAGATATGAGCGTGCATACCATAATTCCCCAAAATATATAAACTATCTTCAAAATTGTGTAGATGTACTTTAGGTGGTATAATTCAAAAAGAAGCAAATAACCTGAATTACATATGAAATACAAACATGCAGATACAAATGTCAACTTCAAACAAGTGTACACAGAGTCACTGAGATGTCTTCCCATTGGGAAGGGATGAACAAGTAGCCAGAGACCTCTGACAAGAGTTTGAATGTGTCCCTGTTGCATCTGTTGAAGCTTTGGTTCGACCATTTTAGTGGGATCTTAAAATTTAACAGTATGCTTAACTGTTCCATACTGGAACTGAGTTCACTTGGTCTGAAAATGAAAAGAGCCTCATACTGGTTGGGTGGGGGGGTGGGGGGTTCAGGCAGCTCCCTATATCCTTTCCTGCACTCCGCACCAACCGAAACTGACCTTCATCCCTATTCATAGAGTATCTCAGAGTAAGAGAACTGATCTCAGATCATGTTTCCCCTCTTCATATCCAAGCTTTATCCATAATGGCCTAAAGGCAAACTGATCCTAGATCAGACCTATTCTCTGAGATGGTTTATGAAAATGTAATGTTTATGAACCATAGAGTTGTGCTTGGAGGTTCTGGGCAATTAAGTCATACTTTATAATCTGGATGATGGCTCCTGTGGTCCAGGCCATACAGTGTAGTGAGTGATACTATGACTCAGATACTATGACTCCAGGGGTGAGAAAGTAAAGCCCTGCCATGTGTTTCTTCTGCCCATGAACTCATCCAGCTAATTTCACTAATTAGTTATTCCTCCTGGCTGAAGAATTGTGCTAATGAGCAAATCCTGGTGATTGGAACAAAATATTTGGGGATGACTTTTACTTTCTCTCTGCTCTGACTACCACAATAAGATTAAATATGCAAGCAATCAATAACAGATCCTTAAACAGGAACAATCACCCTTGTTCAAAACAATGACATATTTCTCCTCATCACGTGTTGCTCACTGTGTCTATTGATTGACATACCAGCAGAGGTCTGATCTCCATGTGTGTTCAGTGCCACGCAGTAGTACTGTCCAAAGCTCCAGGATGTAAAGTTGGAAAAGCTCACAATCCGTTCTGATCCCGTCTGCAAGACTGCAGGTCCAGGAAATAAAACATATTTTCTAAATGTTCATTCTATCTCCATGTGCAATACATTTATATATCTTTAAATAAATTAACATGATCATTTTCCTTCTCACCCCTCATTTTATCTGTTAAAATGCTAGTATCATACATGCATAGTTTATGGGAATTGCGATTTTTAAAAAATAAATATTTTAATAAAATTAATCTCTTCCTAATTTTCTATAATTTGTATGACAATTTGCCACCTGCGTGTGCGTAAAGAAGACAGCAGTAAAGGTAGTGATGCTACCTGCCTGTGAGCCTGTACCTATGGTCCAAACTGACTCTCAGTCACAGTCAAAGACTCAGACCTGTCACTGCAGTGCCCAGACTGTGCTGAAGGTGAGCACTGTAACCAATCGAGCCACTTTGGAGCCCGTTGTGAGATGTTATTTACTGCATGTCATCGTCTACGGTTCCATTATGACCATTTCCCACAATGCCCTGTGGCTTTAAAGACCTTCCAAAAGAAGGCTACACTAGGGGACTTGCTACCAGGGCACTACAGAGACAGAAAAATGCATGCATTCATATACCATATGTGACTTTGGATAGAAAGTGTGTGCTAGAAGCACAACGTTAACATTAGTACATATAGTATGTTTGCTATAACGTGTACATATGGCACGCTGTCCGCGAATCAGCCAATGGCATTCCTGCCATTCAAGTGACAGTGTCAAGAAACTAATAACTTACAAGGCGACGCCTTGACAAAATCGTGAGATCAATTAACTCAGAACTGGAAAATAAATTCTGGCCGTACCTTGTATTAGGACCAGTAGAGCAGAAGCATTCTGAGCTCCAAGTCTGTTCTGTGCCTCACAGTAGTACTGTCCTCTGTTCCAGGATCTAAAGTTAGAAAAGATCAAACTCTGTCCAGATCCTGCCTGCCAGACTCCAGCAGTGTCATTCTTCTTAAACCAGGTGTAGTTCTGCACTGATGGGTTGGCATCACTGCTGCAGGTCAGAGTCACTGAACTGCCCTCCACTATTTCACCAGAGGGGCTCACTGATACTGAGGTGTTCTTGGGAGCATCTACAATCAATAGAGAAATGTGTTAAATTCCATATCATTTCTCAATTTCTGTGATTTGTCTCATAGATTCAGAACCATTTATTGCAAAGGAAAGTTTATAATGAAGCTGAAATATCACACTGCAAATGTCTTTCTTTGTTTGGAAATGAGTAGAATATACTGTATCCTTTTATGGGGGTTGTTAAATGGCCTTGATGCACAGGTTAGAAAAACTTTCAATAATGACAGCAGTATTTAGATAAGAAATTTTATTTAGCATTATTTAGAAAGGTAAAAATAGAAAAAGAAACACACAAACCTTTTTGCTTGGTTTATTAAGAGAAACCATTATTTGGTATAAAACATCTACAGTACATATAGTATGTTTGTTTGCCCTGTGCAAAATCAGAATGACTACTCGTTTAACTTATGACATGTCTGTATCATCTGGCTTACTCATCATGTTAAATCAATTATATCTTTATTAGATTTTCCCTCCACTGGCCAGTGTGACTGCTTTACTCAGTGTCTTACTGCTGTGAAGTTTCCCAAAGACACTCAGGAGATACTGACTCTCTGCTCTGTGTGTCTGAAGCTGAAATACATTGATATACTCACACTGCACATCTAGACGTTTAGCAGGAGATCTGTTTGTCCCAATCGCATTCTGTGCCTCACAGTAGTATTCTCCTGCATCCTGCAGTGTGATGTTTTTAATGCTGTAACTGTCCTCTGGTCCTCCTGTCCCTGAGGATACAGCTCTATTATTCTTATACCAGGTGTATCTCTGCACTGGTGGGTTGGCATAGCTGCTGCAGGTCAGAGTCACTGAACTGCCCTCCTCTATTTCACCAGAGGGGCTCACTGATACTGAGGTGCTCTTAGGAAGATCTGAAAGAGAAAATAACAGGTCCTGCAGTTTAAAACAAAAGTCACACAGAGGGATTCTTGGGAGCATCTAAAATCATTAGAAAAATGTGCTCAGTTCCATATAATTTCTCACTCACTGTTTTGCGTCTCAAAACACTAGCAGAGACATTTATTTCAAAGTAATGTTTATAATGGAGCTGAAATCTCACAATGTGATGTGGAGAGGGGGTGTGGTTAGGACGCCATCTGCAGGTGGAGTGGGAGCAGTATAGCTGGCTAACAACCATGCCTGTTTGCAGTTACAATTGATTGGTAATAGTTTATATGCTCTGCCTGCAGTGAGACCGGGGTGCTGGAATGAGAGACGCATGCGGGAGCGGCATGCCATCTAATCCCCGTCCTTATCGTGTGTGTTTTGTTTTGTTTTGTTTTTGTTTCTGTGTTTTTGGTATCGAGCGCACAATAAAGCCTTGGTGCCTCTAACAACAATGGATTGTGTGGTTTGTGGGGAAAAGAACTGCAGAACCTGTTAAAGTAAATATCCCAGTATATCATGCTTTGTTACAAAATGAATTGTATATACTGTAGCTTTTTATGGTAGTTGGAAAATGACACAGCAGAATCAAGTTTTCAAAAGTGACAGAAGTATTTAGATATGTCATTTTAGCATCTTCATTAATAATGATAACTTCGTTTTTTAAAGTTGAACAGCTGCAGGTGGTACCTTTTTTACCCTTTGCAAACTCAAAATGACTACACGTTTTACCTAAGACATGTCAGTATGATCGGACTCATCACTGTATGATAATGTAATTATATCTGATTTAACCTCCACTGGCCAGTGTGACTGCTTTACTCAGTGTCTTACTGCTGTGAAGTTACCCAAAGACACTCAGGAGATACTGACTCTCTGCTCTGTGAGTTTGAAGGTGAGATGCACTGATATACTCACACTGCACATCAAGACGTTTCAGAGGAGACCTGTTTGTCCCAATCCCATTCTCTGCCTGACAGTAGTATTCTCCTGCATCCTGCAGTGTGATGGTTTTAATGGTGTAACTCCGGTCTGATCCTCCCCATGGGGATACAGCTCTATTATTCTTATACCAGGTATATCTCTGCACTGGTGGGTTGGCATCGCTGCTGCAGGTCAGAGTCACTGAACTGCCCTCCACTATTTCACCAGAGGGGCTCACTGATACAGAGACGATCTTCGGAGGATCTGAAAGAGAAAATAACAGGTTCTGCAGTTTTAAACAAAAGTCACACAGAGGTATTCTTGGGATTCTGACTCTCTGCACTGTGTGTATGAAGCTGAGATGCACTGATATACTCACACTGCACATCAAGATGTTTAGGAGGAGATCTGCTTGTCCCAATCCCATTCCCTGCCTGACAGGTGTATTCTCCTGCATCCTGCAGTGTGATGGTTTTAATGGTGTAACTGTCCTCTGGTCCTCCTGTCTCTGAGGATACAGCTCTGTTATTCTTATACCAGGCGTATCTCTGCACTGGTGGGTTGGCATAGCTGCTGCAGGTCAGAGTCACTGAATGGCCCTCCACTATTTCACCAGAGGGGCTCACTGATACTGAGGTGCACTTAGGAGGATCTGAAAGAGAAAATAACAGGTCCTGCAGTTTTATATTGATGTCACACTAAGATGTACTTGGGGGCATCTAAAATCAATTGAAATATGTGTTAAATTCCATATAATTTCTCACTCACTGTGTTCCATCTCAAAGCACTAGCAGAGACATTTATTTCAAAGGGAAGTTTATAATGGAACTGAAATCCCATTCTTTGAATTATCCAGTATGTCATGCTTTGTTGCAAAAAGAACTGTATATACTGAATCTTTTTATGGTATCTGGTAAATGACACAGGACAAACAAGATTTCAAAAGTGACAGCAGTATTTGATATGTCTTTTTAGAATGGAGTTCATTAATAATGATAACTTTATTTTGTTTGACCTTTTTTGCCATGTGCATACTCAAAATGACTTTACGTTTTACTTAAGACATGTCAGTATGATCAGGCTCATCACTGTATGATAATGTAATTATATCGGATTTCTCCTCCACTGGCCAATGTGACTGCTTTACTCAGTGTCTTACTGCTTTGAAGTTACCCAAAGACACTCAGGAGATACTGACTCTCTGCTCTGTGTGTCTGAAGCTGAGATGCACTGATATACTCACACTGCACATCAAAACATTTAGGAGGAGATCTGTTTGTCCAAATCCCATTCTCTGCCTCACAGTAGTATTCTCCTGCACATTCATACACACGCGCACACAAACACATACGCACACACACACACACACACACACGTTTACATTCACACACACACATGCGCACACACCCACACGCAGACATGTATACATACACACACACACACGCACACACATATGCAAATACACGCATACACACACACACACACACAAACACACTGCTCAGAAATCTTTTAAAACACAGATGTGTTGGCAACATAACAGATGAGGGATTCAATAAACAAAACTTTAAAACAACTGCACCTAACTACTCCAAAACTATGGAACATCAATAATTGTACTTGTATTTCAATACTAACTGATGTCAGTAGAGGGCAGTAGCCGCCGATCAATGTGAGATTCACAGGTACAGGAAGTCTTGCTTAGTAGCTAGCTTTGCTAGAATGTAGTAGCAAACCAAGTAAGTTAAGAGCAAGTGCCTGCATATGCTTTCGGTTGAAAACTGTTATGTTTTGCTTGCAGTGAAAATAAACTGCTTTAATTTAAACGTGGCACCGGAATACTTGTGTCGTCATTCTAAGAATGCAACATGCACAATCAACAGCTCCGATCTTTTAGTACAGCCACAGATATTTATATCACGCCTCTGTCTCAGTTTCAACGCTGAGTGTGAAGAGGAACTTCATCTTATCGGTTCTCTCTTTTTCCCCTCCCTTCTCAGATGAGCGATGTTGCACTACTCTAAACTAATGTACTGTAGAACATTATTTTATATAAATTATATACATTCCTTAAAGCAATTTAAATGTATTCACTTTGGCTTCTGATTGAGATAATTAAGAGAGACTAAAAAATAGGAACACAAGCTGGTAAATACTTTATATGTAGACTGAAACATCCAAAAAAAAAAAAAAAAAAAAAAAGAAGGAAAAAATCAGGAAATCAAAAAAAAAACTAGCAATTTACCTGACACGGAGAGGACGATTACCAACAAGGTATTGAAGAGCATGGCTGCATCAGATTGATAAAATTTATCCAAATACACACATACAGGTCTTGATTATTATTTAGACTGTGAAAATGAACAGCACAAAGAAAGACTGTCAGAGTATTTTATTAATTTGCAGAAATAGCAGAATAACAATTATTACACAAGCACACACACAGAGTTAATGTGTTGCTAATGCTCATAAATGCTTTGGGTTTTATGAAGAGCTCACAAAGATTCCAGAAAGCAGAGACTCAAACAGCCTTTTACTTGATGAATGATATTTGTATAGAAGGAGCAGCAATCATTTATAGTCAGAAAATGCATTTTATTTTATATTTGAATCCAGTTTAATCTTCTTGCACCACAAAATATTGTAACTTATTTTTGTCTCAATGAAATCATACAATACACTTACCAGGAGAGAATTCTGATTTGGCCTCAGTGGTTTGTTAATGTGCCATTAGTATTAAACAACCTTTCATACAGAGCAGTGTGGCTGAATATGATCGCAAATAAAATGCTTCACAATAAATATAAAAGTAGAATGTGTTGCAGATCTGACTCACTTCCTGAAGGTGATACACGTTTTAGATTTTATCGGATACAAACTTTTGAATAAAATACACAGAGTCGTTTGCTTTGTGTCTGGACTGGACCAGTAGTGCCTTTTCAAAAAGACTGGGTAATTCTCATTTCTATGCCCCCACTGTATTATTGAAATTCAGATGTCAATAATTATGTTCATTTATGCATATTACACTTATGAAATAAACATAACTACTATGTTTACAATAATGATTACGGATTACAACACAAACTGTTGCTAAGATCTGAGGCTTTGCCTATTCCAATACATCCATCAATCCATCCATTATCTATCCCCCTTATCCTGAGCTGGAGCTGGTGCTGGAGCCTATCCAAGCATGCACTGGGCGAGAGGCAGGAATACACTCTGGTCAGGCTGCTAATCTATCATAGGGAACACACACCATTCACTCAGACATTCATACCTATGGGCAATTTAGAGTCTCCAATTGGCCTATTTGCATGTTTTTGGACAGTGGGAGGCAACCGGAGTACCTGGACGTACATGCAAACTCCAGACAGAAAGGCCCCAAACAGAGATTCGAACCCAGTGCCTTCTTGTTGTGAAGCGACAGTGCTACCCACTGCACCACCATGCCACCCCTATTCCAATACATGTACAGTAGAGGTTAAAATGAAAGTGACTGAAAAAGGTGTGATAGGCATCAGGCACAATAAAACATTCATACATTTAGGAGCCTTATACAAAATCCATTACCTAAATCAGATTATTTAATTCCGTTTAGTAAAAGATCTTCCAAGAAATTGATCTGAAATGTACATACTGGACTGATCTATTTTAATAATTGCTTCATCTACAGGTAGATTGAATGTATTGCATCCATCTATCCCTCCTAGGTAAATTTTACTGCCACAAACAGCATGCTTTACCATTGCTACCATATGTAGCTCAGTCGTGTTCATGTTTCATGCATCGGATTTTTGAAATGAAGCCGAAACATCAACAAAATGCTGCTGTTGCTTAGCCTATTACCCCCTTATTAACATAAAGACTGCACACACTGTACTTTCACAGAAGATGAAAGGAGTGGACAGGCGTAGTTTTTGTATCTTTTTGTATCGCAGCAGTGCAGTATGGTGGTTTTGGGGTCCAGAGTGTGGCTCTGGGAGCTCTGAGATTGCAGTTTTCATCCCCACCAGGAGCACTGCTCTGGGGCCCCAAAGCGGGTACTGTGAGGTGCCCCTGCTTGGCTCTTTTGTGCAGAGGAGTAGCGGGCGCGGCTGTGGGTGAAGCTGCCTAATTTCAGGCGAGAGCTACCCTGACCACAGACAGTTAAAGCGCTGCTCACTTCCTGCAGCCTGTTCTATTCTTTATTTTATTTCACACCTCAGTTCAGTGTCCGGTGGTGCAGCGTTGTTTCTCTGGTTGATGTTCAAGTGACCTTTTAGAACTTTGGTTTTGCTTTGCCTGTTATACGGTCCTTCATACGCATAATTAGTTGCATGTCATTGCTGATATTTCATAAAGATGCCTTTTACTACATACAACCTCTTGTATAGTATTATTATAGCATCTTTCACAGAGATGAACTTGATCCCCGCATGTGAACTAAATGGAATGCAGGTAAAACATGATGGCCATATGAAGAAAATTATTATAATATTATTTAGAACAGAGGTTTGAGGTTCACAGTGCTTTACAATGCTCAAATTATCCATAATACATTGATACACATAATAAAATAATGTATGTAAAGAAAACAAATAAAAATATGCATTCTTTCAAATATCTAAATCCAGACATAAACTTAAATTAGGGCTCAATACAATAAGGCAATGTAAAATTAAGTACTAAAACACTGTTTTAAAAAAATCTAGGACCTTACCTTTAAAAGTGACTTGAGTTTAGAGATTATAATCTGCACAGACTATAATAAAATGAGTCTGTAATATCTTCAGACAGGGGTCTAGAGGACTATGCAAAGGAGACGCACACACACACACACACACACACACACATTTTCAAGTATAAAATTTAGTTCCACAAAAGTTTAAATGATCGCAAAATCTATCTTTTTCCTCAGGAATAGAGCACACCAGTAAATTCAGCTCATTTACAGTTCTGCCCATGTCATGAAGCCAAAGAAATCTATTCATTTCTGTTGCAGATCTGAGCAGGAACTTAAGATCAATCATTTGTTCTACATTTCATAGCAGATGTGTTGTGAAAACAAATGTAAAAAGATTCTGCTCAGCCTAGAATCTCTAAACCAAATTCAAAATAACTTTATCTGTTAGGAACTTAATTTGTGTAGAAGTGTCAGTGCATGCTCAACACAAAACCGGACAAACGACAAACACAGATTAGACAGCATACAAGTGTAGCTTAAAACAGTTTAAGATGTCCGCCAGTAGGGCATCTAAACAACATATGTGATCTTGTGTATAAGATTTAGATTCCCATTTCCTGTAACATATGTCTTTATTTTTTTGCTTTCCCAGTCTAATGAGTTAAACAGGTTATATCAAATCATAGTAATTCTAAATAGATTTTAGCTTCTGATAGATATTGTAACCTCTGTAAACTGGCATTAATAAGCAGAACTGAAGTAACAAAATTGTTTACCTGAGGCAGACAGAAGGGCTTACAAAAATACTGTTGAGGTTGTTTGGGGCATGGCTGCATCGGCCTGAACATATATATAAAAAACATAACTCATATTATTGCCTTTTTTTAAGCCATAACCAAAATTCCACAAAAAAATCACTGATATTCAGTGCTTAACAGATAACATGGAAAGTAACAAAAGAAAGAGTTACTTTCAGTATGGAATGATATATATATATTATTTCTTTCTATTTTTTTAACATCATTTTAATTTTTATAAAGCTAATTTACTGTTTTAACGAATGCTGTGCATGTTGTCCCCACTGGTCACATAGCCACCTTTCAGCAGTGAGAGAGACTGATCTCCATTAGGATCACTAGATTAGCACAGAATAAAGCACTCGCTGTAATCCATAGATCAGAGAACAACACTGTACTTAAATTTCTCCACTGTTTATAAAAATGACATATATTTAAGTATGCAAAAATCAAATATGTCTTCTCTCAACTTCTATCCAGGCACTCTATTGAATCATATACATTATTTTACAACTCAATGAAAAAATGTGTTAACAGCCATTAAGAATAAAACAGGGCTAAATCGTGCACTTACGCTGGTAGAGGAGGTGTGATCTTAACGGTTTTCAAACTGTCTGAAACGGCCCTGCTGACAGGCTCATATTTCTGAACATGGCAGACTGACTGTGATGAATGCAAAGCTTGAATAATAATTGTTTCTATTTGTAAATATTATTACATTTTTAACCAGGAGATAATTGATGAAATTAAAATTCTCTTTTTCCAGAGTGTCCTGGCCAAGACAGGCAGCAGCTCATGCAGTTTAGCATGGTTGCAGAATGACAACATAAAATCAAATTATAGACAACAAAGATTATTTTACAGGAATGCAACTTCACTGTGTAATTTGACATATTGGTACACAATAATGAATATAAAAACATTAAAGAGCTACATGAGCATCACAGATGTGTAAAATATGTTAACAGTAGTTTAAAAGCCAGAAAATAGAGGGAACCATGTTCCAATGCGAATGACAATATTTTGCTGTTGTAGCCTAGCCTACAACCCCCAGATCAACATAAAGATTGCACTTACTTTCACAGAAGATATAAGGAGTGGACAGGTGTAGTTATCTTTCTGAAAGTATCACGGCTCTGGTGCCTCAAAGCGGTGCCCCTGCTTGACTCTTTTGTGCAGAGAGGGCGCGGCTGTGGGTGAAGCTGCCTAATTTCAGGCGAGAGCCACCCTGACCACAGACAGTTAAAGCGCTGCTCACTTCCTTCAGCCTGTTCTATTCTTTATTTTATTTCACACCTCAGTTCAGTGTCCGGTGGTGCAGCGCTATTTCTGTGGTTGATGTTCATGTGACCTTTTAGAACTTTGGTTTTGCTTTGCCTGTTATACGGTCCTTCATGCACATAATTAGTTGTATGTCAATGCTTATACTTCATGAAGATGGCTTTTACTACATACAGCCGATTGGAATATTGCATCTTTCAAATTTCACAGAAATGAAATAGATGCCCACATGTGAATAAAATGGAATTTATATAAATATTATTCTATTTATTTATTTTATTTTTATTTCATTTTATTTATTTATTTTTGGGAGGGGGGAGGGGGGGGGGTTGCTGGCAAAACATGATGGGCATATAAAGAATATAATGATAATCTTTATCAAAACAGAGGTTCAAGGTACACAGTGCTTTACAATGCTCAAATAAATCATAATATATTGATAAACATAATAAAGCAATGCATTTAATGAATACATATAAAAAGATGCATTATTTCAAATAGCTAAACAGACACAAAGTAAAAATGAGGTCAATACAACAAGGCATTGTAAAATGTCAAACTTAAACACTGTTTTAAAGCATTTTGGACATTGCCTTTAAAAGTGACTTGAGTTTGGAGAATATAATCTACATTAATCTGCATTATAATCTTCCCATTCAATGTGAGAGAGTACATGCACATGTACATGAGTTATGAGCGTGTGTGTAACAGGGTTATATAAACGTGTAACGGTGTCACAGGAGCATGTATGCAGCAGGGTTACATGAACATGCATGTTGCAGCAGGGTTACATGAACATGCATGTTGCAGCAGGGTTACAGTACTTCGGGGAAAATCCTCCACCAACAGCTCTTTATAAGATGGATAAACTAGCAGAAACAGACAGCAGTTCTGTAAAGTTTAATGCCAAAAAGAGGCTCTTTCACCCTGATCTCCACCATTTCTCATTCTCTGCAGATTCTCTCCTCTGTGTGTTTTAATCTCACACTGAGGCCTCCTCTGCTCCCTGAAGCACAGAGTTTGTGTCGCTGGCTGCGTTTGTCACTCTCTGAAGGCTCTGCTCTGAGGTGAGACACAGGAAGAGACTCAGTCACACATAAGTGCGCCTCCAGTTGCACTGTTAAAAGGGAACCAGAGTGGCCACACAGTCTCTTGCATTCCCTATCCACTCTGTTGTCCCAGAGAACGGATTCCTCTGTTCACTTAGTGGATTATATATCACAGAATCATTTGAAGATTTTACATTACAGCAGTATATTTTTCACATGCCAAACAATCATACTAAATAATTTCCACAGATACAATTACAAAATATTGAGAGTTAAGTGGGGAATATTCCTCAATAGTTATAACCAATAAAAATATGGAGGAAGACTGAAATTGTCTGCATCACACAGTGATGAACTGGATGAACTGTAACTTGCATGGTGTGTATTGTGTCTTCTGCCCAGCACAGACCTACTGACATTGTAGTTTCATAAAAATACAGCATGTACACAGAACTGTCCTTTGCTTTTCTGAACGGCTGGTATGGTTATAATGGTGAGAATATCCAGGTGGGAACTTGTTACTTACAGTACGAGAGCGTCTGCTCCTCCCCCTCTCTCTGTTGGTGCTCTTCATCCTGCTGAATAGGGGGAAGGGGGAGGGGGGAGGGGGGGGGGGGGGGGGTGAGTAACAGACCTTCAGGAGCTGTGGATCAGCCATCCCAGATGACATTTGGTCATAACATTCCTACCTGCTCCTCTGAATTAAACAGCAACACTCTAAGATTACTGCATATCTCTCTGATGGTGAATTTCTAATCATGGTAAATGGTAAATGGACTGCATTTATATAGCGCTTTTATCCAAAGCGCTTTACAATTGATGCCTCTCAATCATGTCTTCTCAGTGATGATTGACACCCAGATGCTTTTACATTGCAAGCATTTACCTGACCTTGTGCACACCATGATAGCAAAGAGTGCAATAGTCGCAGAGATTCCAACAACCCTCCATACAAGTGCTGTCATATCGCAGTTGTAAATAAACAGACACAGCATTTCAATTTACATTTAAATAGCAGAGACTACAATCCAGACTGGTGTATTATGAATGCATGCGTAAAGGTATGCACTCAAAAAATCAATTAAATCACAGTTAAATATGAGTTAGGTGTGTAGACCCCAAAATATATAAACTACAATCAAAATGGTGGAGATGTACTCTATGTGGTATAAACCAAAAAGAAGCAAATAGCTTGCATTGTATATGAACTACAAACATGAAAACTTATGTCAAATACAAATCTGTGTGCACAGAGTCACTGAGATGTGTTCCCATTGGGAAGGGATGAACAAGATACCAGAGACCTCTAACATAAGTTTAATATGTCCCTGGTGCATCTGTTGAAGCTTTAGTTCATCCATTTTAGTGGGATCTTACATTTATACAGCATGCTTAACTGTACCATACAGGAACTGAGTTCACTTGGTCTGAAAATGAAAAGAGCCTCATACTGGTTGGGTGGGGGGGGGGAGGGTTCAGGCGTTTGACTATAGCCTTCTCTGGACTCCGCACCAACCGAAACTGAACTTCATCCCTATTCATAGAGTATTTCAGAGTAAGAGAGCTGATCTCAGATCATGTTTCCTCTCTTCATATCCAAGCTTTATCCATAATGGCCTAAAGGCAAAACTGATCCTAGATCAGAACTATTCTCTGTGATGTTTTATGAACTGTAGAGTTGTGCTTGGAGGTTCTGGGTAAGTGAGTAATGCTTTCTGATGATGATGGCTCCTGTGGTCCAGGCCATACAGTGTAGTGAGTGATACTATGACTCAGATACTATGACTCCAGGGGTGAGAAAGTAAAGCCCTGCCATGTGTTTATTCTGCCCATGAACTCATCCAGCTGATTTCACTAATTAGTTCTTCCTCCGGGCTGAAGAATTGTGCTAATGATCCTGGTGATTGGAACAAAATATTTGGGGACGACTTTTACTTTCTCTCTGCTCTGACTACCACAATAAGATTAAATATGCAAGCGATCAATAACAGCTCCTAAAACAGGAACAATCACCCTTGATCAAAACAATGACATATTTCTCCTCATCACGTGTCACTCACTCAGGGTTCATACACTTTTTCACCAATGATTTTCAATGACTTTTCCATGACTTCTCCACAACCTTTGACTGAATTTCCATGACCCAAACAAATGACTTTATCTCAGCGGGACGATTAAAAATTATTTATTGTAACACCAAGTAAAATTAGGTCTGCATCTGAAACATATCGTGCCTCTCTAAAAGGTCTCAGACAGACACACTTAGATACATTCTCTCATATTTTAATTCGAATAGTTTAAAATTTTTGTCAATGTCTCAAACAGGGCTCGAAATTGCATCTGTGCGACCTCGAAATATAATTGGGAGCATTTGTGCGAGTGCAAATAATTATTCTGGTGCGACCTTTTTTTTTTTTTTTTTTTTTTTCCAGTCGAACGTCTTTCTCTGTACATTCGCTAGTTAGTACAGTCATTGTGTGCCTTGTGAGCTGACGGTGACCCTTCTAACCAATCGTGAGCTTGACATTCTTACCTTTAATGCTGATTTTAAATTGGTTAATATTAGCCTTCAGTCACTCCCTTTCGCTGCACTCCACTGTCACGCGACACAGAGAGCTAACGCGTTAACTAATGTTACCTGAAGACAAAACTTTATGTTCAATTTATTAGCGTTATCGAAAGCTGAAAACTTGAAGCGAACATTTTTTTTTTGAAACGTTAACGTAGTGTTTTGTGTAGCGACCCGGTTGAAACAGCTAATTTCTCCGATGGAGTTTACTGGCGGTTGATTTAATTAGCGGTATTCATGTGACGAAAAGCGCCTTGTCGTTTGAATGCATAACACGCAATTGCTTGAAGAGTCGACACATTTTAGGCGTGACAGTTTAACTGTTACTTGTAAACCGTACTGTTATATTGTCGTTTTTTATCCAAAAAAAAACAAAAAACTATTGCATATATTGTTGGTGCTCCTTACATTTTGGTGGGTGATCCTAACTTTTTGAAGTTGGGAGCACCAGTGCTACCAAGTTAAAAAGTTAATTTCGAGCCCTGATATATTATTGAAGCTGCACTTCCCTGGCATATTGTCGGCACAGTAGGGCCTACGTTCACTAACTGCTACATTAGCAGAAGCGTGCCCGTAAACAGACTGAGCCAGACCGAATTAACTTCTCACACCACCAAAATACCGCGAAGGTTACGTGCAAATTTACGTTTTATTACTATACTATTTTTATGATTGGATTAATGAGTAATTATATTTTATGCAACTTTAGCTATATTTCCATTACTTTTCCAAAACTTTTCAAGAAATATTATTTTCCATAACTTTTCCAGGGCCTGGAAATTGCATTTTAAATTTCAATGACTTTTCCAGGTTTTTCATGACCGTACGAACCCTGTCACTGTGCCTATTGATTGACATACCAGCAGAGGTCTGATCTCCATGTGTGTTCAGTGCCACGCAGTAGTACTGTCCAAAGCTCCAGGATGTAAAGTTGGAAAAGCTCACAATCCGTTCTGATCCCGTCTGCAAGTCTGCAGGTCAAGAAAATAAAACATATTTTCTAAATGTTTATTTTATCTCCATGTGCAATACATTTATATATCTTTAAATAAATGAACATGATCATTTTCCTTCTCACCCCTCATCATTTTATCTATTAAAATGCTAGTATCATACATGCATAGTTTATAGGAATTGCGATTTATTTTTAATAAATATTTTAATAAAATTAATCTCTCCCTAATTTTCTATAATTTGTATGACAATTTGCCACCTGCGTGTACATAAAGAAGACTGCAGTAAAGGTACTGGTGCTATTGCAGTGCACCTGCCTGTGAGCCTGTACCTATGGTCCAAACTGACTCTCAGTCACAGTCAAAGACTCAGACCTGTCGCTGCAGTGCCCAGACTGTGCTGAAGGTGAGCACTGTAAACAATCAAGCCACTTTGGAGCCCATGGTGAGATGTTATTTACTGCATGTCATCGTCTACGGTTCCATTATGCCCATTTCCCACAATGCCCTGTGGCTTTAAAGACCTTCCAAAAGAAGGCTACACTAGGGGACTTGCTACCAGGGCACTATAGAGACAGAAAAATGCATGCACTCATATACCATATGTGACTTTGGATAGAAAGTGTGCGCTAGAAGCACAGCGCTAAAATTAGTACACATTGTATGTTTGCTATAACGTGTACATATGGCAGGCACGCTGTCCGCAAATCAGCCAATGGCATTCCAGCCATTCAAGTGACAGTGACGAGAAACTAATAACTTACAAGATGACTGCTTGACATAATCGTGAGATCAATTTACTCAGAACTGGAAAATAAATTCTGGCCGTACCTTGTATTAGGACCAGTAGAGCAGAAGCATTCTGAGCTCCAAGTCTGTTCTGTGCCATACAGTAGTACTGTCCTCTGTTCCAGGATCTAAAGTCAGAAAAGTTCAAACTCTGTCCTGATCCTGCCTGCCAGACTCCAGTGTCATTCTTCCTAAACCAGGTGTAGTTCTGCACTGGTGGGTTGGCATCACTGCTGCAGGTCAGAGTCACTGAACTTCCCTCCACTATTTCACCAGAGGGGCTCACTGATACTGTGGTGTTCTTGGGAGCATCTAAAATCAATAGAGAAATGTGGTGAATTCCATATAATTTCTCAATCTCTGTGATTTGTCTCAAATAGATTGAGAACCATTTATTGCAAAGGAAAGTTTATAATGAAGCTGAAATATCACACTGCAAATTTCATTCTTTGTTTGGAAAAGAGTAGAATATACTGCATCGTTTTATGGGGGTTGGTAAATGGCCTTGAGACACAGGTTAGAGAAGCTTTCAATAATGACAGCAGTATTTAAGAAATCTTATTTAGCATTATTTAGAAAGGTTAAAAATAGAAAAAGAAACACACAAACCTGTTTGCTTGGTTTATTAAGTGAAACCATTACTTGGTATGAAACATCTACAGTACATATAGTATGTTTGTTTGCCCTGTGCAAAATCAGAATAACTACTCGTTAAACTTATGATGTGTCCGTATCATCTGGCTTACTCATAATGTTAAATTAATGTTAAATTAATTATATCTTTATAAGATTTTCCCTTTACTGGCCAGTGTGAATGCTTTACTCAGTGTCTTACGATTGCAAAGTTTCTTAAAGATACTCAGGAGATACTGACTCTCTGCTCTGTGTGTCTGAAGCTTAGACGCACTGATATACTCACACTGCACATCAAGATGTTTAGAAGGAGATCTTTCTGCCCGAATCGCATTCTCTGCCTTACAGTAGTATTCTCCTGCATCCTGCAGTGTGATGTTTTTAATGATGTAACTCCGTTTTGATCCTCTCCTCGAGAATTCATATCCAGTCTTCTTTAACCAGGTATACATGTGCACTGGTGGGTTGGCATCACTGCTGCAGGTCAGAGTCACTGAACTGCCCTCCACTATTTCACCAGAGGGGCTCACTGATACTGAGATGCTCTTCGGAGGATCTGAAAGAGAAAATAACAGGTCCTGCAGTTTTAAACAAAAGTCACACTGAGGTATTCTTGGGAGCAGCTAAAATCATTAGAAAAATGATCTCAATTCCATATAATTTCTCACTCACTGTGTTACATCTCAAAACACTAGCAGAGACATTTATTTCAAAGTAATGTTTATAATGGAGCTAAAATCTCACAATGTGATGTGGAGGAGTGGAGTGGTCAGGGCGCCATCTGCAGGCAGAGTGGGAGCAGTATAGCTGGCTAACAACCACGCCTGTTTGCAGTTACAGTTGATTGGTAATTGGGATGGCAGGTATGCCATCCCGCCAAGTTACGCCTTGGCGGGGGCATGCCCCATACCTATACAGCACCGAGAGTTTGGCACTTTTCAGGGTTCCCCACAGAAATAACCACAATAGCCACAGACACTCAGCCCTTAAAAACATGAAATTTTGTACATTCTGACCCCATTTCAACAGACAGATTTCATAAACAACTTCACATGTCCACATAATAAAGCCCCAAACTAAGGGGATTTTGCGTTTTCCCTAATTGTATCTGTTAGGATTATTATTAGGGGTCCAAGCAGCGAAGCTGGTGGAACCCTATTGTATTTGTTAGGATTATTAGGGGTCCAAGCAGCGAAGCTGGTGGAACCCTATTGTATCTGTTAGGATTATTATTATTATTATTCTTATTATTTTTCTCCGCTAAAAGTGTCTGAGGCTCAGCAACCATAAGTCCTACAGCAACCAAATTTGGCAGGTGGGTTGCTATGGCCCCCCACTACTCAGGCACTAAAAATCACGTATGTCGGCCAAATGGTGGCGCTATAACAAAGGGTAATGCATAAAAGGCCATAATTCCCACAACATAAGTTATATCAACACAAAACTTCATCGACCTATGCCTCTGAACGTGCTCTACAACTTTGCCATTGGCACCACCTATGTCCGCCATATTGTTTGCCCGCCATTTAGGCTTTTTCGTTGGGGCGTGGCAGTTTTCTCCGCTAAAATGTCTGAGGCTCAGCAACCATAAGTTGTAGACCAACCAACTTTGGTAGGTGGGTTCCTATGGCCCCCCACTACTCACGCACGAAAAATCTCCTATGTCGCCCAGATGGTGGCGCTATAACAAAGGATCACTCTTTTAAAGGCTATAACTGTCACACTATAAGTCCGATCAACACAAAACTTCATCGATGCTTCTGAATGTGCTCTACAACTTTGCTTTTGGGACCACCTATGTCCGCCATATGGTTTGCCCGCCATTTGGACTTTTTTATTAGGTGGGGTGCGGAAAAGCTGGAGCTCCAAATTCTAAGTGTTACGACATCGAGTAAACTTCTTTACGGCAAGCGACATCCATGGCGACGCAAATAATCCGACACCGTAAGGTTAGTTTTTTATCAGTGAGGGGACGGTCTTGGGGCACTTGGAACGGTAAGATACTGCCCTCTAGTGTTTTCGACACACTTGTTCCTGGTTATGGTTAGACACTTTGTTGTACGTCGCTCTGGATATGAGCGTCTGCCAAATGCCTGTAATGTAATGTAGGCTAATATTCCGTAACAACAAGATAAACCCGACATTTGCCCTAAAATATGCCAATACAGCAGTGAAAACGCTACTTACTGAATAACGAAATAAACGAGACAAAGTTTTTTTCAATTATACCATCTCATGTTACAGTCAATATCTGGGACTAAACATTGAATAAATATACAATCTTACCATTGGTTTTACGCGTAGAGATGTCCCTTTTGCGACTGAGTGGTCATATATTGTCTTGGATAATCCGTTTGTGAAATGTCGGCTTCCTTCAAAAATAGCTGTGCGTAATACCACACCTGTTGCTTACGGCGTTGTCGCCGTTTTTAGTACAATTTGGCTTGATTGACAGTTCATTTATTCAGTAGATGAGAGAATAAGCTTTCTAACGATGTATAACATGTCTGATTTTGCATTTGGAATAGCGTTTTATAGTTCAGCGTAACGGAATATTTTCTTCTCGCATTCACTTGTGCATTCACTGTGGCGTAGCATTAAATACGATGCACCTAACGAAACGTTGTCAACGATTTTCATAATTTCTTGGAGAGTACTATCATTATTGAGGACTTCGGCGCATAGCTAAGCCATTTCTTTGCTGATAGACCTATCTGACATCGTTTTCTGATGCAAAACAGAAGCGGATAGGACTTTGTCATTGATTTTCTGTCTCTATACTACTAAACACAGATAAAATGTCATGTTGCTATGTAAGTATTACTGCTCAAAATATTTCGGTTATATACGTTATTTTTGAAATTGAGTGTCTTTAAATAGGTTAGTGGCATTATATAATGCGGATATTTCACACTGCAATGCAAGCGTTAGTGTAATTTTGTGACCCATGGAACAGTGACAACGACAGTGTTGGAACGTTGCTAAAACGAGGTGGACGGTTGAAAATTATTTTCGTCATTATGCTGAGAAATAGCTAAACCATTTTTATTGATAGTAAGTTTCTCTGCAAACGTGCGAAAGCACGCTGGTATAATAAAACAATGACGGTAAATATAGCCTATATATGTAGTCCGCTTCATTCCGTTGCTACCATAATATAACAAACTGTCTTGTGTCTACAGCTGCAGTTTCTCCCTGAAATTACTCTTGAATATAAACAAAAGACGCAAATGCTGTAGTCTGCCAATGTCTAAATAAATAATAAGGTATTCTTCGCACAGCACGTATGCTAGCAGGGTTGTCGAGTTGATATTTGGTTTTTTGTACAACTGCCACACCGTAAGTCCGATCAACACATAACTTCATCGACCGATGCATCTGAATGTGCTCTACAACTTTACTATTGGGACCATTTATGTCCGCCATATGGTTTGCCCGCCATTTGGCCGTTTTTATTAGGTGGGGTGCGGAAGAGCTGTGGCTCCAAATCTAAACGGTTACGACATCTAGTAAACTTCTTTACGGCAAGCGACATCCATGGCGACGCAAGTAATCCGACACCGTAGGGTCTAGTTTTTATCAGTGAGGGGACGGTCTGAACGTCGGGGAAGCAGTGGAAGACAGTGCCAGACATTATTTGAAGACAGTATCGGGTGAGTTCGTTTAGTCTTTGAATTTGTCATTATGCTGAGAAATAGCTAAACCATTTTATTGATAGGTTCTGAGTTTCTGTGCAAACGCGCGAAAACACGCTGGTATAATGAAACAATGACGGTAGCCTAATACATATATAGTCCGCTTCGTTCCGTTGCTACCATAAGATAACAGACTATCTTGTGTCTACAGCTGCAGTTTCTCGCTGCAATTTCTAACATTGAATATTCACAAAAGACGCAATTTATACTGTACTCTGCCAATGTCTAAATAAATAATACGCTACGGTAAAGCTTTAAGAGGATGAATCATTACTTTTCTTTGACATGGATCCATTTGAAGACAATAATGGGTGAGTTCGTTTACTCTTTAAATCCGTCATTAAATTGAGAGAAATCGTATTCTCAATTTAATCTCTAAATTGACTGCAAGCTTAGGGTTGTAACTAGGTAGTTGTTTCGTAGGTGACTTAACTTGTCTTAACGATTGCTTGTATTTTTGTATAGACTGCGTTGTTGCTGTTCTTGTTTGTGTTAGTGTTAATCAGTTTAACCTACAGGGTCCACGTTGAACTATGCGGTTGTTCCCTACACTTGGAACGGTAGGCTACTGCCCTCTAGGGTTTTCGACACACTTGCTCCTGGTTATGATTATACACTTTGTTGTACGTCGCTTTGGATAAGAGCGTCTGCCAAATGCCTGTAATGTAGGCAGACTTTTCAAAAGGCATGCCTATTGGCGGGAACGCTGGCGAACGTATCAGACGTGTCGACCGCTCCGCTCTGTATTTAATGTATTTAAAGTAGCGACCTCTGTAAAGTAGCGACCTGCCTAGATAACTTGCTTTGTTTGTTGTTTTGTTAGTCTGTCTCACTGTCAGTACGTTTCTTTTAAAGTATTGCTCGCAACTATTTGCACTTTTATTGCATTCGACCTGACGCCGGATTCCCCCAGTCTAAATGGAATTTGCAACCATCCTTTTTTGGTGTAACGCCAGCTAACGTTACTCTACTACAGTCTACACTGTCTGGTTCCCTGATACCAGCGATTCCCCAATAACTGGATTATCTGGATTTTTATTTTATTGATACCAGCGATTTTCCGAAAACTGGACTACCTGGATTTTATTAAGACAGCACCTGTTACTAGCCTGCTTTTGGACTATCCAGATCCCTCCCCACCCTCTGCTGCGTCTCCCTCCTGGGCGACATTGCTGTGTAGCGCTGCCTGCCTACCCCAGCTCCCGTGCCAGCCAGCTACCTGCATCGACCGAGAGCTAGTCCGCTGCTTGGGGGATTGTATATCGCCTAACTATCGGGTTCTGTCTCGGAATTGTTTGTGGAGTACGGTGTGCTGCTGCGGTGTAGCTGTGGGTGAGTGGCTAGACTACCTTGTCATCGCAGGGTTGTCCAATGGGGAGGGGGTCTGGCTGATCTGAAATCCATATGGCAGTAACGTTACAGTTGGTGCTTAACTTTGTCCTTTTTAACTGTTTTGTATTATGACAACATACGCAATCTCTGAGCTGCTTAGACTGAGGATTTTTAAACATTCAATTGGGAAAGATGTTCTGAACCGCTGCCGTGATCTAGGATGCCTTAGCAGACCGAAGTATCTTCACAGAGGATCCCGACGTGTTCAAAAAAACAACAACTTCCCACTTCCGGTAATCGTTGGAAACACCGCGAGACTTCGCAAGCCTCTACCAATTGCAAAACGTGGAGTGGATCTGAGCAACCTACGGCTCCTTCAGAGTCACGATCATTCCCCTGTCTCTTCACAAAATATTATACCTGTCAAATTGGTCCTCCTCAACACACAGTCTCTCACTAATAAGTCTCTTCTATTTTATGATTACCTCATGGACTGTAATACTGACATTCTTTGCCTGACTGAAACCTGGCATCGTCATGGAGCTTACCAAACCTTAAATGAGACTTGCCCACCTGGCTACACATACATTGAAAAAGCTTGCTGCTCCGGCCGGGGTGGAGGACTTGCTGTTTTATATCGAGTAGATCTGAAAATTTCATTACTTTCATTACCAAGTGTATCTTCCTTTGAATATTTAGCGTTTAAATGTAAACCGCCCTCTGCCATGACTGTTTTAGTTGTTTACAGACCTCCCAAAGCTAATGCAGCCTTTTTATCTGAAATGTCTGACTTCCTCACCTCTCTCTGTTCCTCTTCAAAAAACATTGTGATTTTAGGAGATTTTAATATTCATGTTGATTCACCCACCTGTACTCTTGCTGCAGACTTCCTTAACCTACTTGACTGTCTTGGCTTAAAACAACATGTTGATACCTCTACTCACAAATGTGGCCACACACTGGATCTTCTCATAACCAATCACCTTCCTCTAAATAACCTGCAGATCTCAGACCTTGGCTTCTCTGACCACTTGGCTGTGTCAGCAGATCTGGCATTTCTCCCACCTCCAAGAAACTGCAAACGTGTCATTCATTTCCGAAACATAAAATCAGTTGACACAGTGCAGTTTGCCCAGCATCTCCAGACTACAGCCTCTCTTCCTATTGGTTTATCTGCCGAGGAATCTGTCTCCCACTACAACGAGCTTCTGGGTAACACACTCAACCAGTTCGCTCCCCTCAAATCACGCACTGTATCCTTCTCTCGCTCTGCCCCCTGGTACACCCCTGAACTACGAAAAATGAAGTCGGCTGGACGTAAGCTTGAACGCCTATGTCGGTCTACATGTCTCACTGTTCACAAGATCGCCTTCCATGAACATCAGAGGGCATACTCGCTAGCACTAAAAAATGCACGGTCATCTTTCCTCTCCAACCTCATTGACCGTGACGCTGGCAACCCCAAACACCTTTTCTCTACAATTAACCACCTCCTAAATCCAGCATCTCAATCCCCTATTGAAGCATCTGAGTCACAGTGCAACAATTTCATTAAGTTCTTCAAGAACAAAATAAACGATATTAGAGCTCTCATATCCTCATCGCCCGTCCTCTCACCCCCCCTTCCTACCCCTCCCCCGCCATCTACATCCTCAACTTTCACTTCTTTCTCTGACATCACCCCCCATGATATTGAAGAAATCATTACCAAAATGAAACCTTCTACCTGCCCACTCGACCCCATTCCCACTACTCTGCTGAAAACCTCCATCCCTGCCCTCTGTCCTCTCATCGCAAGCTTAATTAACATCTCTCTCTGCAATGGTAGTGTTCCTTCCTCACTAAAAACTTCAGTCATCACCCCCCTCCTAAAAAAACCCAGCCTCAACCCCGAAGTCCTCCTGAACTATAGACCCATCTCCAACCTCCCGTTCCTGTCCAAAGTCCTGGAAAAAGTGGTTGCTGCCCAGCTTCAACTCCATCTCACCTCCAACAGTTTATATGAAACATTTCAATCTGGTTTTCGACCTGGTCACAGTACAGAAACTGCCTTAGTTAAGGTCACAAATGACCTGCTTATGGCCGCTGACTCTGGCTCGCCAAGTCTGCTGATACTACTTGACTTGAGCGCCGCCTTTGACACTGTTGACCATTCCCTCCTCCTCGAACGGCTCAACAGTTATGTCGGCCTCTCCGGACTAGTCCTAAACTGGTTTAGGTCCTACCTCACTGACAGAGCAGAATATGTCACTCTGGGGGACTTCAAATCTGAAACCCACACAGTCACATGCGGTGTCCCGCAAGGATCAGTCCTAGGTCCCATTTTATTTATTCTGTACCTCCTTCCGCTTGGCCGCATCATCAGCCGCCATGATATATCTTTTCACTGCTATGCGGACGACACACAAATCTACCTCAACACCCTCCCTAGTGCCTCTGTTGCCATCACACGCCTGAACATCTGTTTGGAGGAGATAAGGGCATGGATGTCCCACAACTTTTTGCAACTTAACAGCAGCAAAACCGAGGCCCTCCTGATTGGCACACCCCACCAGACCGTGCACTCAGACACACTTCAGCTCACCATTGCAGGGCAAACCATTCCCCTCTCCACCTCCGTCACCAACCTTGGCATTAAGTTTGATCCATCCCTCACCTTCGACAGTCACATCAAAAATATATATAAAATTTCCTTCCACCATCTGAGAAATATTTCTAAACTTCGCCCCTCACTTAATCACTCTGACGCTGTGAAACTAGTCCATGCCTTTATCTCCTCCAGATTGGACTACTGTAACTCCCTCTACACAGGAATCCCAGCCAAAAGCCTTCAAAAACTACAATACATTCAAAACAGTGCAGCCCGGATTATCATGCAAGTTCGCAAACAAGAACACATCACCCCCATTTTGGCATCTCTTCACTGGCTCCCCATAACCCAAAGAATCCATTACAAAGTCCTCCTGCTCACATTCAAATGCATTCACTCACATGCCCCCCCCTATCTGAAGGCCCTGCTACATCCCCAAACCTCCACCCACAGTCTCAGGTCCAAGGCCATCCACCAACTCCAGATTCCTAGGACCAGACTCCGCACCATGGGTGATCGCTCCTTCAGTGCTGTTGCCCCTCGCCTATGGAACTCACTGCCAAACCATCTTCAGCTCCCTCAAACACTCTCCTCATTTAAAACTGGTCTCAAAACCCACCTGTACCGCATTGCCTTCAAATAACTTCCTCCTTGACTTCTTTACTTGTTGTTTTAACCTTTAACCTTTTAACCTTTTAACTATTGTGTCTGTGTTCTTGGTACTGGTTTCTTTATTTTTACTTGTTGTTTTAACCTTTAACCTTTTAACTATTGTGTCTGTGTTCTTGGTACTGGTTGCTTTATTTTTTATTTTTATTTTATTTTTCTTTCTTTTAAAAAGTGTACTACTGTGTATTGACCTCACAACATGTACAGCACTTTGAGATACCGCTTGAAAAGTGCTTTATAAATAAAATTTATTATTATTATTATTATTTATTACACACACACACACACATACCCACGCACACACACACATGCACATCCACACACACATACACACGCAGACACACACATGCGCATGTATACATGTACACACACACACACACACACACACACACACACACACAAACACAAGTATACATATACACACATACACACACACGTGCACACATATGCAAATGAACGCACACACGCACACACACACACACTGCTCAGAAATCCTTTAAAACACAGATGTGTTGGCAACATGACAGCTAAGGGATACAATTAGCAAAACTTTAAAACAAGTGCACCTAACTTCTCCAAAAGAGTGGAACATCAATAATTGTACTTGTATTTCAATACTAACTGATGTCAGTAGATGGCAGTAGCCGCCGATCAATGTGAGATTCGCAGGTACAGGAAGTCTTCCTTAGTATCTAGCTTTGCTAGAATGTAGTAGCAAACCAAGCAAGTTATGTGCGAGTG
>CM045883.1:88366130-88383841 GCA_025169545.1 Anguilla japonica
GACCTGTTATTTTCTCTTTCCTGTTTCAGTATCCGTTATAGATCGCTTGCATATTTGATCACCGATATCTAGTTTGTTTGCTGGTTGACACACCTAACTCATGTTTAAACAGTGATTTAATTGATTTTTCTGAGTGTTGCATTGACCTTCCTACCTTTATGCATGCACTTATTTTACACAACTCTGGATTAAAGTCTCTGCTAGATAAATGTAAATTGAAATGCTATATCTGTTTATTTATAGCAGGAGATAAGACAATGCTCGTATGGACGGTTGTTGGAATCTCTGTGGCTTTAACACTCTTTACTGTCATGGTGTGCACAAGGTAAATGTTTGCAATGCAAAAGCATCTGGGTACCAATCATCACTGAGAAGACATGATTATAGAAATTCACCATTAGATATCAGAGAGATATGCAGTATTTTTACTAATTTGCTGTTGAATTCAGAGGAGCAGGTAGGAATGTTACGACAGAATGTCATCTGGGATGGCTGATCCACAGCTCCTGAAGGTCTGTTACTCACCCCCTCCCCCCCCTTCCCCCTTTTCAGCAGGAAGAAGTGCACCAACAGAGAGAGAGGGAGGAGCAGACGCTCTCGTACTGTAAGTAACAATTTCCCACCTGGATATTCTCACCATTAAAAACGTACCAGCCATTCAAAAAAGCAAAGGACAGTTCTGTGTACATGCTGTATTTTTATGAAACTACAAAGTCAGTAGGTCTGTGCTGAGCACAAAGCACAGATACACACCAGGAAAGCTACAGTTCATCCAGTTCATCACTGTGTGATGCAGTCATTTTCAGTCTTCCTCCTTATTTTTATTAGTTAAAACTATTGAGGAATATTCCCCACTTAACTCTCAATATGCTGCAATTGTATCTGTGGATATTATTTAGTAAGATTTTTTGACATGTGAAAAATATACTTCTGTAATGTAAAATCTTCAAGTGATTCTGTGATATATAATCCACTAAGTCAACAAAGGAATCTGTTTTTTGGGACAACAGAGAGGATAGGGAATGCAAGGGACTGTGTGGTTCATTTTGAACAGGTTCATTTTAAAAGTGCAACTGGAGGCACACTTATGTGTGACTGAGTCTCTTCCTGTGTCTCACCGCAGAGCAGAGCCTTCAGAGAGTGACAAACGCAGCCAGCGACACAAACTCTGCGCTTCAGAGAGCTGACGAGGCCTCAGTGTGGGATTAAAACACACAGAGGAGAGAATCTGCAGAGAATGAGAAATGGTGGAGATCAGGGTGAAAGAGTTTCTTTTTGTCTTTAACTTCACAGAACTGCTGTCTGATTCTGCTAGCTTATCCATTTTATGAAGAGCTGCTGGTGGAGGATTTTTCCCAAAGTACTGTAACCCTGCTGCAACATGCATGTTCATGTAACCCTGCTGCAACATGCATGTTCATGTAACCCTGCTGCATACATGCTCCTGTGACACCGTTACACGTTTATATAACTCTGTTACACACACGCTCATAACTCATGTACCTGCACATGTATTCTCTCACATTGAATGAGAAGATTATAATGCAGATGAATGCAGATTATAATCTCCAAACTCAAGTCACTTTTAAAGGCAAGGTCCAAAATCCTTTACAACAGTGTTTTAGTTTCACATTTTACATTGCCTTGTTGTATTGAGCCCAAATTTACTGTTTCTGTCTGTTTAGCTATTTGAAATAATGCATCTTTTTATTTGTTTTCTTTACATACATTGTTTTATTATGTTTATCAATATATTATGATTTATTTGAGCATTGTAAAGCACTGTGAACCTCAAACCTCTGTTCTGAAAAATATTATCATTATTTTCTTCATATGGCCATTATGTTTTTTTATATAACCCCCTTTTACACACACGCTCATAACTCAGGTACATGCGCATGTAGTGCATCACCTGTAAGATGTCTTGACCACCACAATTTTGAAAAAAAAAAAAGTATGTAAGTGTAGCTGGAGGCGCACTTATGTGTGACTGAGTCTCTTCCTGTGTCGCACCTCAGAGCAGAGCCTTCAGAGAGTGACAAAACACAGCCAGCGACACAAACTCTGTGCTTCAGAGAGCTGACGAGGCCCTCAGTGTGGGATTAAAACACACAGAGGAGAGAATCTGCAGAGAATGAGAAATTGTGCTCCTGTGACACTGTTACACGTTTATATAACCCTGTTACACACACACACTCATAACTCATGTACATGCGCATGTACTCTCTCACGTTGAATGGGAAGATTTTAATGCAGATTATAATCTCCAAACTCAAGTCACTTTTAAAGGCAAGGTCCAAAATCTTTTAAAACAGTGTTTTAGTTTCACATTTTACATTGCGTTGTTGTATTTAACCCAAATTTACTGTTTTCTGTCTGTTTAGCTATTACATACATTGTTTTATTATGTGTATTGCTGTATTATTGTTTATTTGAGCATTGTGAAGCACTGTGAACCTCGAACCTCTTCTGAAATATATTATGATTATTATCTTTATATGGCCATCATGATTTGCCTGCATATCCCCCTCGCCCCACCCCCCACCCCCAAAAAATAAAATAAAAACAAATAAATAAACAAATAAATAAGTTCCATTTTGTTCACATGTGAGGATCTAGTCCATCTCTGTGAAATGTGGAAGATACAATAACTAACACAATACCATACAAGAGGTTGTATGTAGTAAAAGTCATCTTTATGAAATATCAGCATTGAAATTGCAACTAATTATGTGCATGAAGGACCGTATAACAGGCAAAGCAAAACCAATGTTCTAAAAGGTCGCATGAACATCAACCACAGAAACAGTGCTGCAGCACCGTACACTGAACTGAGATGTGGAATAAAATAAAGAATAGAACAGGCTGCAGGAAGTGAGCGACATTTTAACTTCCTCCACTGTCTGTGGTCAGGGTGGCACTCGTCTGAAATTAGGCAGCTCCACCCACAGCCGTGCCCGCTACACCTCTGCACAAAAGAGGCTTTGTCGGGGCCAAGGAGGGGCACCTCACAGTACCCGCTTTGAGGCACCAGAGCTGTGATACTTATACAAGGATAAGTGCACCTGTCCGCTTCTTTTATCTTCTGCGAAAGTAAGTGCAATCTTTATGTTGATCAGGGGGTCATAGGCTAAGCTACAGCAGCGTTTTGTCGATGTTTCGATTTCATGTCAAAAATCCGGTGCATGAAACATGAACACGACTGAGCTTGGAACGGCAATGGTAAAGCATGCTGTTTGTGGCAGTAAAATTTACCTAGGAGGGATAGATGGATGCAATACATTCAATCTACCTGTAGATGGGGCAAATATTAAAATAGATCAGTCCTGTATGTACAATTCAGATCAATTTCTCTCGCCCAATGCATGCTTGGATAGGCTCCAGCACCAGCTCCAGCTCAGGATAAGCGGGTACAGATAATGGATGGATTGATGGATGTATTGGAATAGGCAAAGCCTCAGATCTTAGCAACAGTTTGTGTTGTAATCCGGAATCATTTTTGTAAACATAGTAGTCATGTTTATTTTATAAGCGTAATATGCAAAAATGAACATAATTATTGACATCTGAATTTCGATAATACAGTGGGGGCAAAGAAATGAGAATTACCCAGTCTTTTTGAAAAGGCACTACTGGTCCAGTCCAGACACAAAGCAAACGACTGTGTATATTTTATTCAAACGCTTGTATCCGATAACATCTAAAATGTGTATGACCTTCAGGAAGTGAGTCAGATCTATAACACATTGTACTTTTATATTTAGTGTGAAGCATTTCATTTGCGATCACATTCCGCCACACTGCTCTGTCTGCAAGGCTGTTTAATACTAATGGCTCATTAGCAAAGCACAGAGGCCAGATCATAACTCTCTCCTGGTAAATGCATTATCATAGTATTTCATTTAGTCAAAACTACGTCACAATATTTTGTGGTGCAAGAAAATTAAACTGTAATCAAATATAAAATAAAATGCATTTTCGGACTATAAATGGTTGCTGCCCCTTCTATACAAATATCATTCATCAAGTAAAAGGCTGTTTGAGTCTCTGCTTTCTGGAATCTTTGTGAGATCTTCATAAAACCCAAAGCATGTTTAGGCATTAGCAGCACATTAACTCTGCGTGTGCTTGTGTAGTAATTGTTATTCTGCTATTTCTGCAAATTAATAGAATACTCTGACAATCTTTCTTTGTCCTGTTCATTTTCACAGTTTAAATAATAATCAAGACCTGTATATGTGTATCTGGATAAATATTTTCAAGCTGATGCAGCCATGCACTTCAATACCTTGTTGGTAATCGTCCTCTCCGTGTCAGGTAAATTGTTTGTTTTGTTTTTTTTTCCAAATGTAGTTCTGATTTTTCAGTCTACATATAAAGTATATATCAGCATGTGTTCCTATTTATTGGTCTCTCTTCATTATCTCAATCAGAAGCCAAAGTGAATACATTTAAATTGCTTTAAGGAATGTATATAATTTTATAAAATAATGTTCTACAGTACATTAATTTAGAGTAGTGCAACATCGCTCATCTGAAAAGAGAGGGGGAAAAGAGAGAACTTATAAAATGAAGTTCCTCTTCACACTCAGTGATGAAACTGAGACAGAGGCATGACATAAATATCTGTGGCTTTACTAAATGCTCGGAGCTGTTGATTGTGTATGTTGCATTCTTAGAATGACACAGATACTTTAACTTGCTTGGTTTGCTACTGCATTCTAGCAAAGCTAGCTACCAAGCAAGACTTCCTGTACCTGCAAATCTCATGTTGATCGGCGGCTACTGCCATCTACTGACATCAGTTAGTATTGATATTCAAGTACAATTATTGATGTTCCATAGTTTTGGAGAAGATAGGTGCAGTTGTTTTAAAGTTTTGTTAATTGAATCCCTTATCTGTCATGTTGCCAACACATCTGTGTTTTGAAAGATTTCTGAGCAGTGTGTTTGTGGGTGTGTCTGTGTGTATGCGTGTATTTGCGTATGTGTGCGCATTTGTGTGTGTGTATGTATACATGTGTGCGTATGTGTACGTGTGTGCGCGTGTGTGTGTGTGTATGTATACATGTGTGTGTGTGTGTGTGTGTGTGTGTGCGCGTATGTATTTGTGTGTGTGTATGTGCTTGTGTGTGCGTGTGTGTGTATGTGCAGGAGAATACTACTGTGAGGCAGAGAATGGGATTGGGACAGACACCTCTCCTCCTAAACGTCTTGATGAGCAGTGTGAGTATATCAGTGCATCTCAGCTTCATACACACAGAGCAGAGAGTCAGTATGTCCTGAGTATCTTCAGTAAACATTGCAATAGTAAGACACTGAGTAAAGCAGTCACACTGACCAGTGGAGAAATCAATTATAATTACATTATCATACAGTGATGAGCCTGATCATACTGACATGTCTTAGGTAAAACGTGTAGTCATTTTGAGTTTGCAACGAAACTATGTAATTGTAATTAAGAACTTTTTTCTAATGACTTTAGATGCTCGCAAGAATTCCTCTGTGTGAATTTTAATTAAAACTGCAATACCTGTTATTTCTCTTTCAGATCCTCCGAAGAGCGTCTCACTATCAGTGAGCCCCTCTGGTGAAATAGTGGAGGGCAGTTCAGTGACTCTGACCTGCAGCAGCAGCGATGCCAACCCACCAGTGCAGAGATACACTTGGTATGTGAATAATAGAGCTGTCTCCTCGGACACAGGAGGACCAGTGGACAGTTACACCATTGAAAGTGTCACACTGTGGGATGCAGGAGAATACTACTGTGAGGCACAGAATACGATTGGGACAGAAAAATCTCCTCCTAAACATCTTGAAGTGCAGTGTGAGTATATCAGTGCATCTCAGCTTCATACACACAGAGAGTCAGTATCACCTGAACGTCTTTGGGCAACTTCACAGCAGTAAGACACTGAGTAAAGCAGTCACACTGGCCAGTGGAGGAGAAATCAGATATATTTACATTATCATACAATGATGAGTCTGATCATACTGACATGTCTTAGGTAAAAAGTGTAGTCATTTTGAGTTTGCAAAGGGCAAAAAAGGTACCACATGCAGCTGTTCATCTTTAAAAAATGAAGTTATCATTATTAATGATGCTAAAAAGACATATCTAAATACTGCTGTCACTTTTGAAAACTTGATTCTGCTGTGTCATTTTCCAACTACCATACAAAGCTACAGTATATCCAGTGCATTTTGTAACAAAGCATGATATACTGGGGTATTTACTCTAACAGGTTCTGCAGTCCTTTTCCCCACAAACCACACAATCCGTTGTTGTTATAGGCACCAAGGCTTTATTGTGCGCTCGATACCAAAAACACGGAAACAAAACAAAACAAAACACACACGATAAGGACGGGGATTAGATGGCATGCCGCTCCCGCGTGCGTCTCTCATTCCAGCACCCAGGTCTCACTGCAGGCAGAGCGTATAAACAATTAGCAATCAATTGTAATTGCAAACAGGCGTGGTTGATAGCCAGCTATACTGCACCCACTCCACCTGCAAATGGCACCCTAACACACCACTCCTCCACATCACATTGTGAGATTTCAGCTCCATCATAAACATTACTTTGAAATAAATGTCTCTGCTAGTGTTTTAAGATGCAACACAGTGAGTGAGAAATTATAGGGAACTGAACACATTTTTCTAATGATTTTAGATGCTCCCAAGAATATCTGTGTGTGAATTTTAATTAAAACTGCAGGACCTGTTAATTTCTCTTTCAGATCCTCCGAAGAGCGTCTCAGTATCAAGGAGCCCCTCTGGTGAAATAGTGGAGAGCAGTTCAGTGACTCTGACCTGCAGCAGCGATGCCAACCCACCAGTGCACAGATACGCCTGGTATAGGAAGACTGGATCTGGATTCTCGAGGAGAGGATCAGAACGGCGTTACATCATTAAAAGCATCACACTGCAGGATGCAGGAGAATACTACTGTGAGGCACAGAATGTGTTTGGGACAAACAGATCTCCTCCTAAACATCTTGATGTGCAGTGTGAGTATATCAGTGCATCTCAGCTTCAGACACACAGAGCAGAGAGTCAGTATCTCTTGAGTATCTTTAGGAAACTTTGCAATAGTAAGACACTGAGTAAAGCAGTCACACTGACCAGTGGAGGAGAAATCAGTTATAATTACATTAACATACAGTGAAGAGTCTGATCATACTGACATGTCTTAGGTAAAACGTGTGGTCATTTTGAGTTTGCAAAGGGCAAAAAAAAGTACCACATGCAGCTGTTCAACTTTTAAAAAATGAAGTTATCATTATTAATGAAGATGCTAAAAAGACATATCTAAATACTGCTGTCACTTTTGAAAACTTGATTCTGCTGTGTCATTTTCCAACTACCATACAAAGCTACAGTATATCCAGTTCATTTTGTAACAAAGCATGATATACTGGGATATTTACTGTAACAGGTTCTGCAGTCCTTTTCCTGTACTTGTATATATAACACTGTATAACACTACCGCGTGCGTCTCTCATTCCAGTACCCCGGTTTCACTGCAGGCAGAGCATATAAACCATTACCAATCAATTATAATTTCAAACAGGCGTGGTTGTTAGCCAGCTACACTGCTCCCACTCCGCCTGCAGATGGCGCCCTAACCACACAACCCCAACACATCACATTGTGTGGGGAGTCTCAACCTGAGGCTCGCCTGGGTCCTTCCCCGCCCCGGCCGTGTCGGACGGCCCTGCATCACCACTGTCAACAGCACACACGTCACACTTCCCTATCGGTCGTGATCGCACCCCCAGCGTGTTTCTAGAGATCTCTCTAAACCCTGCCCAATCAGTACCCAAGATTAGGGGATGCGCAAGCCGGGAGCTAACCGCAGCCTTCACAATATGCGTTTTTCCCTGGTAACAAATTTCCACGGGCACTACCGGATACTTGTGCACATCTCCATGCACACATCGAATGGAAACCCAGGGTGCCTTTACCAATGCCTCGGTTCAAACCAGGTTTTGCCAGATCAGGGACTGCATAGCCCCCGAATCTAACAGCGCCCGGTGTTCACTCCCTTGCACCCTTACCGGGATGCAGTACGCTCCCTCCTGATCGGGAGCGGAAGTGGGCGGCCCTACCACCCGGACCACCTGCCCCACTTCCATAAGTGGACAGTCGCGGCGCAGGTGACCCGGTGATCCGCACCGCCAACACCCCGGTCCGAGCGTCTGAGGAGCCCTCTGCAAGCCGGAGCCCCCCGCCACTGAGCCTGGACCTGGAGAGGGAATCGGAAAAGAGGGGGGATTATTTTGGAGGAAGGGAGGGGCCAGAGCCCTGGGGACCGGAGAGGGGCCAGTACGAGGAGGGGGTCTCCTCCTGGGCGCCGGTTCCCGCCGTGCTTGCTGCTGGGTGCCGGGGTATAGAGCTAGGTGGTCCTCAGCCAGGGTGACCGCCCCCTCTAGGTTGGTCGGGCGATGGCACCGCACCCAATTGGTCGTTCCCTCCGGTAACCCGTCCAGGAACTGCTCCAGGATGACCCGGAGATGTTTTATATCTCCGATTGCAGCCAACGCCGGGCCATATAAGTTAGCCTTTGGGCGTACGCGAAGGGACGGTCGTCCGCCACCAGGTTTGCCGTCCGGAACTGGCGCCTGTAATCCTCCGGGCTGCAGCCCAGTCGGTCTAGAATCGCCCTCTTCACGATCTTGTAGTCCGCCTGGGCGCCGGGTGGCAGCCCATGCGCCGCCTGTTGGGCTTCCCCAGTTAAGAGGGGCAGGAGGTGTACTACCCACTCCTCGTGGGGCCACTGGCACGCCTCCGTGGCCACCTCAAAACTTTTGACGAATGCCTGGATGTCGTCTTTCTTGCTTCCCCGGCAGCCGCCAGCTGTCGCAGCGCCTGTGTCTGGAGGGAGGCTTGTGCATGCAGAGCCTCCATCTGCTCTGCGTGTACGGCCGCCTGCCGCTCTTGCACCTGTGCCATCCCTTCCAGCATCCGCGCCAGCGTTACGAGAGGCTGCGCCGTCTCGCTCCGGTTCAGGTTTGGATCCATCTCCGAATTCGTTGGTGCTTGATCTACCTCACTCTCTCTCGACCCCTGCATGGGCCACCACTGTGGCAAGCTGAGTGCCACCGCTCGTTTAACAGGCGAGAGAGAGATGGTATTTATTTCCAGGACGCGAACGCGTCTCTTTATTTTGCGGCCGCCACGCGGCTTTCGGTTTTGCTACAAACACAAATGTGCTACAGGTTCTCGCAGCACTTCCTCCGTCTCCAGTCAGCCCTCGTCTGCCTCCGTAGACCGCCTTCTAAGCGCCCAGGCTCACTGTCGAGGTAATCAGCACATTGTCAATCAATCAAACAATTAAACATCCGTGCTGATTAGCGATCCCCAACAGCTGTGGCGCAGAGTCCGAGAGCCGCCCCGCCCACTCTCTCTCTCTGCAGTCAACGCAAAACCATGCCCACCCTACCACAAACGTGGTATAATTACATTCTCATACAATGATGAGTCTGATCATACTGACATGTCTTAGGTAAAACGTGTAGTCATTTTGAGTTTGCAAAGGGCAAAAAAAAGTACCACATGCAGCTGTTCAACTTTAAAAAAATGAAGTTATCATTATTAATGAAGATGCTAAAAAGACATATCTAAATACTTTTGAAAACTTTATTCTGCTGTGTCATTTTCCAACTACCATAAAAAGCTACAGTATATCCAGTTAATTTTGTAAAAAAGCATGATATACTGGGATATTTACTGTAACAGGTTCCGCAGTCCTTTTCCCCACAAACCACACAATCCGTCGTTGTTAGAGGCACCAAGGCTTTATTGTGCGCTCGATACCAATAACACGGAAACAAAAACAAAACAAAACAAAACAAAACACAGACGATAAGGACGGGGATTAGATGGCATGCCGCTCCCGCGTGCGTCTCTCATTCCAGCACCCCGGTCTCACTGCAGGCAGAGCATATAAACTATTACCAATCAATTGTAATTGCAAACAGGCGTGGTTGTTAGCCAGCTATACTGCTCCCACTCCGCCTGCAGATGACGCCCTAACCACACCATCTCTCCACATCACATTGTGAGATTTCAGCTCCATTATAAACATTACTTTGAAGTGTTTTGAGACGCAAGAGAGTGAGTGAGAAATTATATAGAATTTAACACATTTTTCTAATTATTTTAGATGCTCCCAAGAATACCTCAGTGTGAATTTTCTTTAAAACTGCAGGACCTTTTATTTTCTCTTTCAGATCGTCCGACGAGCGTCTCAGTATCAGTGAGTCCCTCTGGTGAAATAGTGGAGGGCAGTTCAGTGACTCTGACCTGCAGCAGTGATGCCAACCCACCAGCGCAGAAATACACCTGGTATAAGAATAATAGAGCTGTATCCTCATGGGAAGGATCAGATCGGAATTATAACATTAAAAGCGTCACACTGCAAGATGCAGTAGAATACTACTGTGAGGCACAGAACGGGATTGGGAAAGAAAGATCTCCTTCTAAACGTCTTGATGTGCAGTGTGAGTATATCAGTGCATCTCAGCTTCAGACACACAGAGCAGAGAGTCAGTATCTCCTGAGTATCTTTAGGAAACTTTGCAATCATAAGACACTGAGTAAAGCAGTCACACTTGCCAGTGAAGGGAGAATCTTATGAAGATTTAATTAATTTAACATGATGAATAAGCCAGATGATACGGACATGTCGTAAGTTAAACGAGTAGTCATGCACAGGGCAAACAAACATACCATATGTACCGTAGATGTTTTATACCAAATAATAGTTCCTCTTAATAAACCAAGCAAACAGGTTTGTGTGTTTCTTTTTCTATTTTTAACCTTTCTAAATAATGCTAAATAAAATCTCTTATCTAAAGTCATTATTGAAAACTTTTCTAACCTGTGTCTCAAGGCCATTTACTAAGCCCCCATAAAACCATGCAGTATATTCTACTCATTTCCAAACAAAAAAAGCATTTGCAGTGTGATATTTCAGCTTCATTATAAACTTTCCTTTGCAATAAATGGTTCTGAATCTATTTGAGACAAAACACAGAGATTGAGAAATTATATGGAATTTAACACATATCTCTATTGATTTTAGATGCTCCCAAGAACACCTCAGTATCAGTGAGCCCCTCTGGTGAAATAGTGGAGGGCAGTTCAGTGACTCTGACCTGCAGCAGTGATGCCAACCCATTAGCGCAGAACTACACCTGGGTTAAGAAGAATGACACTGGAGACTGGCAGGCAGGATCTGGACAGAGTTTGAACTTTCCTAACTTTAGATCCTGGAACAGAGGACAGTACTACTGTGAGGCACAGAACAGATTTGGAGCTCAGAATGCTTCTGCTCTACTGGTCACAGTGCAAGGTAGGACCAGAACATATTTGATACAGTATATTTTATGTGATACTGATTATGATCCAGAGGCTACAAAGCAATGCTGATCATGATATTGGTGCTACAATCCGAACCGGATCCTGGTAGATAATGATGATGAGCAGTGTAACTAAAAGTATCATGATGCCAGCATTTAATTCAGTAAAATTCAAATGTACAGAAATTTCTAATAAGGGTAGGCATATAAGGGGTGTATTTAAACAATTATAAACTTTTGCCTTAAGGACCTTGGTGAGGCATGTGTCAGGTGCGTGGGGGTATTAGGACCCAAACGCAGAGTGGGGGGGAAAAACTCAAAACTGGTATGAACAAAAGACTTTACTTAACAAGTTCAGGACAAAAGGGAACAAAAGGCCTCGCAGGGCAACTCTTCAAAAAAAAAAAAAAAACACAAAGTAAATCTACAAAACTCAGGAAACAAAGAAAATCCAAGAATCCAAAAACATGCAACACGGAACATGGGCAGAGATACACAGGAAGCTACTCTCAGGAGGAACCACGCAGGGCAGAAACATGACCAGAAGGACACTCAACCAAACAAGGATCCAGCACCTGGGTCAGGGAGAAGGGAACTTTAATAGACATGACACTGACGAGACACAGGAGGGCACAATGAACAATCAGGCCACAGAGAGGGAAGGGAAAACGAGACAACCCAAAAACAATAATAAAATAATTGAAAACAATAATACAATTAAACAGGGTAAAAGGACAGAACTAAAAACTGAAGTGCCGCCACCTGGCGGCCAAAAAAGGGAAACACAGACAAACCACAGAACATGACAGCGTGTTGTGAAACGTACACTGCTATATCATAACTGACAGGGCTACATCTCTCTGACTTTGCTTAGGAGGTCAGTCACTGATCGCGGCTGCAGCAGTGGGAGTGGCTGAAATTTTGGCTCTTGTGTTCCTGGGTGTGTGCCTGAGGTACGTGGTTGTAAATGAGTCGGTTTGTAGTCACTCCAGTGTGAATTGCTGTATGGCTGATTTAGACTCATAGTTTATAACGAGTGTACCATTTTGTGGAATGTTTTTGTCAAGCATTAGCTACGTTACATCATGCTGATGCCATACTCCCCCCTCTAATGTCTGATTAGTGCTTAGACCACTGCATTATTAGACATTTTGTTTTATTGAGATGTCAATTTTATAAACTCTGACTGATGTGTTTTAGTGTCCCAATTAGTTTATCAAACCTGTATGATGGGGTAACAGAATCCCCTTAAAGCTTGTTCTTAATATGAATCATGTGGACAGTTACAGACCATTACAAAGTCTTGTCAATCGCATCAATTTGCCCATGAGCTCCAGTGTTGGTTTGAATAAAGCAGAACTACATTTACTGGGCAGGAAGAAACCTCTTATAACTCAGGCTCATTTCCTGTAACCAAATGACATCTGAATAATAAAAAATATACACATACATGGGCACTATTGCCTCAGCAATACACCATTCAATACATCATTCAAACAAAAGCAAAATGCTGTTTATACAAGAGGGGGCTGTTTAAAGATTTGTCTGAAGGTAGATTTACTTTTTATTTTTCTTTCTTTTCTGAATAATCAGGAGGAGAAAATCAACAAGGCAGGTGAGTTAATGAAATCAGTCTATATATATGCACACATGTATTTATTTACGGATGTAATATAATTGTGATAATGCATAATGCATTCTTTAAGAAAAAACAGAAATTTGGTTAAAACTGTCTATGATGCCTGTCTATAATGCATTATATACTTATAATGCATTAAAATCTGCTCATAATACAGTATAATTAGAGTAATGAAGATTGATTAATACTCATAATGCTTTATAACAGTAATCATGAGACATGATTTATTTATTTATATAGCACCTGTGTATTGCTAATGGGGATCCTAACTAAATAAATAAACCTTTCTTACAAATAAGTAGAAAGCATAGCAGTGTGTGCCATGTGACCTTTAAGGTTTATTAGATTATGTACAGATTTACAGTATGAAGTTATGATCTTCTATGTGTGTTGACATGCTTAATTGAAATATTTCAGGAGTTAATTATGTGTATTGCCCTGTTAAGGACAGTTTCATTTTCTCAAATGGGTTTGTAGTATGTGACAGTAACGTTACACAGTACAATACTGCTTATGTGCATGTAATAATCTGTGCATTACACAGAGAGCCAGGGAGAGTGACTTGTACTGTATGTGTTGTATTCACCTGTTTCCAGTGAATAAATACACACAGATTATTGTTGTGATGGTGGTTTATTGCTATTGGTTATTGCAAATATATGCTTCGGAATAAAAGGAGTACTTCAGTGTGCAATCTTTCCAAATTATTACAGAAATCCACTGTTATACTGGTCATGTTAGAGACCAAAAAAAAAAAAATCGTATTAAGTGTATTACGTTTGTATGTCTAGTTCAGTCGATATTGAACTGCTGATGGCATGTATTTGAAAATAAAACATTGATTCATTAGCTGATTTTTTAATATTAGGTTAAATGCATGTTTTGGAGTTAATGGGGGCGAGTAGCTCACTCCAGCTCTTAGGAGCTCACTGAAATGAACAGGACCTTTCTGTGGAACTTTCCCATCCTTCTCCTGCCTCTTTTCTTTACCCTGCAGGGGAATAAAAGCCCCATTTATAGCAACGTCTCAGGGATGGCAATGAGTCACACTGGAACACAGGGTACGGACAGAGACGACGGTGAAGTTCCCCTCTACTCCTCTGTTCAGCCCGCTAACACCTGCAACCAGTAGTAGGTTCTGTACTGGATGCTGGAGTACTGTACTCCATTGTTCAGTACGCCAGCATCCAGTTCCGCCCCTCCAGTGCTGCCCCCAGGTAAGATTATCCCAGCTTTATACTACCTGTGCTGACTGTCGCTCTGTCAGGTCTATTATCTCTCTCCAGCAGCTTTTATTATAGACTTCTCTCTCTGATTTGGGTCAGGTGAGTGTCCATTCCATGCAGGTTTTTGGTTTAGCCCAGCACTACACCTGATTCAACTAGTTAACTCATCATGGTCTTCAATCAAGACCTTGATGAGTAGAATCAGGTGTCTTTACACCTGGGCAAGAACAAAAACCTGCAACCACTCCAGCCCTTTTTGGATAAGATTTTTAAAAAAAACATTTTTCTGAATGAATTGACTTATATCTTCTTTATGAAAATCAAGGCACTGGCTTCTTTGGCAAACAGGATATGTCACTGGGGCTTGGGAGCTTCTTCTTTTTATGTTAGACTGTATTTTGCTTTGCGTCAAATTTATATTTTGTTGTGAGCTTGATGCTGCCCAAATCCCAGTTCAGATATTTAAAAATGCTGTCATCTCTTGCTGTTTCTTTGCTGGAAACTTGTCCAACAGGTCAATAGAAGAAAACGGTCATATGAGGACAGGCTGATCTAGACTCATCATTTGACTTGCTCTGCTTTTCCCCTTTATTTCCTCATCTTTTCACTTGCCTGTAGTGTGACCTCAGTCTATGACATCAGTGATGTAATGTTTGCCTAAAGCAAAATTCCAGAAAATCCTTTGGTAGCAGAACTTTCTGTAGCTTGTGCTTAATATAGCATGTTGTGCCTAAATGTGATAAAGGCTCAGGCAGGATTGACTTAAATGAGAATGTCTGTCACTTTGATAGAGTCTAAATGTGCTGTTTTATCCATGCAGGTCAACTGCACCATCAGTACAGGAAGACTGTGTTCTGTACAGCACAGTTCGATATCAGGAAACATGAAAACAAGGCATCCAGATCTCTTTTGTCACAAGTTGCAGACCAATGCTGGTTATGCAGTACGCATCTGGACTTCTGAATGTGAGATCATGTTCAGTGTTTGTGCTTCCACTCTAAACAGCAAATACTATGTCAGGAAAACAATCCTCAAGCAGAAACTTCATTTGCAAGGCATGAATCAAACATTTCCTTCATTGGATGATTCATTTAAGAGTATTTATTAAAACCAGTGAATATAAGATTGAAAGGCGGACATGCAGGTGACTCACGTCTGAATAAGGAGAGATATTGTCCTTCATAAGGGGGATGGATATGCAGGTGACTCAGGACTGCACAAGGAGAGATATTGTCCTACATAAGGGAGATGGATAAGGGAACAATCTGCTCTAGTCCTCACATTGAAGATGAGACTCCAGGACTCTTTCAGTTACTCCATCCCCTTTACCTCCAATGTTCAAACTCTCCTCATGACCTCAGGTCACATGACTGTGCCTTCGTTACATGACCAGGATGATTGGTTTACTGGCTCTGCAAATATGTACTCAAAATGGATCATTCCTTTGGCATTCTATCAAAATTTACATGCATAATAGCTCATGTCTTCATATTGTACACAAAGTATTATCAAGATGTTGGTGACTAGAAGCCATTATCATTGCTGAATGTATTTGCTGGTCAGATATACTGGAGAATTTGGCTTTATATGTAATTCAAAAATATATATTTTTTATTAATACTTGTATAACATTTTGTGCACATTTTGTGATTATATTGTGCTTATTACTGAGCTGATACCATCTAGAGTATAAATTCACATAACGTGAATTTGTTTTTCACATTCTTAGTGTTTATTTTTGTACTACCAAACGTTAGAATTCAGAGCATACCTTGAATTTTTTAAACAATCATTCAATGAAACAAACAAAATAAACCTATGCTTGAAGAATTTTGTAAGTAAACCGTGTACTGTAGGTGTTACCCCCTGGGTTCTGCTGATGGATTAGAACATGTGCAGGTAAAGCACTAAACAGGTACTTTAAAAAAGGTACCCACAGGTGTGATGGAGCGGGGGGGGGGGGGGGGGGGGGGGGGGGGGGGGGGGGGGGGGGGGGGGGGGGGGGGGGGGGGGGGGGGGCGGTTCGGAGACTGAACGGGAATCTGAAAGCTATCCACACAGGGTGGAGTAACCACAAGGTTTCGAAAGACTAAAGGAAAGCGACAAGTAAACAAACAGAAAATTAAATACTCCTAAGGGAGAATATCCCAGGTATATCGGACTAAGTAGTCTATACGTGAAAGGGTGATAAGAACTAAAGGACAATGAGTATTCAAACTAGACAGAACAGAATAATATAATCCTCTGGGCGGTAAGTCCTGCTGTTAAATACTAACAAAAAACTACCCAGCGAAAAGGGCAAAACCGAACAGAAAATAGGAGTATAATAAAGCTGTTTCATAAAAAGAACTGAGTGTAAAGAAGGTGAAAACGAAAAAAACAGCCCTCAAAATGAGGATTGATAGAAAAACACCCAAATTGCAACACCAAGTAAGAGTTCATTGTGCAATTATAGCAAATAACCCCTTAAGTCTCAGCCTTCAGTACAACAGAGATCTCTTCCAAAATAGGAAGAAAGACTGTTACAGCACTGAAATGTTACAAACACACTAACAGAATACTGGCTTACGTGTAACCAAAGTTGACACAAAAGCACTGACTGCAGGCCAGCAAGAGATAAAATAGGAACTACAGCAGGTGATCCCAATTAGCTGGATTTGGGGAAAGAAGTGACAAGGGTGCCCTCCACTGGCCAAGGATAGCCACTACCACCCAGAACCATGACAGGACCCTCCCTCTAAGGAATGGCCCCAGACGGTCCCTCAGAACCACGCCTGCGAAAATCCCTAAGAAGCTCAGGGTCCAAAATGTCCCTAGAGGGGACCCAGCAGCGCTCCCCAGGGCCATAGCCCTCCCAGTCAATGAGAAACTGAACCCCTCTGCCCACTCGTCTCTCAGCCAGAATGCGACGCACTGCAAACACAGACTCCCCATCAATGAGCCGAGGGGGGGGGGGGGGGGGCAGCGGGTGGTCCGCCAGAGCCAACGCGCTCACGAGAACCGGCTTTAGACGGGAGACATGAAACGTGGGGCGAATCCTCATGGAGCGAGGGAGCTGCAGGCGACCAGTGACAGGGTCGATCTCACGGATGATCTCAAAGGGCCCCACGCAGCGAGGAGCGAGCTCACGAGACTCTACCCGTAGAGGGAGATCCCGAGTGGAGAGCCACGCCCGTTGACACACCCGACAGGGAGGCGCAGGACGGCGACGCCCGTCAGCAGGTCTTTTCTGACTAGCAGAGGAGCGTAGGAGCGACGCGCGGACTTTTCTCCAAGTGGCCCGACACCGCCGGACAAAGAACCCGGCAGACGGCACCCCGATGTCCCTCTCCAGCTCCGGGAACAGAGGGGGCTGATACCCAAACTGAGAGACCTGGGGATGTGTTCCTGCCTCTCGCCCAATGCATGCTTGGATAGGCTCCAGCACCAGCTCCAGCTCAGGATAAGCGGGTATAGATAATGGATGGATTGATGGAT
>CM045883.1:88384341-88518450 GCA_025169545.1 Anguilla japonica
AGAGCAGTGCTCCAGGTGGGGATGGAAACTGCAACCTCAGAGCTCCCAGAGCCACACTCTGGATCCCCAAACCACCATACTGCACTGCTGCGATACACAAAGATACAAAAACTAGGCCTGTCCACTCCTTTCATCTTCTGTGAAAGTACAGTGTGTGCAATCTTTATGTTGATATGGGGGTTATAGGCTAAGCAACAGAAGCTGAATATTGTCATTTGCACTGAAACATGGTTCCGTCTTTTGTTCTGGCTTTTAAACGACAGTTAAACTATTTTACACAGCTGTGCTGCTCATGTGGCTCTACTATGTGTTTATACTCATTATTGTGTACCAATATGTCATATGACAAAAAGGGTAAAGGAGAAGACAGTGAATTTCAAAAACTGAAACGTGAATTGTCTGTGTAAATGTTTGTATATAGCCTACAGTAAACCAGACCACAAGCTACACAGTGAAGATACATTCTAGTAAAAATGTCCCAGAAGTGTGGATCACACTGACTTTTTTCACACCTCAGGGTTATTTACTCTTGTCCAGCCTAAATTGAAAGTGTGCATTTTATGAGACATTTAATCCAGCGATATGGATGAAGCTGAAGAGAGAAGGGAAGGGAGACAGCTCTGCAGCAGCAGGCAAACCTTCATCTTTATGCTGATGATGCTGTTATATATTACTCTGCTCATACTGAGAATCAGGCTCTTTGCCACCTACAACTTGCTTTTCAAACTATACAACGCACCCTTCTCAATCTGAAACTTATTTTGAATGCAGACAAAACAAAACTCATGTAGTTCACAAATTCAAAGAAGAAAATCACCTAACCCTACATTTATTATTGCCCTCCAGGGCAGCGAGATTGAGTCTGTTTCTTTGTATAAATATCTAGTAATCTTAATTGATGCCTCTCTCTTTTTTAAGCCGAACAAAAAACTAAAAGTTGACACTGGGTTTTAAAACAACGTTCGGCCATCCACCAAAGCGTTTTGTTGATGTTCCAGCTTCATGTCAAATCTGGTGCATGAAACATAAACATGACTGAGCTACGCGTGGTAGCAATTGTAAAACATGCTGTTTGTGGCAGTAAAATTTACCTTGGGGGGGATAGATGAATGCAATACATTCCATCTGCCTGTAGATGGCTATTACTAAAGTAGATGAGTCCTCTATGTACATTTCAGATCAATTTCTTGGAAGATCTTTTACTAAACTGAATTAAATAGTCTGGTTTAGGTAATGGATTTTGTATAGGGCTCCTGAATGTATGAGTGTTTACCTGTGCCTCAGATGTGCACGACAGTTTGTGCATTAGCAGATAAGTAGCAGATAACTTACAGGTGTAGCTTCAGTTCACAATGCCAATGCAGTCACAGTGGTTTCAGTTCAGTCATGCTCATGGAGCTGAAGCATATTTCTATTTGCAATATCTCATTAAGACGAAGATAATTTGGCTAGACACAGAGATACTGAAATAGATTTTTTTTTTTAAACAGAAAAAATGACTGTTATTTTCACATCTGTGAATGAAGAAAGGTCTCTGCTAAATTCATACATGAGATTATTTGTACGCATGCGTGAAAGAGCATGCAAGAGCATGTGTATTCAGGAATGCTTACAAATGCAAAGTTTGACTTCATTACTACATTTATGTCAGAATGAATAATACCAGGAATCATTTTTGTAAACATAATTGTTATGTTTATTTTATAAGCGTAATATGCAAACATAAACATAATTACAAATGATTCTGATGAAGAGCAGCCGTTCACATTGATATTGATATTAAAATCTCAATTTCAATAAAACAGTGGGGGGTGAGAAATGAGAAATACCCAGATTTTTTGAAAAGGCACTACTGGTCCAGTCCAGACACAAAGCAAATGACTGTGTTTATTTTCTTCAGTTGTTTTTATTTGATAAAATCTAAAATGTGTATGACTTTTAGGATAAAAAGGGGAAGTGAGTCAGTTCTGCAACAGCAAATTCTACTTTTATATTTAGTGTGAAGCACTTTCTTCACAGTCACATTCAGCCACACTACTCTGTCTGAAAGGCTGTTTAATACTAATGGCTCATTAGCAAAGCACTGAGGCCAGACCAGAACTCTCTCCTGGTAAGTGCATTATCATATCATTTCATTTAATCAAAAGTATGTCACAATATTTTGTGGTGCAAGAAGATTGAACTGGGATGAATCAAAAAATAAAATGTATTTTCAGAGTAGAAATGAATTGCTGTTTCTTCCATACAAATATCAATTGTCAAGTAGCATCCCGTCTGAGGCTTTGCTGTCTGGACTGTGTGAGCTCTTCATAAAAAACAGAGTATTTAGGGACATTAGCAGCACAAACTCACTGTGTGCTCTTGTGTAGTATTTGTTGTCTGGTATTTCTTGCTAATAAATAGAATACTCTGACAGTGTTTGTTTCTGCCATTCATTTTTACAGTGTAAATACTAATCAAGACCTGTATGTGGGTATTTGGATAAATATTTTCAATCTGATGCAGCCATGCTCATCAATACCTTGTTGGTAATCGTCCTCTCCATGTCAGGTAAAATGTTTGTGTTTTTTTTCCAAATGTAGTTCTGATGTTTCAGTCTGCATATACAGCATTTATCAGCATGTGTTCCTATTTATTAGTCTCCCTTCATTATCTCAATCAGAAGCAAAAGTGAATACATTTAAGTTGCTTTAAGGAATGTATATCATTTCTATAAAATAATGTTCTACAGTACATTAGTTTAGAGTAGTGCTACATCGCTCATCTGAAGAGAGAGTGGAAAAAAGAGAACTTATAAGAAGTTCCTCTTCACACACAGCTTTAAATCTGAGACAGAGGCATGATATAAATATCTGGCTTTACAAAATGATAAGAGCTGTTGATTGTGCATGTCGCATTCTTAGAATGGTGAAAAAGTATTTTGGTGCCACATGTTTTAATAAAAGCAGTTCATTTTCACTGTTAGCAAAACATAACAGTTTTCAGCTGAGAGTGTATGCAAACACTCGCTCTTAACTTGCTTTGCTTAATGCTACTTTCTAGCAAAGCTTGCTACTAAGCAAGACTTCCTGTGCCTGTGAATCTCACATTTATTGGCGGCTACTGCCGTCTACTGATGTCAGTTAGTATTGAAATAGCTAACAGAGGGACAAAAGATTATGCAGTTAATTTCTTTGAATCTGCAAATCTTATATCACTGAAAAAAAACAAGAAACAAAAAAATATATAAAATAATGGGAAGGTCCAAAATAATATCAACAAAACCAACCACAGGCATCACCCTGCCTCCAGAACATATCCAGGGCTCCACAGGTACAATTATTGATGTACTATATCAGTTAGGTGCAGTAGTTTTAAAGTTTTGTTCATTGAATCCCTTATCTGTCATGTTGCCAACACATCTGTGTTTTAAATTTGTGTGTATGTGTGTGTATATGTGTGTGTATGCGTGTGTGCGTGTGTGCGTGTGTGTGTTTTTCAGGTGTTCTGAGCCAGTGGGAATGGGGAGTGACTTACACCACTGAGAGAATCTGTGCCTTAGAGGGGTCTTCAGTAGACATGAGCTGCACTTACTTATACCCCACAGATTACACAGTGCAGAAAACATTCTGGTTTATTTATGACTGGAACAGTAAACAGGAGGGTGAGCCTGAGGACCTTTCCCAGAATCCACAGTACTCTCACCGTGTGGAGTACCTGAGGGATATGAACAATGGCTGCACTTTCAAAATAATGCAACTGAAAGAAAGCGATTCAGCAATATATCGCTTCAGGTTCCTGACTGACAGCCAACATAGAAAATATACTGGTCAGCCTGGAGTCTCATTGACAGTTACAGGTAATTCTAAACTTGCTTTTTAACTATTAACTGGCAATACTCCTAATCATTTTTTAATAGACACAGAATGGTCTTTTTATCATGTTGATTCTTGTGTGCAGGTCTTCAGGTGAAAGTGACAGAGAATGAGGCACAGAGTGTAACACTGACCTGTAGCAGCACCTGCACTTTGAGTGGCAGCCCTACCTTTAGCTGGTACAAGAATGGAAAAGTTGTGTCCTATAAGTATAAATACTCCCTCAATTTAGCCAGAATTGGTGCTACAGATCTCTACTCCTGTGCTACAGGAGGAGTGACTTCCCCTGCAGTCAATGTGAAATGTGAGTGTCTGCCCACCTTCTGTTTTACTGGGAAATAATGCATGCAGGGCCGGCCCGAGGCATAAGCGAACTAAGCGGCTGCTTAGGGCCCCCGTGGCCACCAGGGGGCCCCCATGCGGTATTCATCCCTATCGCAAAACCAGCGTCAGTAATTTAAAACGGAATGACAACTGAATATTTCATAACAACGTAATGTAAGACGGATTTTACAAAGCAACCACGCCCCCGTCCCCCCAGGGAAACAAATAAAAAGGGGCGCCCCCCCCCCCCCCCCCCCCCCCCACCACCCCCCCACCCCGGGTCGACAGGATTGCTCTTAGGGCCCCCAAAACCCTTGGGCCGGTACTGAATGCATGTCTGTATTTATGGTCAATCCTACTCCAGCAGAATAAAATATTCTCTGTTTAAGAACAGGAAACAGGAAAGGATTTGTTTTAATTCACAACAGAAAAACAGCACACCATGGTGAGGCAAGATTTATGGTTGATCTTGAGTGATGATGAGCGGGGAGATCAAAGGTCAAAGCATATTATTTTAAAATTGTAAATTGATTGTGAAAATCATGATCATATTGCTAATGCTTTGTCACTGTTGTCATGATGATGTCTTTGTGAATGTATAATATCAAAGTATCACCTCTATTGAATGTATATTATACCAATAAGTACAGTTTACCTGGTATTGAGGGAGGAGCAGAAGAGGGTGAGAAGTTGGTTGAATAACTGGATGTTTTTCTTTCTGCATTTTGTTCCTTCACCCAGGTGTGAAGGTGGAAATCATTTCTGACACAGTGTCAGAGGGAGAGACAGTGGAACTGACCTGTAGAGCAACCTGCCCTTGGCTGGGCAACAGCTTCATTTGGTACAAGAATGAGCAGCTTCTGACTGACGACTACAGGTTCTCCCAGTCCTATAGGAACCTTAAATTCACAGCCAGAAGTGAAGATACGGGCAGATACTCCTGTGCTGTAAGAGGCAATCAGCATCTTGTTTCCCCCGCCGTGACTCTCAGTGTGAGATGTGAGTGTTTGAGATCTCATTTGTGTATTTTATATTCATTTATGCACAAGAACCAAGAGATTCTTCTGAGAGAAGAAGCATTCCATTATCCATCAGATTGAGATTTTTGGGACTCGGTTGACTTCAATCTTTGATTGAAGTGAAAAGCTGGACCCTTTATCTGCCACCAAATAATTTTTAAAAGAGGGGGGAAATGACTGCATGCTTCACCACGTTAGGCCAGCCAACGCAGAGAAAATTCGGCTGACGACCAACCACAAGAAATGTAACAAGTAACGGCAGTTGTCAATAGAAATGTATTCGAGTTAAAAGTACATAATTTCTTTATCGATGTAGTGGAGTAGAAAGTGAAAGTTGCCAATATTGTTCATACTCAGCAAAAGTACAAAGTTTCCAATATCCTACATAAGTACAGTAACAAAGAACATGTACTTAGTTACTTACAATCACTGTACAAAAATAACAAAACAAGCATTTTGGCACAAGCAATGCATGGCCCTAATCCTCTTAGTGACCATCAACTTACTGCTCATGTTTCCTTGTGTTATTGATATTATTAGTGCACATTATGTACGTTGAAAAATCATTTTTATCACCTTGCTGGATATTCTGTATATATACTGTAGAATAGAAGTGTGTTGAGTTACATTCTGTTTTCTTTTTTAATCCACTCAGGTTTGAAGGTGGATATAAATTTTGATGTAGTGTCAGGGGGAGAGACAGTGGAACTGACCTGTAGAGCAACCTGTACTCACCTGACTGAGAGCAACAACTTCATTTGGTACAAGAATGAGCAGCTACTGACTGACTACTACACATTCTACCAGTCCTATAGAAACATTAAATTCACAGCCAGAAGTGAAGATACGGGCAGATACTCCTGTGCTGTAAGAGGCAATCAGCATCTTGTTTCCCCTGCCGTGACTCTCAGTGTGAGATGTGAGTGTTTGTGGTCACATTTGTGTATTTTACATTCATTTATGCACAAGAACCAAGAGATTCTTCTGAGAGAACAAGCATTCCATTATCAGACAGATTGAGGTTTTGGGGTCTCAGTTGACTTTAATCTTTAATTGAAATTAAATACTGGACCATTTACAGTAATATGCAATCATACATTTATTGTGGGTTCTGTACAATGCAGAATTTTGTTGAATAACTCAGTATATTGTGTTATTGTATTTCTTCTTCTCACCCAGGTGTAAAGGTTGAAATGAAATCTAACACAGTGAGTGAGGGAGTGAGGGTGACACTGTAACCTGTAAAATCACCTGCACTCACCTGACTTACAGCCAAACATTCATCTGGTACAAGAATGGACAATCTCTGTTTTACACCGCCCAGAAATATCAAAATTATAACTACCTTCAGTTCAAAGCCAGCAGTGGAGATGCAGGCAGCTACTCCTGTGCAGTAAGAGGCCATGAGAATCTCCTGTCCCCAGCAGTGACTCTCTGTGAGTATCTGAGGACAAACTCATTTATTTCACTTTACTGAGTCTCATTTGTTACTCATATTGAAAAAGCGGTGATGCAGTTGTACTTTAATGTACCTTTAAAAGACATGAGAACAGGGCAGAAGAGCAACCTGCAGATAATGATTAGGAAATGGAAGTTATGTTTAGAAACAATGTCGGATTAAGTTCATTCCAAAAATGCCCTCGTTGGAAAGACTGCATTAGAATCACATTGTCTATTCTATCTTTACAGATATATGAGAATGTTTAATGTTTCAATTGTTTTTCAAATATTATTTAATTTTATATCATTCACAATTAACTTATTGATGTTCCATAGTGCATCTAACTTAGTTCCACCTAAGTTAGGTGCAGTTGTTTTAAAGTTTTGTTAATTGAATCCCCTATCTGTCATGTTGTCAACACATCTGTATTTTAAAGGATTTCTGAGCAGTGTGTACGTGTGTGTGCGTGTGTGCGTGCGTGCATTTGTGTGTGTGTGTGTGTGCGTGCATGCATTTGCGTATGTGTGCGCGTGTGTGTGTGCGTGTGTGTGAGTGTGTGTGTGTGAATGTGCTTTTATGTGTGTCTGCATGTGTGTGTGTGTGTGTGTGTGTATTTTTCAGGTGTGCTGAGCCAGAGGGGATGGGGAGTGACTTACACCCCTGAGAGAATCTGTGCATTAAAGGGGTCTTCAGTAGACATGAGCTGCACTTACTCATATCCCACATCTCACACAGTGCAGAAAACATTCTGGGTTATTTATGACTGGAACAGTAAACAGGAGGGTGAAGACCTGTCCAAGGACTCAGAGTACTCTCACCGTGTGGAGTATCTGGGGAATAAGAACAGTGACTGCACTTTTAGAATAAACCAGCTGAGAGAAACTGATTCAGGAACATACCGATTCAGGTTCCTGACTGACCTTGATTGTGGAAATTCTAATGGAGAACCTGGTGTCACATTGGCAGTTACTGGTAAATATTTTATGCTATAAACTCAGAATTCTTTTCCCACAAGTATGACTGGAAGCTTTTTTACAGGTTTAATTTGCTATTTGCAGGTCTACAGGTGATGCTGAATCCCGACTCAGTGACAGAGGGACAGAGAGTGAGACTGAACTGTAGCACCACCTGCACTCTGACTGGCAGCCCAGCCTTCATCTGGTACAGGGACGGATCTCCTCTGTCCTTCACTGATCAGAGTCACCTGTTTACAGCCAGCAGTGAAGACCAAGGCAGCTACACCTGTGCTGTGAAAGGCTATGAGCATCTTCCTTCCCCTGCAGTGGCCTTTAATGTGAGATGTGAGTGCTAGGCAAACTTGTGTGGTCGTCAATATTTGTGATTTTCAAAATTCTACAAATCTCACAAATTTGAAAGATTTTAGCCATAATTTTCCACTAAATTGTACAGATTATTTTATGCTGCATGTAAATGTACTGACACTAAAAGCACTGGATGAAATTTCAATACCTGAAAACATGTTACGATGCAATGATTTGAAAACACTATGTCTGCCTGTGTCAGGTTTAAATTTCACATGAAACTACTAATTATTGTTCCCCCTTTCAGATCCTCCTAAGAGCATCTCAGTATCAGTGAGCCCCTCTGGTGAAATAGCGGAGGGCAGTTTAGTGACTCTGACCTGCAGCAGTGATGCCAACCCACCAGTGCAGAGATACACCTGGTATAAGAATAATAGAGCTGTATCCTCAGAGACAGGAGGACCAGAGGAAAGTTACACCATTAAAAGCATCACACTGCAGGATGCAGGAGAATACTACTGTGAGGCAGGGAATGGGATTGGGACAAACAGATCTCCTCCTAAACGTCTTGATGTGCAGTGTGAGTATATCAGTGCATCTCAGCTTCAGACACACAGAGCAGAGAGTCGGGATCTCCTGAGTGTCTTTGGGAAACTTCACAGCAGTAAGACACTGAGTAAAGCAGTCACACTGGCCAGTGGAGGGAAAATCTAATAAAGATATAATTGATTTTACATGATGAGTAAGCCAGATGATACGGACATATCATAAGTTAAACGAGTAGTCATTCTGAGTTTGCTCAGGGCAAACAAACATACCATATGTACTGTAGATGTTTATACCAAGTAATAGTTACTCTTAATAAAGCAAGCAAACAGGATTGTGTGTTTCTTTTTCTATTTTTAACCTTTCTAAATAATGCTAAATCATTTTTTTTTCTCTCTAAATACTGCTGTCATTATTTCTAACCTGTGTCTCAAGGCCATTTACCAACCCCCATAAAACGATGAAGTATATTCTACTCATTTCCAAACAAAGAAAGCATTTGCAGTGTGATATTTCAGCTTCATTATAAACTTTCCTTTGCAATAAATGGTTCTGAATCTGAATATTTGAGACAAATCACAGAGATTGAGAAATTATATGGAATTTAACACATTTCTCTATTGATTTTAGATGCTCCCAAGAACATCTCAGTATCAGTGAGCCTCTCTGGTGAAATAGTGGAGGGCAGTTCAGTGACTCTGACCTGCAGCAGTGATGCCAACCCATTAGTGCAGAACTACACCTGGTTTAAGAAGAATGACACTGGAGTCTGGCAGGCAGGATCTGGACAAAGTTGGAACTTTTCTAACTTTAGATCCTGGAACAGTGGACAGTACTACTGTGAGGCACAGAACAGACTTGGAGCTCAGAATGCTTCTGCTCTACTGGTCACAGTGCAGGGTAGGACCAGGACACATTTGATACAATATTTTATCTGACGCTGATTATGATCCAGAGGCTATAAAGCGATGCTGATCATGTTATTGGTGCTACAATCCGAACCGGATCATGGTAGATAATGATGATGAGCAGCGTAACTAAAAGTATCATGATGCCAGCATTGAATTCAGTAAAATTCAAATGTACAGAAATTTCTAGTAAAGGTAAGCATATAAGGGGTATATTTAAACATTTATAAACTTTCGTCTTAAGGACCTTGGTTAGGCATGTTGTGAAATGAACACTGCTATATCATAACTGACAGGGCTACATCTCTCTGACTTTGCTTAGGAGGTCAGTCACTGATCGCGCCTGCAGCTGTGGGAGTGGCTGCCATTTTGGCTCTTGTGTTTCTGGGTGTTGTGTGCCTGAGGTACGTGGTTGTAAATGAGTCGGTTTGTAGTCACTCCAGTGTGAATTACTGCATGTCTGATTTAGACTCATAGTTTAAAACGAGTGTACATTTTTGTGGAATGTTTTTGTCAAGCATTAGCTACGTTACATCATGCTGATGCCATACTCCCCCCTCTTATGTCTGATTAGTGCTTAGACCACTGCATAATTAGACATTTTGTTTTATTGAGATGTCAATTTTATAAACTCTGACTAATGCGTTTTAGTGTCCCAATTAGTTTATCAAACCTGTATGATGGGGTAACAGAACCCCCTTAAAGCTTGTTCTTAATATGAATCATGTGGACAGTTACAGAAAATAACAAATGCCCATGAGCTCCAGTGTTGGTTTGAATAAAGCAGAACTACATTTACTGGGCAGGAAGAAACTTCTTATAACTCAGGCTCATTTCCTGTAACCAAATGGCATCTGAATAATAAAAAATATACACATACATGGGCACTATTGCCTCAGCAATACACATCATTCAAACAAAAGCAAAATGCTGTTTATACAAGAGGGGGCAGTTTAAAGATTTGTTTGAAGGTAGATTTACTTTTTATTTTTCTTTCTTTTCTGAATAATCAGAAGGAGAAAATCAACAAATGAGACAGAAGGGGACAGGCAGGTGAGTTAATGAAATCAGTCTACATATATGTATACATGTATTTATCTACGGATGTAATAAAATTTTAATAATACATAATGCATTCTTTAAGCAAAAATTTAAGCATTAAAATCTGCTCATAATACAGTATAATTAGAGTTATGAAGATTGATTAATACTCATAATGCTTTATAACAGTAATCATGAGACATGATTTATTTATTTATATAGCACCTGCGTATTGCTAATGGGGATCCTAAATAAATAAATAAACCTTTCTTACAAATAAGTAGAAAGCATAGCAGTGTGTGCCATGTGACCTTGAAGGTTTATTAGCCTATGTACAGATTTGCAGTATGAGGTTATGATCTTCTATGTGTTGACATGCTTAATGGAAATATTTCAGGAGTCAATTATGTGTATTCCCCTGTTAAGTACAGTTTCATTTTCTCAAAAGGGGTTGCAGTATGTGACAGTAACGTTACACAGTACAATACTGCTTATACGCATGTAATAATCTGTGCATTACATAGAGAGCCAGGGAGAGTGACTTTTACTGTATGTGTTGTATTCACCTGTTTCCAGTGAGTAAATACACACAGATAATTGTTGTGATGGTGGTTTATTGCTATTGGTTATTGCAACTATATGCTTTGGAATGAAAGATGTACTTCAGTATGCAATCTTTCGAAGATTTTATGAAAACCCACTGTAAAACAGGTCATGTTAGAGACAAGAAATCGTATTAAGTGTATTACGTTTGTATGTCTGCTTCAGTCGATATTGAACTGCTGATGGCATTTATTTGAATATACATTTGAAAAATGCATGTTTTGCAGCTCTGAGGAGCTCACTGAAATGAACAGGTACTTTCTGTGGAACTTTCCCATTCTTCTCCTGCCTCTTTTCTTTACCCTGCAGGGGAATAAAAGCCCCATTTATGGAAACGTCTCAGGGATGGCAATGAGTCACACTGGAACACAGGGTACGGACAGAGACGACGGTGAAGTTCCCCTCTACGTCTCTGTTCAGTCCACTAACACCCGCAACCAGGAGCATGTTCTGTACTCCACTGTCCAGAATCCGCTCCCCCAGTGTGAGGAGGGTGTTCAGTATGCCAGCATCCAGTTCCCCCCCTCCAATGCTGCCCCCAGGTGAGAATATCCCACCTTTATACTACCTGTGCTGACTGTCGCTGTGTCAGGTCTATTATCTCTCTCCAGCAGCTTTTATCACAGGCTGCTCTCTCTGACTGGAGCCAGATGACACCTCTATGGAGTCAGCAGATGAACGACCCTCACTGGGCAGACCAGAGAGTCTCACTGGATAGACCAGAGTGTCTCACTGGATAGACCAGAGTGTCTCACTGGATAGACTAGAGCTTCTCACTGGTCAATTGACCAGAGAGTCTCACTGGATAGACCAGAGTGTCTCACTGGATAGAACAGTGCGTATCACTGGATAGACCCGAGTGTCTCACTGGATAGACCAGAGCATCTCACTGGATTGACCAGAGCGTATCACTGGATTGACCAGAGCGTCTCACTGCATTGACCAGAGCGTACCACTGGATAAACCAAAGTTTCTCACTGGTTAATAGACCAGAGTTTCTCACTGGATAATAGACCACAGTGTCTCACTGGGGAGAGCTGAGATGGGTGTGCTGTGATTTATATACACCAAGAAGTATTCTAACCACAGTAGATGTGTTACATTTATGTCAGCGTGTACAATATTAGAAATTAATGAAAGCCAAAAAACGTACATCCATAACACTTGGTCATGTAAGTATGTACAAAACAAACCCTGGAAACAAAATACAAATGAGCATTTCAGAGAAAAATGCAAATGAGCATTACTGAGATTCCAGTACTTCTCAGTACCCCTGTAACAGTTCATATATTGATGTGTTCGTAGGACCGGGTGTTGCTTTGATGCACACTATTTCTATATTTTGCTTGGTTGTTTGTTGCAGTCCCAAAGCCCTGTTCAATTATTTAAAAATGTTATAATCTCTCGCTGCTGTTTTGCTAAGAACTTCTCTGCCTGGTCAAAAGAAGAACGTGGTAGTACGAGGACTGGATGTTCCGCTGATCTAGATTCATCATTTGGTTTGTTCTGCTTGTCAACTTTCTTTTCTTTTCATCTCCCTGCTGTGTGACCTCAGCCTATGACATCACAGTGATGTAATGTTTTCCAAAATTCCAGATAACTGTTCTGTAGCTTAAGCTTCTGCTTGTGCTTCATGTTGCAAGGTGTGTCTAAATGTGATAAAGGCTAAGGCAGGATTGACTGAAATGAGAATGAGAATGTCTGTGACTTTAATAGAGTCTAAATGCGCTGTTTTCTCCATGCAGGTCACCAGCACCATCCGTAAAGGAAGACTGTGTTCTCTACAGCACACTTCCAAAACTGGACATGTGAAAATAAACCAGGAAGATATCTTGCTTCATAAACTGTGAACCAATGCTGGTTATTCAGTGTAAATTTGGACATTTCTTTTAATGTGTGAGCATTTCCTGTGTTTTTTCTTGAACTTTAAAAAGCAAATTGTCTGCAAAGTAATCCTCAAGCGGTATGAACCAAACATTTCCTTCACTGGATGATACATTTAAGAGTATTTATTAAAACCAGTGAACATAAACTCTCCTCATGAACTCAGGTCACATGACTGTGCCTTTGTCACATGACCAGGATGACTGGTTTTTGGAGTCTGCAAAGATGTACTCAGAATGGATCATTCCTTTGGCATTCTATCAAAATTTACATGCATAACAGCTCATGTCTTCATTTTGTACACAAAGTATTATCAAGATGTTGGTGACTGAAAGCCATTATCATTGCTGAATGTATTCGTTGGCCAAATATACTGGAGAATTTAGCTTTATATATAATTCAATTTTTTAAATTTTTCTATGAATACTTGTATTGGGATGGCAGGTATGCCATCCCGCCAAGTTACGCCTTGGCGGGGGCATGCCCCATACCTATACAGCACCGAGAGTTTGGCACTTTTCAGGGTTCCCCACAGAAATAACAGCCACAGACACTCAGCCCTTAAAAACATTAAATTCTGTACATTCTGACCCAATTTCAACAGACAGATTTCATAAACAACTTCACATGTCCACACAATAAAGCCCCAAACTAAGGGGATTTTGCGTTTTCTCCTTCTTCTTCTCTTTCTTCTTCTTCTTCTTCTTCTTCTCATTCTTATTTTTCCTGCCGCCTACCCCACTAACAACATGTCTCCCCATTGGACATTTTACCGACATCAGCCAAATCCTCATCCTCATGACCCAATCAAAAATTTGCATACACACGCAAAATACCCCTACCTTTTCACTCTGAAACATTTCCATTTAAACAGCTAATCTGCCTGTGGCCTAGTGGGTAAGATTACAGTTTTTTCACCAAACGTATACACTGCATTATGACGTATCGTCTGCACGTTCAGTTATTAACCGGCTACAATATTGCAAAGCCATATGGATTCAACGGGAGCTCTTCTGTGCTTACTGGCCTGTGTTCTTATTTAATACCACGGACAGGTTTGCTAATGATATTTCACGCATTGCATAGCTATGTCATGGTGCTGCACTAACAAAGTCACAGACTGGTAAACCTCCAGTTGAAGGATTGAATCCCACCTCGCTCTCAGGCAGATAATTTCCTCTTTTACGCTAACGTTTTCTTACGCTTTTATATTTGCTTTACCAAAACTCACTCACGGCCACCCATATGCATTTCATGACGGCAAATGTATTAATTTTATTAAAAGGTTACACCAGTTCATCACTGTGCCATTTCTACTAACTATATTTCTTCACTTGGCTACCGTACAAAACCTTCTTATCAGCAAACGCCACGTTTCTATATTCATGTTACCTTGCCCTGTTCTCTATCTAGCCACATACAAACAATTACTACGTATGTACGTTCTGCAACTCCCAATTAAAACATTACATTTAAAATAATGACTCACTCATAATTGAAACTACTATTAAACATGAGAAAAGAACATCAGTGCAATAGATTTCACACGTAACTTAACCCTCCACTTCAATATTTTATGTATTGGGTAGCATTGCTTTGAAATACATCTGATGTCATTTCGGTGAGGCAAGATAGCCTATATTGTTTGTAGTACCGTAACTTGGCGTCATTTTGATATCAACACTTTTGAGTAACTTGGCATTTATGTACGTTGAAAACGTGTTTTTTTATGAGATATCATTGGACATATACACGCCTATTCAATCAATCTTGACTGTGAGAGAGCCATCCACACATGTTTGGCCTGTCTATGTAATGCATGCTTATACACACAGGGCCACGTGACTTGAAAGAATTGAGGAAATATTGGGTAGCATTGCTTTGAAATACATCGTATGTAATTTCGGTGAGGCAAGATAGCCTATATTGTTGGTAGTACCGTAACTTGGCGTCATTTTGATATCAATACTTTTGAGTAACTTGGCATTTTTGTACGTTGAAACGTGTTTTTTATGAGATTTTATATACTGTTTCTAGGCCTCGTCACACCTTCAGAAGTGTATACAGATCAAGTGGTGTTAGACATAGCAGTCTCATTTCAATTATTCTACTCCCAAATCTTAGACCAGTTAGTTCAGTTAACCGGCCCTCTCCTTGCATGCACCCTTAAACTAAAAAAAAACAGGAAGGGGCTTGGGCTGATGCACCTTAATATTCACAGCATTCTTCCCAAAATGGATTTAGTGGACATTTTGGCCAACGATACTGATCCTGATGTTTTTGTTTTCTCTGAAACATGGCTGAACAGTTCTATTGAAGATGATTCTATTGTTCTAAAGGAATATTATGTTTTTAGATGTGACAGGCCTAAAATGGACTGCATTTATATAGCGCTTTTATCCAAAGCGCTTTACAATTGATGCCTCTCATTCGCCAGAGCAGTTAGAGGTTAGGGGTTAGGTGTCTTGCTCAAGGACACTTCGACATGCCCAGGGCGGGGTTTTGAACCGGCAACCCTCCGACTGCCAGACAATCGGTCTTACCGCCTGAGCTATATCGCCCCGAAAGGCGGTGGGGTAGCAACTTGTATTAAACATAACCTACATACAACTAAATCACTAAGTCTTTCTGTTCCCAAGCTGTTTGAACTGCGAGTCACTAAAATAGAACTAGGTCCTAACGTTAGCCTCTATGTGGTAGCAATCTATCGCCCACCTTCTGCAGCTGCTAATGTCATGAATGCTATAGCATAACTGCTAGCTCCCTTCCGATCCTCTGAGGTGGTCATTTTAGGAGATCTTAACTTTAACTGGTTGTCCCCATCCTCTGATTGTTTAAAGTCTATTTGTGTTGATCTGGGTTTAAGCCAATTAATTACTGTTCCTACCCGTATAAATTTGAAAGATCCTTTGTTACATCACTGGAGGTATCATACTCACTAGGGCTGTGCCCGACTCAGAATTTTCTTAGTCGAATCGAATTTGGCAGTTCAATATGACGATTCGACAACTTGTTTTATATATGAAGGTCTATAAGACTTTCTGGCAAAATAGTACATTGGCATGCGCTTCAGTGCTGATTTAGACCACGTTAACATAGTCAAGTACAACAAAGTCATATGAACATTTTTTTGAGCATTTAGCATTTAAAATCAATCCGTTAAGACAATTGCATATGATGCCAGATGGCTGATTTGAATTGCCGACAATGCATTAGCCTGCGTGCGGATTTGTTGGAATAATGAGACAGTACACAGGTATTTCTGGTTAAACCTAGCTCTTATAACTTCTTTATTTTGCTTTAAACATTAAAAATGAACAGGATAGGGGCCTAGGCTAATTCTTTATTTCTCTTTAAATATAAGAAGCCTAACATAGGCCTATAAATCTAAACAAACATGTAAAATAATAAATTAACAAATTAAGCAATTTAAGATTTGAATTATTTTAGTTGAAAATAATGCGTTTGTAAACAACAGTTTAAATAAACGGTATTGTCAGCCTTGAAATACCTGATGTCTCGTCTTCAACGAGACCCTTTATATTTCTCTTAAATACAAAAAAGTAGCCTAATAGGCTATATAAATCTAAATAAATGTGTAAAATAATGAATTAACAAATTAAACAATTTAAGATTAGATTTCTTTTAGATGAAAATAAGTGCAAACGGTTTCAATAAATTCACGGCATTGTCTGCTTTGAAATAATAACTGACCTCTTGTCTTCAAAAGAATATTCTATTTCTGTAGGCTATTTCCCTTTAAACACAGCCTAAAAAATAACGAATAAATCTAAGCGTAGTGTAAGAAAGTGTAAGAGCCTAAATAAATAATCAAATTAAACACAAAATAGGATTAGCCTATAATTATATAAGATGAAAAAGCAAACGTTTGTATTCAGGCTTTTCCTACACAACAAAATAAATAATAGGCCTATAAAATGAATGATTTAACGGGAGTGGTCTTACATTCACAAGTTACGCAGTGTTCTTCAGGTTTCGGCTTCTCCCTCCAGTTCACCGCACATGTTGTCACGTGGAATTCTTCTAGCACGCGCAGGTTGCAAGAATATAAACACCAAATTTATAATTCCCTTTATTTTATTTATAATTCAATATTGTAATATAACCACTGTCCATTTTTTTAAGATTCTATAATGATGTATTCCGGTATTGTAATAAACATTGACTGTCTAAAAAAAAACAAAAAAAAAAAAAAACGACTGCTCGACTCAGAGAATCTCAGTCGTCTCTGACAGATGATTCGAATCGTCGGCTTTCAGGGGGCAGCCCTGGTACTCACCATTGTGTGCTGTATAAGAAGGTGGGCTGGCCCTCCCTGTCTCAGAGAAGAGACCAACATTGGTTACTGTTTTTATATAAATCACTTCTCAAAAAAGCTACCTCCTTATATTCTATCTCTTATTGAATGGAGAGTTGGAGCCTATCAGACTCGTTCTCAGGACTGGTTGATTCTCCAGGTGCCACGGGTCTACTCTGAACTGGGTAAAAGTGCATTTAGATATAGTGCTCCTCATGCCTGGAGTGAGTTGCAGAGCGCAATAAAGCTCTTTGATTACCATGGGCCAATTCAGGACCCTGATTAAGAAACTGGCTACCTTTGAATGTAAATGTTATGACTGAATTGAACTGTTTAATTGTTTTTATTCATTTTTTTATTTTATTCTATTTTATTATTGATTTATTTATTTTATATTTTTAAAAGATATTTTCATAAATTCATTTTATGTATTGGAGCCTTTAGCTTTTGTCTGTTAGACTGTTTTTCTTTTGTCATCAGGGCTCCATTGAAAAAGAGACCCAGTGTCTCAATGTGATTTCCCTGTATAAATAAAGGTTACTGTATAATATCCAAAATAAACATAATTGCAAATTATTGGTATTAAGAGCAGCTGTTATCATTGATATTCATATTGCAATCAGAATCTCAATAAGAGAAAGGGAAGTGGGAGTTACCCAGCCTTTTAACAAGCGTGAATCCGTAATAGCTGTGACCGCACACGCGCATGCATCCATGTGTGCATGCAGCCATGCACACACCCTCACACAAACACGTGACCTCCTTTGGTTCATGACCAATCCTTCCACAAAATCTTGTGCAAATCTGTGAATCCATTCGGGAGTTATGCGTCTTTTTGTGATAGGCCACGCCCATCGCCACATCGCCTCACACACCCTCACACAAACACGTGACCTCTTCTTTGGCTGATGACCAACCTTTCCACAAAATCTTGTGTAAATCTGTGAATCCATTCGGGAGTTATGCGCCTTTTTGTGATAGGCCACGCCCATCACTACACCCCCTCACACAAACATTTGACCCCTTCTTTGGCTCATGACCAACCTTTCCACAAAATCTTGTGCAAATTTGTGAATCCATTTGGGAGTTATGCACCTTTTTGTGACAGGCCACGCCCATCACCACGCCCCCTCTTGGTCAATCAGCCTTGAAAGTTACTCAGCTCTACCTTCGATCATGACCAATGTCCATGCCAAATTTCAGCATCCTGGGGCAAAAACTGTGGCCGCTACGGGGTGGGACACTTTTTGTGGACCAACCGACCGACCGACCGACCGACCGACAGACAGACAGAGCTATAGAGCTCTGTAATGTACAGTTAGTCCTGATCAGACGCAAAGCGAATGCCTGCGTTAATTCAGCCATTTTTCTCTGTTAACTTTTAAAATATGCATGACTTGAAAAAGGGGAAGTGAATCAGATCTGCAACAGCACATTCTGCTTTATATTTATTGTGAAGCACTTTCTTCGCGGTCACATTCAGCCACACTGATCTGTCTGTAAGGGTGTTTAATACTAATGGCTCATTAGCAAACCACTGAAGCCACATCAGAACTCTCTCCTGGTAAGTGCATTATCATATTATTTCATTTAGTCAAAACTATGTCACACTATTTTGTAGTGAAATAAGATTAAACTGGAATCAAATATAAAATAAAATGTATTTTTTTTTGGCTAGACATGATTGCTGTTTCTTCCATACAAATATCAGCCATCAAGTCACAGCCTGTTTGAGTCTCTGCTGTCTGGACTGTATGAGCTCTTCATAAAAACCTGAGCATTTAGGGACATTAGCAGCACATTAACTCACTGTGTGCGCTTGTGTAGTATTTGTTGGTCTTGCGTATTTATGTGAATAAACAGAATACTCTGACAGTGTTTGTTTCCGCCATTCATTTTTACATTGTAAATGAGAATATTCAAGAGCTGTGTATGTGTATCTGGGTTGCTATTTTCAGTCGGATTCAGCCATGCTCTCCAAAACCTTGTTGGTAACCCTCACCCTCCTGTCTGTGTCAGATAATCAGTGTAAAAACTTTTTCTTTTCTAATGTTTTCGTCTACAAAAAGATTTCAGTAATTTTTATTATCCCTGCCTTGTGAAAATCATTGTCTGAATCAGCTGCAAATGTGAAAAATTTCAAATCCCTTAACCCTTAATTGGCGGAGGAATGCATATAGCTTCCATAACATGATGTACTACAGCACTGGCATTAGCTTTGAGCAATCCAACTGCTCTTTTTCACCAGAAGAGAGGTTCCTCTGAAGTTTCTCTTCACACCTGGCTTTGAAACTGAGACAGACATGATGGAAATATCTCTGGTTTTACTAAAATACCAGAGCTGTCGACTGTGTACAATTACTGACATTCTATATTTTTGGAGGAAATATCAGGCGCAGTTGTTTTAAAGTTCATTTTCATTAACTGAATCCATGGTCTGCAATGTTGCCAACACGTGTGTGTGTGTGTGTGTGTGTGTGTGTGTGCATGCGTGTGTGTGTGTGTGTGTGTGTTTTCAGGTGTTCTGAGCCAGTGGGGATGGGGAGTGATTTACACCCCTGAGAGAATCTGTGCCTTGAAGGGGTCTTCAGTAGTCATGCGATGCACTTACTCATATCCCCCATATTACACAGTGCAGAGAACATTCTGGTTTATTTATGACTGGCGCAGGATATGGGCCCTTGAAGACCTGTCCAAGGACTCAGAGTACTCTGACCGTGTGGAGTACCTGGGGAATCTGCAGAGAATGAGAAATGGTGGAGATCAGGGTGAAAGAGTCTCTGTAACCCCGCTGCATCCCCGCTGCAACATGCATGTTCATGTAACCCTGCTGCATACATGCTCCTGTGACACTGTTACACGTTTATATAACTCTGTTACACACACGCTCATAACTCATGTACATGCGCGTGTATTCTCTCACATTGAATGGGAAGATTATAAAGCAGATTAATGCAGATTATAATCTCCAAACTCACGTCACTTTTAAAAGCAAGGTCCAAAAACATTTAAAAACAGTGTTTTAGATTGACGTATTACATTGCCTTGTTGTATTGACCCCATTTTTACTTTCTGTCTGTTTAGCTGTTTGAAATAATGCATCTTTTTATTTGTTTTCTTTACATACATTGTTTTATTTTGTGTATTACTGTATTACGGTTTATTTGAGCATTTTAAAGCACTGTGAACCTCGAACCTCTGTTTTGATAAAGATTATCATTATTTTCTTTATATGGCCATCATTTTTTTGCCCGCCCCCCCCCCCCCCCAAAAAAAAAAAAAAAAAAAAAAACAAATAAATAAAAATAAAATAAAATAATATTTATATTACTTCCATTTTATTCACATGTGGGCATCTATTTCATCTCTGTGAAATGTGAAAGATACAGTAATACAGTCGGCTGTATGTAGTAAAAATCATCTTTATGAAATATAAGCATTGAAATTGCAACTAATTATGTGCATGATGGACTGTATAACAGGCAAAGCAAAAACAAAGTTCTAAAAGGTCGGATGAACATTAAACACAGAAACAGTGCTGCACCACAGGAACTGAACTGAGATGTGGAAAAAATACAGAACAGAACATGCTGTGCAGAACAGGAAGTGAGCAGCGCTTTAACTGTTTGTGGTCAGGGTGGCACTCGTCTGAAATTAGGCAGCTTCACCCACAGCCGCGCCCGCTACTCCTCTGCACAAAAAAGAGCCAAACGGGCACCTCACAGTATCTGCTTTGCGGCCCCAGAGCAGTGCTCCAGGTGGGATGGAAACTGCAACCTCAGAGCTCCCAGAGTCAAAGTCAAACGTGAATTGTCTGTGTATTCAGGAATGCTTACAAATGAAAAATTTGACTTCATTACTACATTTATGTCATAATGAATAATACCAGGAATCATTTTTTAAACATAATTGTTATATTTATTTTATAAGCGTAATATGCAAACATAAATATATTTACAATGATTCTGATGAAGAGCAGCCGTTCACATTGATATTGATATTAAAATCTCAATTTCAATAAAACAGTGGGGGGTGAGAAATGAGAATTACCCAGTCTTTTTGAAAAGGCACTACTGGTCCAGTCCAGACACAAAGCAAACGACTGTGTTTATTTTCTTCAGTTGTTTTTATCTGATAAAATTTAAAATGTGTATGACTTTTAGGATAAAAAGGGGAAGTGAGTCAGATCTGCAACAGCACATTCTACTTTTATATTTAGTGTGAAGAACTTTCTTCACAGTCACATTCAGCCACACTGATCTGTCTGCAAGGCTGTTTAATACTACTGAGGCCAGATCAGAATTCTCTCCTGGTAAGTGTATTATCATTTTATTTCATTTAGTCAAAACTACGTCACAATATGTTTTGTGGTGCAAGAAGATTAAACTGGAATCAAATATAAAAATAAAATGCATTTTCTGACTAGAAACGATTGCTGCTTCTTCCATACAAATATCATTCATCAAGTAAAAGGCTGTTTGAGTCTCTGCTTTCTGGGATCTTTGTGAGATCTTCATAAAAAACCCAAATCATTTTTAGGCATTAGCAGCACATTAACTCTCTGTGTGTGCTTGTGTAGTAATTGCTATTCTGGTATTTCTGCTAATTAATAGAATACTCTGACAGTCGTTGTTTGTGCTCTTCATTTTCACAGTGTAAATAATAATCAAGACCTGTATGTGTGTATTTGGATAAATATTTTCAATCTGATGCAGCCATGCTCTTCAATACCTTGTTGGTAATCGTCCTCTCCGTGTCAGGTAAACTGTTTGTGTGTTTTTTTTCCAAATGTTGTTCTGATGTTTCAGTCTACATATAAAGTATTTATCAGCATGTGTTCCTATTTATTAGTCTCCCTTCATTAACTAAATCAGAAGCAACAAAAGTAAATGCATTTAAATTGCATTAAAGAATATATGTAATTTATATAATATAATGTTCTACAGTACATTACTTTAGAGTAGTGCAACATCGCTCATCTGAAGAGAGGGGAAAAAAGAGAGATCCTTTTAGATGAAATTTCTCTTCACACCCAGCATTGAAACTGAGACAGAGGCATGATATAAATATCTGTGGCTGTGCTAAACGATCGGAGTTGTTGATTGTGCATTTTGAATTCTTAGAATGACGACACAAGTATTCCAGTGCCACGTTTTAATGAAAGCAGTTTGTTTTCACTGTAAGCAAAACATAACAGTTTTCAGCCGACGGTATACGCAGACACTCGCTCATTACTTGCTTGGTTTGCTACTACATTCTAGTAAAGCTAGCTACGAAGCAAGACTTCCTGTACCTGTGAAACTCACACTGATCGGGGCTACTGCCATCTACTGACATCTATTAGTATTGAAATACAAGTACAATTATTAATGTTCCATAGTTTTGGAGAAGTTAGGTGCAATTGTTTTAAAGTTTTGTTAATTGAATCCCTTATCTGTCATGTATGTATGTGCATGTATACCTGTGTTCGTGTGTATGTGTGCATATGTGTGTGTGTGTGCGCACCCGTGTGTGTGTGTGTGTGTGTATGTGCGTGTATGTGTGTCTGCGTGTGTGTGTATGTATGTGTGTGTGTGTGTGTGTGTGTGTTTTTTAGGTGTGCTGAGCCAGAGGGAATGGGGAGTGACTTACACCCCTGAGAGAATCTGTGCCTTAAAGGGGTCTTCAGTAGACATGAGCTGCACTTACTCATATCCCACAACTCACACAGTGCAGAAAACATTCTGGTTTATTCACTGGAACAAGGAGCCTGAGGACCTGTCCCAGGACCCAGAATACTCTCACCGTGTGAAGTACCTGGGGAATCAGAACAGTGACTGCACTTTTAGAATAAACCACCTGAGAGAAAGTGATTCAGGAACATACCGATTCAGGTTCCTGACTGACCTTGATGGTGGAAAATATACTGGAGAACCTGGTGTTGCTTTAGAAGTCACTGGTAATTATTTTATGCTATAAACTCAGAGGATTCTATACCCACACATGACTGGAAGCTTTTTTACAGGTTTAATTTGCTATTTGCAGATCTACAGGTGATGGTGAATCCTGACTCAGTGAAAGAGGGACAGAGTGTGAGACTGAACTGTAGCACCACCTGCACTCTGGCTGGCAGCCCAGCCTTCATCTGGTACAGGGACGGATCTCCTCTGTCCTTCACTGATCAGAGTCACCTGTTCACAGCCAGCAGTGAGGATGCAGGCAGATACTCCTGTGCTGTAACAGGCTATGGGCTTCAGTCCCCTGCAGTGGCTCTTAATGTGAGATGTGAGTACCAGAGGCCAAACTTCTTCAAATCTCACAGTTTTGAAAGAATTCAAATATGATTTTCAGCTAAATTGTACAGATTATACTATGCTGCATGTAAATGTTCTGTCATTATAGCATTGCATGAAACATGAATACCTGAAAACATGCCATAATGCAATGATGGGAAAACACTATTATTATTATTATTATTATTATTATTAATAATATTAATAATAATAATAATAATAATAATAATAATAATAATAATAATAATAATAATAATAATAACATTTATATAGCACTTTTCCAGATGCTCAAAGTGCATTACAGTGAAGGGGAACTCACCTCACCCACCACCAATGTGTAGCACCCACCTGGGTGATGCACAGCAGCCATTTTGCACCAGAACGCTCACCCCACATTAGCGAAGGTGGGGAGGGAGAGAACATTTACTTAGCCAATTAAATCTGGGGATGATTTTTAGTGGCAAGTTTGCGAAAACCAGATCTGGGATTTGACCAGGACACCGGGGAACCCCCTACTCTTAGCGATAAGTGTCATGGGATCTTTAATGACCACAGAGAGTCAGGACCTCGGTTTAACGTCTCATCCAAAAGACGGCATCTCCTAAAGCACAGTGTCCCCGTCACTGCACTGGGGCATTGGGGTCTTATTTGTACCAGAGGGAAGATTGCCCCCTGCTGGCCCACCAACACCACTTCCAGCTGCCACTCAGTATTCCCTGGTGGTCTCCCATCCAAGTATTAACCAAGCCCACACCTGCTTAGCTTCAGCCATTTGGCAGGAGCAGAGTGCATGGAGGTATGACTGCTGGCACACTACATACAGTATGCCTGAGTCAGGTTTAAATTTCACATGAAACTACAAACCATTGTTCCCTCCTTCAGATTCTCCCAAGAGCATCTCAGTATCAGTATATCAGTATATACACATAGATGTCACCCCTCAGTGTGACATCTATAAAAAACTTCAGGACCTGATTTTTTTATCTTTCAGATCCTCCTAAGAGCATCTCAGTATCAGTGCCCCCCTCTGATGAAATAGTGGAGGGCAGTTCAGTGACTCTGACCTGCAGCAGTGATGCCAACCCACCAGTGCATAGATACACCTGGTATAATAATAATAGAGCTGTATCTTCAGAGACAGGAGGACCAGAGGACAGTTACACCATTAAAACCATCACACTGCAGGATGCAGGAGAATACATCTGTCAGGCAGAGAATGGGATTGGGACAAACATCTCTCCTCCTAAACGTCTTGATGTGCAGTGTGAGTATATCAGTGCATCTCAGCTTCAGACACACAGAGCAGAGAGTCAGTATCTCCTGAGTGCCTTTTGACAACTGCACAGCAGTAAGACACTGAGTAAAGCAGCCACACTGGCCAGTGGAGGAGAATGATGAGCCTGATCATAATGACATGTCTTACATCTGTAAAACCTGTAGTCATTTTGCATTTGCACAGGGGGAAAAAGTATCACATGTAGCAGTTGAACTTTAACAAAATTAAGTTATCATTGTTAATGAACATGCTAAAAATGATTATATCTGAATACTGCTGTCACTATTGAAACTTGTCTATCTGGTGACATTTACCAGAACCCTAAAAAAGCTACAGTATATCCAGATCATGACACAGGGAGGAAATGACACACAGTGTGAGATTTCAGCTCCATTATAAACTTTAAAATAAATAAATAAATAAAATAAAAAATGTAAAACATTTTTCTATTGATTTCTGATGCTCCCAAGAACACAAGGTATTGGGACTATTTATAAAAAGGGCAGTACTTTATACATCGGATCATCCAAATTTTTCAATCTGCTGGAGTACAGAACAAAAGCATCAAAAATTGTATCACATTCCTGATACTTTTCCAACTTACATCAATGTATTCACACGGAGATAAAATAAACATTTTATGATCAAACTTTATGTCTAGTGCCATCCTGGAGCAGAGCACAGTACTACTGCTTGGCTCAGAACACTCATGGAGCTCAGACCTCTACTTCTGTGTCAGACAATATAAAAGGTGAGTAACACGTAATGTACAGTAACACCTCTATCGTTTTGAAGAAGGGTGATTGTTCCTGTTTCAGTATCCGTTATAGATCGCTTGCATATTTGATCACCAATATCTAGTTCGTTTGCTGGTTGACACACCTAACTCATATTTATCTGTGATTTAATTGATTTTCTGAGTGTTGCATTGGCCTTCCTACCTTTATGCATGCACTTATCTTACACAACTCTGGATTAAAGTCTCTGCTATATAAATGTAAATTGAAATGCTATATCTGTTTATTTACAGCAGGAGATAAGACAGTGCTCGTATGGACGGTTGTTGGAATCTCTGTGGCTTTTGCACTCTTTACTGTCATGGTGTGCACAAGGTAAATGTTTGCAATGCAAAATCATCTGGGTATCAATCATCACTGAGATGACATGATTATAGAAATTCACCATTAGATATCAGAGAGATATGCAGCATTTTTACTAATTTGCCGTTGAATACAGAGAAGCAGGTAGGAATATTATGACCAAATGTCGTCTGGGGTGGCTGATCCACAGCTCCTGAAGGTCTGTTTACTCACCCCCCCCCCCCCCCTCCCCCCCCCTTCCCCCTTTTCAGCAGGAAGAAGAGCACCAACAGAGAGAGAGGGAGGAGCAGACGCTCTCGTACTGTAAGTAACAAGTTCCTACCTGGATATTCTCACCATTAAAAACGTACCAGCCATTCAGAAAAGCAAAGGACAGTTCTGTGAACAGGCTGTATTTTTATGAAACTACAAAGTCAGCAGGTCAGTGCTGGGCAGAAGACACAAAGCACAGATACAGACCAGGCAAGTTAGTGTTCATCCAGTTCTTCACTGTGTGATGCAGTCATTTTCAGTCTTCCTCCATATTTTTATTGGTTAACACTATTGAGGAATATTCCCCACTTAACTCTCAATATGTTGTACTTGTATCTGTGGATATTATTTAGTATGATTTTTTAACATGTGGAAAATATACTTCTGTAATGTAAATTCTTCAAGTGATTCTGAGATATATAATCCACTAAGTCAACAGAGGACTCCGTTCTCTGGGACAATAGAGTGGATAGGAAATGCAAGGGACTGTGTGGCCACTCTGGTTCCCTTTTAACAGTGCAACTGGAGGCACACTTATGTGTGACTGAGTCTCTTCCTGTGTCTCACCTCAGAGCAGAGCCTTCAGAGAGTGACAAACGCAGCCAGCGACACAAACTCTGTGCTTCAGAGAGCTGACGAGGCCTCAGTGTGGGATTAAAACACACAGAGGAGAGAATCTGCAGAGAATGAGAAATGGTGGCGATCAGGGTGAAAGAGTCTCTTTTTGTCTTTAACTTTACAGAACTGCTGTCTGTTTCTGCTATCTTATCCAATTTATAAAGAGCTGCTGAGGATTTTTCCCAAAGTACTGTAACCCTGCTGCAACATGCATGTTCATGTAACCCTGCTGCATACATGCTCCTGTGACACCGTTACACGTTTATATAACCCTGTTACACACATGCTCATAACTCATGTACCTGCACATGTATTCTCTCACATTGAATGGGAAGATTATAATGCAGATTATAATCTCCAAACTCACGTCACTATTAAAGGCAAGATCCAAAATCTTTTACAACAGTGTTTTAGTTTCACATTTTACATTGCCTTGTTGTATTGAGCCCAAATTGACTGTTTCTGTCTGTTTAGCTATTTGAAATTACATTACATTACATTACAGGCATTTTTGAGAATGCATCTTTTTATTTGTTTTCTTTACATACATTGTTTTATTATGTGTATTACTGTATTATGGTTTATTTGAGCATTGTAAAGCACTGTGAACCTTAAACCTCTGTTCTGAAAAATATTATCATTTTTTTCTTTATATGGCCATCATGTTTTGCCTGCATATTCCCCTCCCCCCCACCCCCCCCCAAAAAAAATATATATATATATATATATGAATAAATAAATAAATAAATAAATAAGTTCCATTCTGTTCACATGTGAGGATCTAGTTCATCTCTGTGAAATGTGAAAGATACAATAACTAACACAATGCCGTACAAGAGATTATATGTAGTAAAAGTCATCTTCATGAAATATCAGCATTGAAATGCGACTGCATGAAGGACCGTATATCAGACAAAGCAAAAAAGTTCTAAAAGGTCACATGAACAACAACCACAGAAACAGTGCTGCTCCACCCCAACTGAACTGAGGTGTGAAATAAAATAAAGAATAGGACAGGCTGCAGGAAGTGAGCAATGTAATGTAATGTAATGTCAAAAATCCAATGTATGAAACATAAACACAACTGAGCTACATGTGATAGCAATTGTAAAGCATGCTGTTTGTGCCAATAAAATTTACCTGGGGGGGGGGGGGGGGGGGGGGGTTGGGGGTTGGGGGGGTGGTTGGATGCAATACATTCAATCTACCTGTAGATGGGGCAATTATTAAAATAGATGAATCATATATGTACATTGCAGATCAATTTCTTGGAAGATCTTTTACTAAACTGAAATAAATAATCTGGTTTAGGTAATGGGATTTTTATGGGGCTCCTAAATGTATGAGTGTTTTATTGTGCCTGATGCCTATCACACACCTTTTTTACAGTCACTTTTATTTTAACCTCTACTGTACATGTATTGGAATAGGGGTCACACGGTGGTTCAGTGGGTAGCACTGTCGCCTCACAGTAAGAGGGCACTGGGTTCGAATCTCGGCTTGGGGCCTTTCTGCCTGGAGTTTGCATGTACCTCCGGGTACTCCGGTTGCCTCCCACGGTCCAATAACATACAAATAGGCCAATTGGAGACTCTAAATTGCCCATAGGTATGAATGTGTGAGTAAATGGTGTGTGTTCCCTGCGATAGATTGGCAGCCTGTCCAGAGTGTATTCTTGCCTCTCGCCCAATGCATGTTTGGATAGGCTCCAGCACCAGCTCCAGCTCAGGATAAGGGGGTATAGATAGTGTTGTAATCTGGAATCATTTTTGTAAACATAGTAGTTATGTTTATTTCATAAGTGTAATATGCATAAATGAACATAATTATTGACATCTGAATTTCAATAATACGGTGGGGGCAAAGAAATGAGAATTACCCAGTCTTTTTGAAAAGGCACTACTGGTCCAGTCCAGACACAAAGCAACCAACTCTATGTTTTATTCAAACGTTTGTATCCGATAAAATCTAAAATGTGTATGACATTCAGGAAGTGAGTCAGATCTCCAACACATTCTACTTTTATATTTAGTGTGAAGCATTTTACTTGCGATCATATTCAGCCACACTGCTCTGTCTGCAAGGCTGTTTTATACTAATGGCTCATTAGCAAAGCACTTAGGCCAGATCAGAATTCTCTCCTGGTAAGTGTGTTATCATATTATTTCATTTAGTCAAAACTACGTCACAATATTTTGTGGTGCAAGAAGATTAAACTGTAATCAAATATAAAATAAAATGCATTTTCTGACTAGAAACGATTGCTGCTTCTTCCATACAAATATCATTCATCAAGTAAAAGGCTGTTTGAGTCTCTGCTTTCTGGAATCTTTGTGAGCTCTTCATAAAACCCAAAGCATTTTTAGGCATTAGCAGCACATTAACTCACTGTGTGTGCTTGTGTAGTAATTGTTATTCTGTTATTTCTGCAAATTAATAGAATACTCTGACAGTCTTTGTTTCTGCTGTTCATTTTCACAGTGTAAATACTAATCAAGACCTGTATATGTGTATTTTGGATAAATATTTTCAATCTGATGCAGCCATGGTTTTCAAAATCTTGTTGATAATCGTCCTCTCTGTGTCAGGTAAATTGTTTGTGTTTTTTTTTTTTTACAAATGTAGTTCTGATGTTTCAGTCTGCATATACAGTATTTATCAGCATGTGTTCCTATTTATTAGTCTCTCTTCATTATCTCAATCAGAAGCAGAAGTGAATACATTTAAATTGCATTAAGGAATGAATATAATTAATATAAAATAATGTTCTACAGTACATTAATTTAGAGCATTGCAACATCGCTCATCTGAAAAGAGAGGGGAAAAAGAGAGAACTGATAAGATGAAGTTCCTCTTCACACTCAGAGTTGAAACTGAGACAGGCATGATATAAATATCTGTGGCTGTACTAAATGATCGGAGTTGTTGATTGTGCATGTTGCATTCTTAGAATGACGACACAAGTATTCCGGTGCCATGTTTAAATTAAAGCAGTTTATTTTCACTGCAAGAAAAACATAACAGTTTTCAGCCGACGGTATACGCAGACACTCGCTCATAACTTGCTTTGTTTGCTACTACATTCTAGCAAAGCTAGCCACTAAGCAAGACTTCCAGTACCTGCAAATCTCATATTGATCGGTGGCTACTGCCATCTACTGACATCAGTTAGTATTGAAGTACAAGTACAATATTGATGTTCCATAGTTTTGGGGAAGTTAAGTGCAGTTGTTTTAATGTTTTGTTCATTGAATCCCTTGTCTGTCATGTTGTCAACACATCTGTGTTTTAAAGGATTTCTGAGCAGTGTGTATGTGTGTGTGCATGTGTGCGTGCGTGCGTTTGTGTGTGTGTGCATGCGTGCATTTGTGTGTGTGTGTGTGTGTGTGTGCATGCATTTGCTTATGTGTGCGCATGTGTGTGTATGTATGTGTATGTATACATGTGTTCATGTGTATGTGTGCGCGTGTGTGTGTGTGCGTGCGTGTGTGTGAATGTGCTTTTATGTGTGTCTGCATGTGTGTGTGTGTGTGTGTGTGTGTGCGTGGTTGTGTGTTTGTATTTTTCAGGTGTGCTGAGCCAGAGGGAATGGGGAGTGACTTACACCCCTGAGAGAATCTGTGCCTTAAAGGGGTCTTCAGTAGCCATGCTCTGCACTTACTCATATCCCCCATCTCACACAGTGCAGAGAACATTCTGGTTTATTAATGGCCGGAGCAGGGTATGGGACCCTCAAGACCTGTTCCAGGACCCAGAATACTTTCACCGTGTGGAGTACCTGTGGAATCAGAACAGATGCACTTTTAGAATAAAGCAACTGAGAGAAACTGATTCAAAAACATACCGATTCAGGTTCCTGACTGACCATAATCAATATACTGGAGAACCTGGTGTCGTTTTGGAAGTGACTGGTAATTATTTTATGCTATAAACTCAGAGGATTTTCCTCTCACAAGTATGATTGGAAGCTTTTTTACAGTTTTAATTTGCTATTTGCAGATCTACAGGTGGTGGTGAATCCTGACTCAGTGACAGAGGGACAGAGTGTGAGACTGACCTGTAGCACCACCTGCACTCTGACTGGCAGCCCAGCCTTCATCTGGTACAGGGACGGATCTCCTCTGTCCTTCACTGGTCAGAGTCACCAGATCACAGCCAGCAGTGAAGATGCAGGCAGATACTCCTGTGCTGTAGATGCAGGCACATACTCCTGTTTTGTATATGCAGGCAGATACTCCTGTGCTGTAACAGGCTATAGGCTTCAGTCCCCTGCAGTGACTCTTAATGTGAGATGTGAGTACCAGAGGCCAAACTTCTTCAAATCTCACAGTTTTGAAAATTTTCAACTATAATTTTCAGCTAAATTGTACAGATTATACTATGCTGCATGTAAATGTTCTGTCATTATAGCATTGCATGAAACTTCAATACCTGAAAACATGACATAATGCAATGATGGGAAAACACTTCATACAGTATGACTGAGTCAGGTTTAAATTTCACATGAAACTACAAACCATTGTTCCCTTAAGATTCTCCCAAGAGCATCTCAGTATCAGTATATCAGTATATTTATATATATGTCACCTCTCAGTGTGACATCTATAAAAAACTGTTATTTTCTCTTTCAGATCCTCCGAAGAGCGTCTCAGTATCAGTGAGTCCCACTGGTGAAATAGTGGAGGGCAGTTCAGTGACTCTGACCTGCAGCAGTGATGCCAATCCACCAGTGCAGAGATACACCTGGTTTAAGAATAATACAGCTGTATCCTCAGAGACAGGAGGGCCAGAGGACAGTTACATCATTAAAAACATCACACTGCAGGATGCAGGAGAATACTACTGTGAGGCACGGAATGCGATTGGGAGGAAGAGATCTCCTCCTAAACGTCTTGATGTGAAGTGTGAGTATATCAGTGCATCTCAGCTTCAGACACACAGAGCAGAGATTCAGTATCTCCTGAGTGTCTTTGGGTAACTTCACAGCAGTAACACACTGAGTAAAACAATCACACTGGCCAGTGGAGGAGAAATCAGATATAATTACATTATCATACAGTGATGAGTCTGATCATACTGACATGTCTTAGGTAAAACGTGTAGTCATATTGAGTTTGCAAAGGGCAAAAAAGGTACCACATGCAGCTGTTCAACATTTAAAAAATGAAATTATCATTATTAATGAAGATGCTAAAAAAGGACATATCTAAATACTGTTGTCACTTTTGAAAACTTCATTCTGTTGTGTCATTTTCCAACTACCATAAAAAGCTACAATATATCCAGTTCATTTTGTAACAAAGCATGATATACTGGGGTATTTACTGTAACAGGTTCTGCAGTCCTTTTCCCCACAAACCACACAATCCGTTGTTGTTAGAGGCACCGAGGCTTTAGTGTGTGCTCGATACCAAAAACACGGAAACAAAAACAAAACAAAACAAAACACACACGATAAGGACGGGGATTAGATGGCATGCTGCTCCCGCGTGCGTCTCTCATTCCAGCACCTCGGTCTCACTGCAGGAAAAGCATATAAACCATTACGAATCAATTCTAACTGCAAACAGGTGTGGTTGTTAGCCAGCTGTACTGCTCCCACTTTGCCTGCAGATGGCGTCCTGACCACTCCACTCCTCCACATCACATTGTGAGATTTCAGCTCCATTATAAACATTACTTTGAAATAAATGTCTCTGCTAGTGTTTTGAGACGCAACACTGAGTGAGAAATTATATGGAATTTAGCAGATGTTTCTAATGATTTTAGATGCTCCCAAGAATACCTCAGTGTGACTTTTGTTTAAAACTGCAGGACCTGTTATTTTCTCTTTCAGATCCTCCGAAGAGCATCTCAGTATCAGTGAGCCCCACTGGTGAAATAGTGGAGGGCAGTTCAGTGACACTGATCTGCAGCAGTGATGCCAATCCACCAGTGCAGAGATACACCTGGTTTAAGAATAATACAGCTGTATCCTCAGAGACAGGAGGGCCAGAGGACAGTTACATCATTAAAAACATCACACTGCAGGATGCAGGAGAATACTACTGTGAGGCACGGAATGCGATTGGGAGGAAGAGATCTCCTCCTAAACGTCTTGATGTGAAGTGTGAGTATATCAGTGCATCTCAGCTTCAGACACACAGAGCAGAGATTCAGTATCTCCTGAGTGTCTTTGGGTAACTTCACAGCAGTAACACACTGAGTAAAACAATCACACTGGCCAGTGGAGGAGAAATCAGATATAATTACATTATCATTCAGTGATGAGACTGATCATACTGACATGTCTTAGGTAAAACGTGTAGTCATATTGAGTTTGCAAAGGGCAAAAAAGGTACCACATGCAGCTGTTCAACATTTAAAAAATGAAATTATCATTATTAATGAAGATGCTAAAAAAGGACATATCTAAATACTGTTGTCACTTTTGAAAACTTCATTCTGTTGTGTCATTTTCCAACTACCATAAAAAGCTACAATATATCCAGTTCATTTTGTAACAAAGCATGATATACTGGGGTATTTACTGTAACAGGTTCTGCAGTCCTTTTCCCCACAAACCACACAATCCGTTGTTGTTAGAGGCACCGAGGCTTTAGTGTGTGCTCGATACCAAAAACACGGAAACAAAAACAAAACAAAACAAAACACACACGATAAGGACGGGGATTAGATGGCATGCTGCTCCCGCGTGCGTCTCTCATTCCAGCACCTCGGTCTCACTGCAGGCAGAGCATATAAACCATTACCAATCAATTGTAATTGCAAACAGGCGTGGTTGTTAGCCAGCTATACTGCTCCCACTCTGCCTGCAGATAGCGTCCTGACCACTCCACTCCTCCACATCACATTGTGAGATTTCAGCTCCATTATAAACATTACTTTGAAATAAATGTCTCTGCTAGTGTTTTGAGACGCAACACAGTGAGTGAGAAATTATATGGAATTTAGCAGATGTTTCTAATGATTTTAGATGCTCCCAAGAATACCTCAGTGTGACTTTTGTTTAAAACTGCAGGACCTGTTATTTTCTCTTTCAGATCCTCCGAAGAGCGTCTCAGTATCAGTGAGCCCCACTGGTGAAATAGTGGAGGGCAGTTCAGTGACACTGATCTGCAGCAGTGATGCCAATCCACCAGTGCAGAGATACACCTGGTTTAAGAATAATACAGCTGTATCCTCAGAGACAGGAGGACCAGAGGAGAGTTACACCATTAAAAACATCACACTGCAGGATGCAGGAGAATACTATTGTGAGGCACGGAATGCGATTGGGAGGAAGAGATCTCCTCCTAAACATCTTGATGTGCAGTCTGCTCTACAGGTCACAGTGCAAGGTAGGACCGGAACATATTTGATACAGTATTTTATGTGATACTGATTATGATCCAGAGGCTACAAAGCAATGCTAATCATAACATTGGTGCCACAATCCGAACTGGATCATGGTAGATAATGATGATGAGCAGTGTAACTAAGAGTATCATGATGCCAGCATTGAATTCAGTAAAATTCAAATGTACAGAAATTTCTAGTAAAGGTAGGCATATAAGGGGTGTATTAAAACATTTATAAACTTTCGCCTTAAGGACCTTGGTGAGGCATGTTGTGAAATGAACACTGCTATATCATAACTGACAGGGCTACATCTCTCTGACTTTGCTTAGGAGGTCAGTCACTGATCGCGGGTGCAGCTGTGGGTGTGGCTGCCATTTTGGCTCTTGTGTTTCTGGGTGTTGTGTGCCTGAGGTACGTGGTTGTAAATGAGTCGGTTTGTAGTCACTCCAGTGTGAATTACTGTATGTCTGATTTAGACTCATAGTTTAAAACGAGTGTAAATTTTTGTGGAATGTTTTTGTCAAGCATTAGCTACGTTATGTCATGCTGATGCCATACTCCCCCCTCTAATGTCTGATTAGAGCTTAGACCACTGCATTACTAGACATTTTGTTTTATTGAGATGTCAATTTTATAAACTCTGACTGATGCGTTTTAGTGTCCCAATTAGTTTATCAAACCTGTATGATGGGGTAACAGAATCCCCTTAAAGCTTGTTCTTAACATGAATCATGTGGATAGTTACAGACCATAACAAAGTCTTGTCAAGCGCATCAATTTGCCCATGAGCTCCAGTGTTGGTTTGAATAAAGTAGAACTACATTTACTGGGCAGGAAGAAATAACTCTTATAACTCAGGCTCATTTCCTGTAACCAAATGACATCTGAATAATAAAAAATATACACATACATGGGCACTATTGCCTCAGCAATACACATCATTCAAACAAAAGCAAAATGCTGTTTATACAAGAGGGGGCTGTTTAAAGATTTGTCTGAAGGTAGATTTACTTTTTATTTTTCTTTCTTTTCTGAATAATCAGGAGGAGAAAATCAACAAATGAGACAGAAGGGGACAGGCAGGTGAGTCAATGAAATCAGTCTACATCTGTGCATACATGTATTTATCTACAGATGTAGTATAATTTTGATAATGCATAATGCATTCTTTAAGCAAAAACAGAAATTTGGTTAAAACTGTCTATGATGCCTGTCTATAATGCATTATATACTTATAATGCATTATAATCTGCTCATAATACAATATAATTAGAGTTACGAAGATTGATTAATACTCATAATGCTTTATAACAGTAATCATGAGACATGATTTATTTATTTATATAGCACCTGTGTATTGCTAATGGGGATCCTAAATAAATAAATAAACCTCTCTTACAAATTAGTAGAAAGCATTTCAGTGTGTGCCATGTGACCTTGAAGGTTTATTAGATTATGTACAGATTTACAGTATGAGGTTATGATCTTCTATGTGTGTTGACATGCTTAATGGAAATATTTCAGGAGTTAATTATGCGTATTCCCTGTTAAGGACAGTTTCATTTTCTCAAAAGCGGTTGCAGTATGTGACAGTAACGTTACACAGTACAATACTGCTTATGCGCATGTAATAATCTGTGCATTACATAGAGAGCCAGGGAGAGTGACTTGTACTGTATGTGTTGTATTCACCTGTTTCCAATGAATAAATACACACAGATTATTGTTGTGATGGTGGTTTATTGCTATTGGTTATTGCAAATATATGCTATGGAATGAATGAAGTACTTCAATATGCAATCTATCCAGGATTTTATGAAAACCCACTGTAAAACAGGTCATGTTAGAGACAAGAAATCATATTAAGTGTATTACATTTGTATGTCTGGTTCAGTCGATATTGAACTGCTGATGGCATGTATTTGAAAATAAAACATTGATTCATTAGCTGATTTTTTTTATATCAGGTTAAATGCATGTTTTGACATCAATGGGGGCGAGTAGCTCACTCCAGCTCTGAGGAGCTCACTGAAATGAACAGGTACTTTCTGTGGAACTTTCCCATCCTTCTCCTGCCTCTTTTCTTTACCCTGCAGGGGAATAAAAGCCCCATTTATGGCAACGTCTCAGGGATGGTAATGAGTCACACTGGAACACAGGGTATGGACAGTGACGACGGTGAAGTTCCCCTCTACTCCTCTGTTCAGACCACTAACACCCGCAACCAGGAAAGACTTCTACCCTCCACTGATCAAAATCCACTCCCCCAATGTGAGGAGGGTGTTCAGTACGCCAGCATCCAGTTCCGCCCCTCCAGTGCTGCCCCCAGGTGAGAATATCCCACCTTTATACTACCTGTGCTGACTGTCGCTGTGTCAGGTCTATTATCTCTCTCCAGTAGATTTTATCATAGGTTGCTCTCTCTGACTGGAGCCAGACGAGGCCTCTATGGAGTCAGCAGGAGAACGACCCTCACTGGACAGACCAGAGTGTCTCACTGGATAATAGACCAGAGAGTCTCACTGGATAGACCAGAGCTTCTCTCTGGTTAATAGACCAGAGTGTCTCACTGGATTGACCAGAGTATCTCACTGGATAGACCAGAGTGTCTCACTGGATTGACCAGAGTGTCTCACTGGATTGACCAGAGTGTCTCACTGGATAGACCAGAGTGTCTCACTGGGGAGAGCTGAGATGGTTGTGCTGTGATTTATGTTGGAAACAAAAACACAAAGAAGTATTTAGATTCTAACCGTAGTACATGTGTGACATTTACATCAGCGTGTACAATACTAGAAATTAATAATAGCAAAAAATGTACATCCATAACACTTGGTCATGTAAGCATGTACAAAACAAACTCTGGAAACAAAATACAAATGAGCATTTCAGAGGAAAATGCAATTGAGCATTTCTGAGATAGCATTTCTCAGTACATCTGTATTAGTTTATATATTTATGCGTTTGTAGCACCGGTGTTGCCTTGATGCACACTATTTCTATATTTTGGTTGTTTGTTTGTTGCAGTCCCAAAGCCCTGTTCAAGTATTTTAAAAGGTTGCAATCTCTCACTGCTGCTTTGCTAAGAACTTCAAAGAAGAACGTGGTAATTCCAGGACTGGATGTTCTGCTGATCTAGATTCATCATTTGGTGTGTTCTGCTTATCAACTTTCTTCTCTTTTCATCTCCCTGCTGTGTGACCTCAGCCTATGACATCACAGTGATGTAAAGTTTTCCAGAATTCCAGATAACTGTTCTGTGGCTAAAGCTTCTGCTTGTGCTTCATGTTGCAAGGTGTGTCAAAATGTGATAAAGGCTCAGGCAGGATTGACTGAAATGAGAATGAGAATGTCTGTGACTTAATAGAGTCTAAATGCGCTTTTTTCTCCATGCAGGTCACCAACACCATCCGCAAAGGAAGACTGTGTTCTCTACAGCACACTTCGAAAACTGGACATGTGAAAATAAACCAGGAAGATATCTAGCTTCATAAACTGTGGACCAATGCTGGTTATTCAGTGTTAATTTGGACATTTCTTCTAATGTGTGAGCATTTCCTGTCTTTTTGCTTGAACTTTAAACAGCAAATTGTCTGCAAAGTAATCCTCAAGCGGAATGAACCAAACATTTCCTTCACTGGATGATACATTTAAGAGTATTTATTAAAACCAGTGAACATTAACTCTCCTCATGAACTCAGGTCACATGACTGTGCCTTTGTCACATGACCAGGACGACTGTGGTTATTGTGTCTGCAAAGATGTACTCAGAATGGATCGTTCGTTTGGCATTCTATGAAAATTTACATGCATAACAGCTCATGTCTTCATATTGTACACAAAGTATTATCAAGATGTTGGTGACTGAAAGCCATTATCATTGCTGAATGTATTCGTTAGCCAAATATACTGGAGAATTGAGCGTTATATGTAATTCAAATATTATTATTCTTTTTTTATTAATACTTGTTTAACATTTACTATTACAGACATTCTTGTGCACATTTTGTGATTATATTATGCTTATTACCGAACTGATCCCATCTAGAGTATAAACTCACATAATGTAAATTTGTTCTTCACATTCATAGTGTTCTTTCTTTTTTTTTTTTTGGTTTTTGTATGACGAAACGTTAGAGCGTACCATGATTTTTTTAAACATTCATCCAATGAAACAAACAAAAAAACATATGCTTGAGGAATTTTGTAAGTAGACCATGTACTGTAGGTGTTACCCCCTGAGTTCTGTTGATGGAATAGAACATGTGCAGGTAATGCATCTTTAAAAAACTGAAAAAATAAATAAATAATAATTCTATAACACCCAGATTCATGTGGGTCAAACATGCTGTTTGTGGCAGTGAAATTAACCTCAGGAGGAGAGATGAATGCAGTGCAGTTCGTCTGCCTGTAGATGGCACTATTACTGCAGTATATGAGTCCTGTATGAGCGTTTCAGATCAATTTCTTGCAAGATCTTTTACAAAACTGAATTGAATAATCTGGATTAGGTAATGGATTTTGCATGGGGCTCCTGAAGTATGAGTGTTTACCTGTGCCTGATGTCTATCACAGCTTTTACAGTCTCATTAAAATTAATCTCTGCTGATTTTACAGACTGATTATACTGTTCATGTACTGGAATAGGCCAAGCCTCAGGCCTTAGCAACAGTTTGTGCATTAGCAGATAACTAGTAGATAACTAGTTAACTAACTAGCTTACTGCTAGTATCTTTAGTTCATATTGCCAATGCAGTCACAGATGTTTCAGTTCAGTCATGCACATGCAGCTGGAAGCATATTTTTATTTGTTATTGATTTTTCATATCTCATGAATATAATGGTCATTTTGCTAGACACAGATATACTGAAATATATATATATATTGAAAACAGAAACAATGACATTTTGACATCTGTGAATAGATGAAAGGTCTCTTCTAAATTCATACATGTGCTTATTTATGCGCATGCGTGCACATGAAAGTGTGTGCGCGTGTGTGTGTGTGTGTGTGTGTGTGATTATATCTGTCTGCAAGGGCATGTGTATTCAGGAATGCTTATAAATGAGTTCATTACAGCATTTATGTCGGAATGAATAATATCAGGAATCATTTTTGTAAACATAATGGTTTTGTTTATTTTATAAGCAATAATATGCAAACATAAACATAATTACAAATGATTTTGATGAAGAGCAGCCGTTCTCATTGATATTGATATTAAAATCTCAATTTCAATGACAAAGTGGGGCGTGAGAAATGATGAATTACCCAGTCTTTTTTAAAAGGCAATACTGGTCCTGTCCAGACACAAAGCAAACGACTGTGTTTATTTTCTTCAGCCGTTTTTATCTGATAAAATCTAAAATGTGCAGGACTTTTAGGAAAAAAGGGGAAGTGAGTCAGTTCTGCAATAGCACATTCTAATTTTATATTTAGTGTGAATCTCTTTCTTCGTGGTCACATTCAGCCACACTGCTCTGTCTGTAAGGGTGTTTAATACTAATGGCTCATTAGCAAAGCACTGAGGCCAAATCAGAACTCTCTTCTGGTAAGTGCATTATCATATTATTTCATTTAATCAAAACTATGTCACAATATTTTGTGGTGCAAGAAGATTGAACTGGGATAAATCAAAAAATAAAATGTATTTTTGACTAGAAATGATTGCTGTTTCTTCCATACAAATATCAATTGTCAAGTAACATCCCGTCTGAGTCTCTACTGTCTGGACTGTGTGAGCTCTTCATAAAAAACTGAGTATTTAGGGACATTAGCAGCACAAACTCACTGTGTGCGCTTGAGTAGTATTTGTTGGTATTTGGTACTAATAAATAGAATACTCTGAGAGTCTTTGTTTCTGCCATTCATTTTTACAGTGTAAATACTAATCAAGACCTGTATATGTGTATTTGGATAAATATTTTCAATCTGATGCAGCCATGCTCTTCAATACCTTGTTGGTAATCATCCTCTCCGTGTCAGGTAAAATGTTTGTGTTTTTTTTCCAAATGTAGTTCTGATGTTTCAGTCTGCATATACAGTATTTATCAGCATGTGTTCCTATTTATTAGTCTCCCTTCATTATCTCAATCAGAAGCAAAAGTGAATACATTTAAATTGCTTTAAGGAATGTATATAATTTCTATAAAATAATGTTCTACAGTACATTAGCTTAGAGTAGTGCAACGTTTCTCATCTGAAGAGAGAGGGGAAAAAGGAGAGAACTTATAAGAAGTTCCTCTTCACACTCAGCTTTAAAACTGAGACAGAGGCATGATATAAATATCTGTGGCTTTATGAAATGATCAGAGCTGTTGATTGTGCATGTTGCATCAGAATGGTGAAAAAGTATTTTGGTCCACATGTTTTAATAAAAGCAGTTCATTTTCACTGTTAGCACAACATAACAGTTTTCAGCCGAGAGTGTACGCAAACACTTGCTCTTAACTTGCTTTGCTTAATGCTACTTTCTAGCAAAGCTAGCTACTAAGCAAGACTTCCTGTACCTGTGAATCTCACATTTATTGGCGGCTACTGCCATCTACTGATGTCAGTTAGTACTGAAATAGCTAACAGAGGGACAAAAGATTATGCAGTTAATTTGTTTGAATCTGCAAATTCTTATATCACTGAAAAAAAACAAAAATATATATATAATAATGGGATGGTCCGAAATAATATCAACAAAACCAACCACAGGCATCAGCCTGCCTCCAGAACACATCCCGGGCACAATTATTGATGTACTATATAAGTTAGGTGCAGTAGTTTTAAAGTTTTGTTAACTGAATCCCTTATATGTTATGTTGCCAACACATCTGTGTTTTAAATTTGTGTGTGTGTGTGTGTGTGTGTGTATGTGCATGTATGTGCATCTGCATGTGTGTGTGTGTGTGTGTGTGTTTCAGGTGTTCTGAGCCAGTGGGGATGGGGAGTGACTTACACCCCTGAGAGAATCTGTGCCTTAAAGGGGTCTTCAGTAGACATGAGCTGCTCTTACTCATTTCCCACATCTCACACAGTGCAGAAAACATTCTGGTTTATTCACTGGAATGAGCCACAGGAGCCTGAGGACCTGTCCAAGGACCCAGAGTACTCTGGCCGTGTGAAGTATCTGGGGAATCAGAACAGTGACTGCACTTTCAGAATAAACCAACTGAGAGAAAGTGATTCAGCAATATATTGCTTCAGGTTCCTGACTGACCGTGATGGTGGAAAATGGTCTGGTCATCCTGGAGTCTCATTGACAGTTACAGGTAATTCTAAACTTGCTTTATATACTATGAACTGGCAATACTCCTAATCATTTTCTAATAGAAACAGAATGGTCTTTTTATCATGTTGATTCGTGTGTGCAGGTCTTCAGGTGAAAGTGACAGAGAATGAGGGACAGAGTGTAACACTGACCTGTAGCAGCACCTGCAATTTGAGTGACAGCCCTACCTTTACCTGGTACAAGAATGGAAAAGTTGTGCCCTATGAGTATAAATACTCCCTCAATGTAGCCAGCACTGGTGATACAGATCTCTACTCCTGTGTTACAGGAGGAGTCACTTCCCCTGCAGTCAATGTGAAATGTGAGTGTCTGCCCACCTTCTGTTTTACTGGGAAATAATGCATGCAGGGCCGGCCCGAGGCATAAGCGAACTAAGCGGCTGCTTAGGGTCCCCGTGGCCACCAGGGGGCCCCCATACAGTATTCATCCCCTATCGCAGAACCTGCGTTAGTAATTTACAACGGAATGACAACTGAATATTTCATAACAACGTAATGTAAGTTGTTATGAAATACAATTTTAATCTGTTGCCCCCCCGGGGGGGCCGGTACTTGAATGCATAAAAGTGATTCAAAAACATACAAATTCAGGATCCTGACCGCCGGTAATAAATATTTTGGAGAACCTGGTGTCACATTGGCAGTTACAGGTAATTTATTTATGCTATAAACTCAGAGGATTCTCCTCCCACAAGTATGACTGGAAGCTTTATTACAGGTTTAATTTGCTAATTGCAGATCTACAGGTGATGGTGAATCCTGACACAGTGACAGAGGGACAGAGTGTGAGACTGACCTGTAGCACCACCTGCACTCTGACTGGCAGCCCAGCCTTCATCTGGTACAGGGACGGATCTCCTCTGTCCTTCACTGATCAGAGTCACCAGTTCACAGCCAGCAGTGAAGACCGAGGCAGCTACACCTGTGCTGTGAAAGGCTATGAGCATCTTCCTTCCCCTGCAGTGGCTCTTAATGTGATATGTGAGTGCTAGGCAAACTTGTGTGGTCGTCAATATTTGTGATTTTCAAAATTCACAAATTTGAAAGATTTCAGCCATAATTTCCCACTAAATTGTACAGATTATTGTATGTTGAGTCAGGTTTATATTTCACATGAAACTACAAACCATTGTTCCCTCCTTCAGATTCTCCCAAGAGCATCACAGTATCAGTATATCAGTATATTTATATACATGTCACCCCTCAGTGTGACATCTATATAAAACTGCAGGACGTTATTTTCTCTTCCAGATCCTCCGAAGAGCGTCTCAGTATCAGTGAGCCCCTCTGGTGAAATAGTGGAGGGCAATTCAGTGACTCTGACCTGCAGCAGTGATGCCAACCCATCAGTGCATATACACACCTGGTTTAAGAATAGAGCTGAACTCTCATGGAGAGGATCCAGTAACACCATTAAAAGCATCACACTGCAGGATGTAGGAGATTACTACTGTGAGGCACAGAATAGGATTGGGGCAAACAGATCTTTTCCTAAACGTCTTGATGTGCAGTGTGAGTATATCAGTGCATCTCAGCTTCAGACATACAGAGAGTCAGTATCTCCTGAGTGTCTTTGGGCAACTTCACAGCAGTAAGACACTGAGTAAAGCAGTCACACTGACTAGTGGAGGAGAAATTGGTTATAATTACATTATCATTCAGTGATGAGACTTATCATACTGACATGTCTTAGGTAAAACGTGTAGTCATATTGAGTTTGCAAAGGGCCAAAAAGGTACCACATGCAGCTGTTCAACTTTAAAAAATGAAGTTATCATTATTAATGAAGATGATAAAAAGACATATCGATATACTTCTGTCACTTTTGAAAACTTCATTCTGTTGTGTCATTTTCCAACTACCATAAAAAGCTACAATATATCCAGTTCATTTTGTAACAAAGCATGATATACTGGGGTATTTACTGTAACAGGTTCTGCAGTCCTTTTCCCCACAAACCACACAATCCGTTGTTGTTAGAGGCACCGAGGCTTTAGTGTGTGCTCGATACCAAAAACACGGAAACAGAAACAAAACAAAACAAAACAAACACGATAAGGACGGGGATTAGATGGCATGCCGCTCCCGCGTGCGTCTCTCATTCCAGCACCCCGGTCTCACTGCAGGCAGAGCATATAAACCATTACCAATCAATTGTAGCTGCAAACAGGTGTGGTTGTTAGCCAGCTGTACTGCTCCCACTTTACCTGCAGATGGCGCCCTGACCACTCCACTCCTCCACATCACATTGTGAGATTTCAGCTCCATTATAAACATTACTTTGAAATAAATGTCTCTGCTAGTGTTTTGAGACGCAACACAGTGAGTGAGAAATTATATAGAATTTAGCAGATGTTTCTAATGATTTTAGATGCTCCCAAGAATACCTCAGTGTGACTTTTGTTTAAAACTGCAGGACCTGTTATTTTCTCTTTCAGATCCTCCGAAGAGCGTCTCAGTATCAGTGAGCCCCTCTGGTGAAATAGTGGAGGGCAGTTCAGTGACACTGATCTGCAGCAGTGATGCCAACCCACCAGTGCAGAGATACACCTGGTTTAAGAATAATAGAGCTGTATCCTCAGAGACAGGAGGACCAGAGGACAGTTACACCATTAAAAACATCACACTGCAGGATGGAGGAGAATACTACTGTGAGGCACGGAATGCGATTGGGAGGAAGAGATCTCCTCCTAAACATCTTGATGTGAAGTGTGAGTATATCAGTGCATCTCAGCTTCAGACACACAGAGCAGAGAGTCAATATCTCCTGAGTGTCTTTGGGTAACTTCACAGCAGTAACACACTGAGTAAAGCAATCACACTGGCCAGTGGAGGAGAAATCAGATATAATTACATTATCATTCAGTGATGAGACTGATCATACTGACATGTTTTAGGTAAAACGTGTAGTCATTTTGAGTTCGCAATGGGCAAAAAAGGTACCACATGCAGCTGTTCAACATTTAAAAAATGAAGTTATCATTATTAATGAAGATGCTAGAAAAGGACATATCTAAATACTTCTGTCACTTTTGAAAACTTGATTCTGCTGTGTCATTTTCCAACTATCATAAAAAGCTACAATATATCCAGTTCATTTTGTAACAAAGCATGATATACTGGCGTATTTACTGTAACAGGTTCTGCAGTCCTTTTCCCCACAAACCACACAATCCGTTGTTGTTAGAGGCACCGAGGTTTTAGTGTGCGCTCGACACCAATAACACGGAAACAAAACAAAACAAAACAAAACAAACACGATAAGGACAGGGATTAGATGGCATGCTGCTCCCGCGTGCGTCTCTCATTCCAGCACCCCGGTCTCACTGCAGGCAGAGCATATAAACTATTACCAATCAATTGTAACTGAAAACAGGTGTGGTTGTTAGCCAGCTGTACTGCTCCCACTTTGCCTGCAGATGGCGCCCTGACCACTCCACTCCTCCACATCACATTGTGAGATTTCAGCTCCATTATGAACATTACTTTGAAATAAATGTCTCTGCTAGTGTTTTGAGACGCAACACAGTGAGTGAGAAATTATATAGAATTTAGCAGATGTTTCTGATGATTTTAGATGCTCCCAAGAATACCTCAGTGTGACTTTTGTTTAAAACTGCAGGACCTGTTATTTTCTCTTTCAGATCCTCCGAAGAGCATCTCAGTATCAGTGAGCCCCTCTGGTGAAATAGTGGAGGGCAGTTCAGTGACACTGATCTGCAGCAGTGATGCCAACCCACCAGTGCAGAGATACATCTGGTTTAAGAATAATAGAGCTGTATCCTCAGAGACAGGAGGACCAGAGGACAGTTACACCATTAAAAACATCACACTGCAGGATGGAGGAGAATACTACTGTGAGGCACGGAATGCGATTGGGAGGAAGAGATCTCCTCCTAAACGTCTTGATGTGCAGTCTGCTCTACAGGTCACAGTGCAAAGTAGGACCGGAACATATTTGATACAGTATTTTATGTGATACTGATTATGATCCTGAGGCTACAGAGCAATGCTGATCATGATACAGAGGATACAATCTGAAATGGATCACAATAGATGATAGTGCAGTGTCACAAAAAGTGTCACCATGCCCATGTTGCTTAAAATTCAGATGTACAGTAAGTTCTATTAAAGATAAGCACAGATGGGTACATTTATGCATTTATAAACTTTCACCTTACAGACATTGGCGAGGCTTGTTGTGAAATGAACACTGCTATATCATAACTGACAGGGCTACATCTCTCTGACTTTGCTTAGGAGGTCAGTCACTGATCGTGGCTGCAGCTGTGGGAGTGGCTGCCATTTTGGCTCTTGTGGTTCTGGGCGTTGTGTGCCTGAGGTACGTGGCTGTAAATGAGTCGGTTTGTAGTCACTCCAGTGTGAATTACTGTATGTCTGATTTAGACTCATAGTTTAAAACGAGTGTACACATCATTCAAACAAAAGCAAAATGCTGTTTGTACAAGAGGGACCTGTTTAAAGATGTGTCTGAAGGTAGATTTACTTTTTGTTTTTCTTTCTTTTCTGAATAATCAGGAGGAGAAAGTCAACAAATGAGACAGAAGGGGACAGGCAGGTGAGTTAATGAAATCAGTCTACATATATGCATACATGTATTTATCTACGGATGTAATATAATTTTGATAATGCATAATGCATTCTTTAAGCAAAAACGGAAATTTGGTTAACACTGTCTATGATGCCTGTTTATAATGCATTATATACTTATAATGCATTATAATCTGCTCATAATACAGTATAATTAGTGTTATGAAGATTGATTAATACTCATAATGCTTTATAACAGCAATCATGAGACATGATTTATTTATTTATATAGCACCTGTGTATTGCTAATGGGGATCCCAAATAAATAAATAAATAAAACTTTCTTACAAATAAGTAGAAAGCATAGCAGTGTGTACCATGTGACCTTGAAGGTTTTTTAGATTATGTACAGATTAACAGTGTGAGGTTATGATCTTCTATGTGTGTTGACATGATTAATGGAAATATTTCAGGAGTTTATGTGTATTCCCCTGTTAAGGACTGTTTCATTCTCTCAAAAGGGGTTTGCAGTATGTGACAGTAACGTTACACAGTACAATACTGCTTATGCGCATGTACTAATCTGTGTATTACACAGAGAGCCAGGGAGAGTGAATTGTACTGTTTGTGTTGTATTCACCTGTTTCCAGTGAATAAATAAACACAGATTATTGTTGTGATGGTGGTTTATTGCTATTGGTTATTGCAAATATATGCTTTGGACTGAATGGAGTACTTCAATATGCAATCTTTCCCAGATTTGATGAAAACCCACTGTAAAACAGGTCATGTTAGAGACAAGAAATCGTATTAAGTATATTACGTTTGTATGTCTGGTTCAGTCGATATTGAACTGCTGATGGCATGTATTTGAAGATAAAACATTGATTCATTAGCTGATTTTTTTATATCAGGTTAATTGCATGTTTTGACGTTAATGGGGGCGAGTCGCTCACTCCAGCTCCGAGAAGCTCACTGAAATGAACAGGACTTTCTGTGGAACTTTCCCAACCTTCTCCTGCCTCTTTTCTTTACCCTGCAGGGGAATGAAAGCCCCAATTATGGCAACGTCTCAGGGATGGCAATGAGTCACACTGGAACACAGGGTACGGACAGAGACGATGGTGAAGTTCCCCTCTACGCCTCTGTTCAGCCCGCTAACACCCGCAACCAGAGCGCCTCACTGGATAGACCAGGCTGTCTCACTGGATAGACCAGAGTGTCTCACTGGGGAGAGCTGAGATTGTTGTGCTGTGATTTATGTTGAAAACAAAAACACAAAGAATTTAGATTCTAACCGTAGTAGATGTGTTACATTTACATCAGCGTGTACAATATTAGAAATTAATGATAACCAAAACACATTGTTATGGTGTTGACATGCATCCATAACACTTGGTCATGTAAGTATGTACAAAACAAACCCTGGAAACAAAATACAAATTAGCATTTCAGAGAAAAATGCAAATGTGCATTTCTGAGATTCCAGTACTTCTCAGTACATCTGTAACAGTTCATATATTTATGTGTTCGTAGGACCAGGTGTTGCCTTGATGCACACTATTTCTATATTTTGGTTGTTTGTTTGATGCAGTCCCAAAGCCCAGCTCAAGTATTTTAAAATGTTGTAATCTCTCGCTGCTGATTTGCTAAGAACTTCTCTGCCTGGTCAAAAGAAGAACGTGGTAATACGAGGACTGGATGTTCTGCTGATCTAGATTCATCATTTGGTTTGTTCTGCTTGTCAACATTCTTCTCTTTTCATCTCCCTGCCTTGTGACCACAGCCTATGACATCACAATGATGTCATGTTTTCCAAAATTCCAGATAACTGTTCTGTGGCTAAAGCTTCTGCTTGTGCTTCATGTTGCAAGGTGTGTCTAAATGTGATAAAGGCTCAGGCAGGATTGACTGAAATGAGAATGAAAATGTATATGACTTTAATAGAGTCTAAATGCGCTGTTTTCTCCATGCAGGTCACCATCCCCATCCGTAAAGGAAGACTGTGTTTTCTACAGCACACTTCGAAAACTGGACATGTGAAAATAAACCAGGAAAATATCTTGCTTCATAAGCTGTGGACCGATGCTGGTTATTCAGTGTAAATTTGGACATTTCTTTTAATGTGTGAGCATTTCCTGTGTTTTTTCTTGAACTTTAAACAGCAGATTGTTTGCAAAGTAATCCTCAAGCGGTATGAACCAAACATTTCCTTCATTGGATGATACATTTAAGAGTATTTATTAAAACCAGTGAACATAAACTCTCCTCATGAACTCAGGTCACATGACTGTGCCTTTGTCACATGACCAGGATGACTGTGGTTATTGGAGTCTGCAAAAATGTACTCAGACTGGATCATTCCTTTGGCATTCTATCAAAATTTACATGCATAACAGCTCATGTCTTCATTTTGTACACAAACTATTATCAAGATGTTGGTGACTGAAAGCCATTATCATTGCTGAATGTATTCGTTGTCCAAATATACTGGAGAATTGAGCTTTATATATGATTCATTTTTTAAATTTTTTATTTATTTATTAATACTTCTATACATTACTATGACATTCTTTAAAAATTAGGCTATTATTTTTTTATTAATACTTGTATAACATTTACTATTACAGAAATTCTTGTGCACATTTTGTGATTATATTGTGCTTATTACTGAACTGATCCCATCTAGAGTATAAATTCACATAAGGTGAATTTGTTTTTTACATTCTTAGTGTTTATTTTTTGTATTTCTAAATGATAGAATTCAGAGCATACCTTGAATTTTTTAAAACAATCATTCAATGAAACAAACAAAATAAACCTGTGCTTGAACAATTTTGTAAGTAAACCGTGTACTGTAGGTGTTACCCCCTGGGTTCTGCTGATGGAATAGAACATGTGCAGGAAAAGCACTAAACAGGTTCTTTAAAATAAACATACCACAGGGCCTGCTAGATTTCCAAATGAAAAACAGGTTAATATATATATATATATATATATATATATATATATATATATATATAGCAGACGCAGGATGTCATCGGTACTGTCATTTATGTTTACTACGGGGTGAGACCTGCACCACATTGAGTGAAATGAAATTTAAAAATACATATTATTAAAAAACATTTTAAAAAAATAAATAAATAAAAACACCCAGATTCATGTAGGTTAAACATGCTGTTTGTGGCAGTGAAATTAACCTCAGGAGGAGAGATTAATGCAGTGCATCTTGTCTGCCTGTAGATGGCACTATTTCTACAGTACATGAGTCCTCTCTGAGCGTTTCAGATCGATTTCCCCCAAGACCTTTTGCGAAGCTGAATTAAGTAATCTGGTTCAGGTAATGGTTTTTTGTATGGGGCTCCTGAACCTAAGAGTGTTTACCTGTGCCTGATGCCTATCACACCTTTTACAGACTCATTAATATTAAGCTCTTCTGCTTTTACAGACTGTTTATACTGTACATGTATTGGAATAGGACAAGCCTCAGACCTTTACAACAATGTATACATTAGCAAATAGCTTCCTGCTAGTAGCTTTAGTTCACATTGCCAATGCAGTCGCAGATGTTTCAATTCAGTCATGCACATGCAATTGGATGCATATTTTTATTTGTTATTGTTTTACAAGATCTCAAATAAAGACAAAATTCATTTGGGAACAGACAGAGATGCTGACATTTAAAAAAAAAAAAAAAAAACAGAAACAATGTCTCAAGTGAATTCATACATGTGCTTATGTGGGATGTGAGATTGAACTACTGTACCCATTTAAATGGTTTGTGGACTGGGAAGCCCTCTGTAAGTGTAGAGAGAGGGGGTGGTGCAAAATGTGTGTGGCGGGGGGGGGGGGGGGGGGGGGGGAGGGGACAGAAAAAGGCACAGAGACAGGGGAGTGTTTTTCAGGCATTTTTGTCGGAGGGAAGGTAGCCAGAGAGTTTTAAGAGTGATCGATAAGCAGTGCTGTATTGCAAATTATAGTAGTGATAGCCCGTCCGCACATTTCCAAGGAATAAACGAGTCAAAGGTGGAATCCCTGTGCTGGCTGGCTGTTTCCGAGTATTTGCTCATGCTACATTGCTAGTAGTATGTAGTAAAAATCATCTTTATGAAGTATAAGCATTGAAATGCAACTAATTATGTGTATGAAGGACCGTATAACACGCAAAGCAAAACCAAAGTTCTAAAAGGTCACATGAACATCAACCACAGAAACAGCGCTGCACCTCCAGAACTGAACTGAGGTGTGAAATAAAATAAAGAATAGAACAGGCTGCAGGAAGTGAGCAGCACTTTAACTGTCTGTGGTCAGGGTGGATCTCACCTGAAATTAGGCAGCTTCACCCACAGCCGCGCCCGCTACACCTCTGCACAAAAGAGCCAAGCAGGGGCACCTCACAGTATCCGCTTTGAGGCACCAGAGCTGTGACACTTTCACAAAGATAACTACACCTGTCCGCTCCTTATATCTTCTGCGAAAGTAAGTGCAGTCTTTATTTTGATCTGGGGGTTATAGGATGGGCTACAGCAGCAAACTATTGTCATTCACATTGGAACATGGTTCTGTCTTTTGTTCTGGCTTTTAAACTACTGTTAACATATTTTACACAGCTGTGATGCTCATGTAGCTCTTTTTTATATTCATTATTGTGTACCAAAGTCAAATTACACAGTGAAGTTGCATTCTTTCTTGTAAAATAATCTTTGTAGTCCAAATTTTGATTTTATATTGTCATTCTGCAAACATGTTAAACTGCATGAGCTGCTGCCTGTCTTGGGCAGGACACTCTTGAAAAAGTTATTTTTAATCTCAATGAGATACTCCTGGTTAAATAAAAATGTAATAATAATAATAATAATAATAATAATAATAATAATAATAATAATAATAATAATAATAATAATAATAATAATGATAATGATAATGATAATAATAATAATAATAATCAATAAATAAATGCAAACAATTCTGCTTCAAGCTTTGCATTCATCACAGTCAGTCTGCCATGTTCAGAAATATGAGCCTGTCAGCAGGGCCGTTTCAGACAGTTTGAAAACTGTTAAGATCCCACCTCCTCTACCAGCGTAAGTGCATGATTTAGCCCTGTTCTATTTTTAATGGCTGTTAGCACATTTTTTCAATGAGTTGTAAAATAATGTATACAATTCAATAGAGTGCCTTGATAGAAGTTGAGAGAAGACATCTTTGATTTTTGCACGGGTACGTTTATTGCATTTTTTTAAACAGTGGACAAATTTAAGTACAGTGTTGTTGTTCTCAGATCTACGGATTACTGCGAGTGCTTTATTCTGTGCTAATCTAGTGATCTAACGGAGATCAGTCTCTCTCACTGCTGAAAGGTGGCTATGTGACCAGTGGGGAAAACATGCACAGCATTTGTTAAAACAGTAAATTAGCTTTCTTAAAATTAAAATTATGTAAAAAACAAATAAAAAAAATAAAAATAAAAAAAGTTAATTGTTTACTGAAAGTAACTCTTTGTTTTATTGCTTTCCATGTTATCTGTTAAATGCTGAATATTAGTGATTTTTTTGTGGAATTTTGGTTATGGCTTTAAAAACAAAAGGCAATAATATAAGTTATGTTTTGTATATATATGTTCAGACCAATGCAGCCATGCTCCACACAAACTCTACAGTATTTTTGTAAGCCCTTCTCTCTGCCTTAAAAATTTGTGAAAAATTTAGTTACTTCAGTTCTGCTTATTAATGCCAGTTTACAGAGGTTACAATATCTATCAGAAGATAAAATCTATTTAGAATTACTATGATTTCACATAACCTGTTTAACTCATTAGACTGGGAAAGCTAAAAATGAAAGACATATGTTGCAGGAAATGGGAATCTAAATCTTACACACATGATTACATACGTTGTTTAGATGCCCTACTGGCAGACATGTTATAAGCTACACTTGTATGTTGTCTATTCTGTGTTTGTCGTTTGTCCGGTTATGTGTTGAGTATGCACTGACGCTTTTACACAAATGAAGTTCCTAACAGATAAAAAAAGTTATTTTGAATTATAATTTGAATTTGGTTTAGAGATTCTAGTCTGAGCAGAATATTTTTTACATTTGTTTTTACCACACGTCTGCTGGTAAATGTAGAGCATAGGGTTGTGAAATGTACAGCACAGGATTGTGAAATGTAGAGCATAGGATTGATCTGAAGTTCCTGTTCATGCTCACCTCTGCAACATGAGTAGAGTAGATTTCTTTGGCTTTATGACATGGGCAGAACTGTTAATGAACTGCATTTACTGGTGTGCTCTATTCCTGAAGAAAATGATAGATTTTGCCATCATTTAAACTTTTTTGAAACTAAATTTATTCTTGAAATAATGTGTGTGTGTGTGTGTGTGTGTGTGTGTGTGTGCGCATCTCCTTTGTATAGTCCTCCAGACCCCCGTCTGAAGATATTACAGTTTAATATTGTATTATAGTCTGTGCAGATTATAATCTCCAAACTCAAGTCACTTTTAAAGGTAAGGTCCTAGATATTTTTAAAACAGTGTTTTAGTACTTAATTTTACATTGCCTTGTTGTTTTGAGCCCAAATTTAAGTTTCTGTCTGGTTTTAGATATTTGAAAGAATGCATATTTTATTTGTATTCTTTACATACATTGTTTTATTTTGTGTATCAATGTATTACGGTTTATTTGAGCATTGTAAAGCACTGTGAACCTCAAACCTCTGTTCTGAAAAATATTATCATTATTTTCTTTATATGGCCATCATGTTTTGCCTGCATTCCATTTAGTTCACATGTAGGGATCAAGTTCATCTCAGTTAAAGATACAATAATAATACTATACAATAGGTTGTATGTAGTAAAAGTCATCTTTATGAAATATTAGCATTGAAATGTAACTAGTTATGTATATGAAGGATCGTATAACAGGGAAAGCAAAAACAAAGTTCTAAAAGGTCACATGAACATCAACCACAGAAACAGTGCTGCTCCACCCCAACTGAACTGAGATATGAAATGAGATAAAGAACAATACATGCTGCAGGAAGTGAGCGGCATTTTAACTTCCTCCACTGTCTGTGATCAGGGTGGCACTCTTCTGAAATTAGGCAGCTTCACCCACAGCCTTGCCTGCTACTCCTCTGCACAAAAGAGCCAAGCAGGGGCACCTCACAGTACCTGCTTTGGGGCCCCAGAGCAGTGCTCCAGGTGGGGATGGAAACTGCAACCTCAGAGCTCCCAGAGCCACACTCTGGACCCCCAAACCACCATACTGCACTGCTGCAATACACAAAGATACGAAAAATACGCCTGTCCACTCCTTTCATCTTCTGTGAAAGTACAGTGTGTGCAATCTTTATGTTAATAAGCGGGTTATAGGCTAAGCTACAGCAGCGTTTTGTTGATGTTTCGGCTTCATGCCAAAAATCCGACGCATGAAACATAAACACGACTGAGCTACGAATGGTAGCAATGGTAAAGCATGCTGTTTGTGGCAGTAAAATTTACCTAGGAGGGATAGATGGATGTAATACACTCAATATATCTGTAGATGGGGCATTGCGCCTGATGCCTATCACACCTTTTACAGTCACTTTTATTTTAACCTCTACTGTACATGTATTGGAATAGGGGTGGCACGGTTGTGCAGTGGGTAGCACTGTCGCCTCACAGCAAGCAGGCACTGGGTTTGAATCTCGGCTTGGGGCCTTTCTGTCTGGAGTTTGCATGTACCTCCGGGTACTCCGGTTGCCTCCCATGGTCCAAAAACATGCAAATAGGCCAATTGGAGACTCTAAATTGCCCATAGGTATGAATGTGTGAGTGAATGGTGTGTGTGTTCCCTGCGATAGATTGGCAGCCTGTCCAGAGTGTATTCCTGCCTCTCGCCCAATGCATGCTTGGATAGGCTCCAGCACCAGCTCCAGCTCAGGATAAGCGGGTATAGATAATGGATGGATTGATGGATGTACTGGAATAGCCAAAGCCTCAGATCTTAGCATCAGTTTGTGGTGTAATCCGGAATCATTTTTGTGAACATGTGTATGACCTTCAGGAAGTGAGTCAGATCTGTAACGCATTCTACTTTTATATTTAGTGTGAAGCATTTTATTTGCGATCATATTCAGCCACACTGCTCTGTCTGCAAGGCTGTTTCATACTAATGGCACATTAACAAACCACTGAGGCCAGATCAGAACTCTCTCCTTGTAAGTGCATTATCATACTATTTCATTTAGTCAATACTACATCACAATATTTTGTGGTGCAAGAAGATTCAACTGGAAACAAATATAAAATAAAATGCATATTCTGACTAGAAACGATTGCTGCTTCTTCCATACAAATATCATTCATCAAGTAAAAGCCTGTTTGAGTCTCTGCTTTCTGGAATCTTTGTGAGCTCTTCATACAACCCAAAGCATTTTTAGGCATTAGCAGCACATTAACTCACTGTGTGTGCTTGTGTAGTAATTGTTATTCTGGTATTTCTGCAAATTAATAGAATACTCTGACAGTCTTTGTTTGTGCTGTTAATTTTCACAGTGTAAATAACAATCAAGACCTGCTTATGTGTATTTGGATAAATATTTTCAATCTGATGCAGCCATGCTCTTCAATACCTTGTTGGTAATCATCTTCTCCGTGTCAGGTAAATTGTTTGTGTTTTTCCCCCAAATGTAGTTCTGATGTTTCAGTCTGCATATACAGTATTTATCAGCATGTGTTCCTATTTATTAGTCTCCCTTTTTTTATCTCAATCAGAAGCAAAAGTGAATACATTAAAATTGCTTTAAGGTATGTATATAATTTCTATAAAATAGTGTTCTACAGTACATTAGTTTAATGTTTGTTTAGTCTCTAATGAGGTGTTCTTATGTATGAAATGATTTTGAATATGGTGCAAAAAAAAAAAAAAAAAAAAAAACTTGGAAAAGAAGATAAGAAGGGTTGATTATGGAGACTATATGCTTGTGTACAGGGTATATGTACCAGATATGTGTCTGTAGCATTTTAATAGGTCTAGGATTTACTCTGGATTTGTTATATGTAAAATGTTGGTGTCATATAAGCCCATGTGGGCTGGGCATCCATGTGATGCATGACACAATAATAAAATTCATTCATTCAATTCATTCATGTAGTGCAACATTTCTCATCTGAAGAGAGAGGGGAACAAAGAGAGAACTCATAAGAAGTTCCTCTTCACAATCAGCTTTAAAACTGAGATGGAGGCATAATATAAATATCTGGCGGAGCTGTTCATTGTGCATGTTGCATCAGAATGGTGAAAAAGTATTTTGGTCCGCATATTTTAATAAAAAAAGTATTTTGGTCCACATGTTTTAATAAAAGCAGTTCATTTTCACTGTTAGCAAAACATAACAGTTTTCAGCCGAGAGTGTACGCAGAAACTCGCTCTTAACTTGCTCGGCTTAATGGTACTTTCTAGCAAAGCTTGCTACTAAGCAAGACTTCCTGTGCCTGTGAATCTCACATTTATTGACTTCTACTGCCATCTACTGATGTCAGTTAGTATTGAAATAGCTGACAGAGGGACAAAAGATTATGCAGTTAATTTGTTTGAATCTGCAAATATCACTGACAAAAAGCAAAAAAATATATAATAATGGGATGGTCCGAAATAATATCAACAAAACCAACCACAGGCATCACCCTGCCTCCAGAACATATCCAGGGCACAATTATTGATGTACTATATAAGTTAGGTGAAGTAGTTTTAAAGTTTGGTTAATTGAATCCCTTGTCTGTCGTGTTGCCAACACATCTGTGTTTTAAATTTGTATGTGTGTGTGTGTGTGTGTGTGTGTGTGTGTTTTTCAGGTGTTCTGAGCCAGAGGGGATGGGGAGTGACTTACACCCCTGAGAGAATCTGTGCCTTAAAGGGGTCTTCAGTAGACATGAGCTGCACTTACTCACATCCCACATCTCACACAGTGCAGAAAACATTCTGGTTTATTTATGACTGGAACAGTAAACAGAAGGGTGAAGACCTGTCCCAGGATCTAGAGTACTCTGACCGTGTGGAGTACCTGGGGAATAAGAACAAAGTCTGCACTTTCAGAATAAACCAACTGAAAGAAAGAGATTCAGCAATATATCGCTTCAGGTTCCTGACTTACAGCCAAGATGGAAAATATACTGGTCTGCCTGGAGTCTCATTGACAGTTACAGGTAATTCTAAACTTGCTTTATATACTATGAACTGGCAATACTCCTAATCATTTTCTAATAGAAACAGAATGGTCTTTTTATCATGTTGATTCTTGTGTGCAGGTCTTCAGGTGAAAGTGACAGAGAATGAGGCACAGAGTGTAACACTGACCTGTAGCAGCACCTGCACTTTGAGTGGCAGCCCAACCTTTACCTGGTACAAGAATGGAAAAGTTGTGTCCTATGAGTATAAATACTCCCTAAATTTAGCCAGCACTGATGATACAGATCTCTACTCCTGTGCTACAGGAGGAGTCACTTCCCCTGCAGTCAATGTGAAATGTGAGTGTCTGCCCACCTTCTGTTTTACTGGGAAGTAATGCATGCAGGGCCGGCCCGAGGCATAAGCGAACTAAGCGGCTGCTTAGGGCCCCCGTGGCCACCAGGGGGCCCCCATGCGGTATTCATCCCCTATCGCAAAACCAGCGTTAGTAATTTAAAATGGAATGACAACCGAATATTTCATAACAACGTAATGCAAGACGGATTTTACAAAGCAGCACACAATGGTGAGGCACAATTTATGGTTGATCATGAGCGGGGAGATCAAAGGTCAAAGCACATTTTAAAACTGTAAATTGATTGTGAAAATCATGATCATATTGCTAATGCTTTGTCACTTTTGTTATGATGATGTCTTTATGAATGTATAATATCAATGTATCACCTCTGTTGAATGTGTATTATACCAATAAGTACAGTTTACCTGGTTTTGAGGGAGGAGCAGAAGAGGGTGAGAAGTTGGTTGAATAACTGGATGTTTTTCTTTCTGCATTTTGTTCCTTCACCCAGGTGTGAAGGTGGAAATCATTTCTGACACAGTGTCAGGGGGAGAGACAGTGGAACTGACCTGTAGAGCAACCTGCCCTTGGCTGGGCAACAGCTTCATTTGGTACAAGAATGAGCAGCTTCTGACTGACTACTACAGGTTCTCCCAGTCCTATAGGAACCTTAAATTCACAGCCAGAAGTGAAGATACGGGCAGATACTCCTGTGCAGTAAGAGGCCATGAGAATCTCCCGTCCCCAGCAGTGACTCTCTGTGAGTATTTGAGGACAAACTCATTTATTTAACTTTACATGTCTCATTTGTTACTCATATTGAAAAAGCGGTGATGCAGTTGTACTTTAATGTACCTTTAAAAGACATGAGAACTGGGCAGAAGAGCAACCCGAAGATGATTAGGAAATGGAAGTTATGTTTAGAAACGATGTCGGATTAACTTCATTCCAAAAATGCCCTCGTTGGAAAGACTGCTTTAGAATCACATTGTCTATTATATCTTTAGTGATATATGAGAATGTTTAATATGTAAAATTTTTTTTCAAATATTATTTTATTTAATATTATTCACAATGAACTTGAATTTACTTTTAACTGTACAGTAAAACCTTTTCTCTTTCAGATCCTCCTAAAATCACCTCTGTATCAGTGAGCCCTTCTGGTGAAATAGTGGAGGAGAGTTCAGTGACTCTGACCTGCAACAGCAATGCCAACCCACCAGTGCACAAATACACCTGGGTTAAGAAGGCTGGATCTGTATTCTCGAGGGGAGGATCAGAACGGAGTTACACCATTAATAAAATCAACTCCTGGGATGCAGGAAAATACTACTGTGTGGCACAGAATGCGATTGGGACAGACAGATCTCATGTACACCTCGAAGTGCTGCGTGAGTAATTCTGTACTGTCATTTAGAATGGCTTGGATGGGCAGCATCTTCAGTGAAAATAGCCAATGCATATATTTCTGAATGCTGCAGCCTGTTTGTTAAAGCTATAAAGGAGAAGAACATACAGTTGGATCGTAGCACTTTATCCAAAAACCTCTGATCTCTGATTGGCTAGGCTCTATACCTACATTTCCATTGTAGTAATACAGTGTAGCACTCAGACCGCCCAGGCAGCGGATTGGTCTGCCCGACCATGCTGTCCAAGCACAACATCTTACATCTCTGTATAGTGCAAAGGCGTAAGGTGCTACATTGCCAGCTGATAAAAGGGGAAGGCATGTCTGAATTGTCAAGTGCCTTCTTTTTTAAGAAAACACTGCGCAGCATTGCTTGGGAATAGAGCTTCTTTAATTTTGGTGAGGCAAGATAGCCTATATTGTTTGTAGTACAGTAACTTGGTGTCATTTTGATATCAGTACTTTATTGGCAGGCCTAGATTTAGCCAGTTTGAATGAATGAGTTACAGACAGTGCTTTGTATGTGTGAGTAACTTGTCATTTTTATGCATTGAAAACGTGTTTTTTATGAGATAATACAATGCCCTGTAGATGGTGGTATCACCCTTTATCAGCCACCAAATAATTTTTTAAAAAGGCAGGAAATGACTGCATGTTTTCACCACGTTATGCCAGCCAATGCAGAGAAAATTCGGCTGACGACCAACCGCAAGAAATGTAACAAGTAACGGCAGTTGTCAATAGAAATGTATTTGAGTAAAAAGTACATCATTTCTTTATAGATGTAGTGGAGTAGGAAGTGAAAGTTGCCAATATTGTTCATACTCAGCAACAGTACAAAGTTTCCAATATCCTACATAAGTACAGTAACAATGTACATGTACTTAGTTACTTACCACCACTGTGCAAAAATAACAAAAAAAGCATTTTGGCACAAGCAATGTATGGCTCTGTGTCACGGTTCAGGGGGGTTAGGACCCGGGTGCAGAGTGAAAAAACACACAAAACTCAAAAGGATAGATGCAAATAAGGACTTTACTACAACAAAAAAAGGCAAACACAAACAGGGAACAGATAAGGCCACGAAGAGCAAAACAACAAACTCAAAAAATTCTTAAGAACAAAAAAACACAGAACAGAACACAGGCAAGCAGGGTACAGGCATGTGGAACACACAGGCAAACACAAAAGAAACGCAAGAAGATACATACAGGTCAGGAACAAGCACAAGTCAGGAACAAGCACAAGTCGGAAACAAACACAAGGAACCAGCACCCGAGGCAAGGGGACAAAGAACTTAAATAGACAGGGGTAACAAGACAGAGGTGAACTCAAAGAACAATCAAACCAGTATATCAGTGCATCTCAGCTTCAGGCACACAGAGCAGAGAGTCAGTATCTCTTGAGTGTCTTTTGACAACTACACAGTAGTAAGACACTAAGTAAAGCAGTCACACTGGCCAGTGGAGGAGAATGATGAGTCTGATCACACTGACATGTCTTAAGTAAAGCATGTTGTCATTTTGAATTTGCACAGGGAAAAAAAAAATCACATGTAGTGGTTGAACTTTAACAGAATGAAGCTATCATTATTAATGACCATGCTAAAAATTATTATATCTAAATATTGCTGTCAATTATGAAAACTTGTCCGTCCTGTGTCATTTGCTAACTACCCTTTAAAAAGCGACAGTATATCCAGTTCATTTTAAAGCAAAGCAGGACACACTGGGATATACACATTGTGAGATTTCAGCTCAATTGTGAACTTCCCTTTGAAATAAATGTCTCTGCTAGCGCTTTGAGATGCAACACTGAGTGAGAAATCATGGAATTTAACACATTTTTCAAATGATTTTAGATGCTCCCAAGAACACCTCAGTGTGACATCTATATAAAACTGCAGGACCTGTTATTATCTCTTTCAGATACTCCTAAGAGCATCTCAGTATCAGTGAGTCCCTCCGGTGAAATAGTGGAGGGCAGTTCATTGACTCTGACCTGCATGAATAATGCCAACCCACCAGCGCAAAACTACACCTGGTTTAAGAATAACAGAGCTGTATCCTCAGAGACAGGAGGACCAGTGGACAGTTACACCATTAAAAACATCACACTGCAGGATGCAGGAGAATACTACTGTGAGGCAGAGAATGTGATTGGGACAAACAGATCTCCTCCTAAACGTCTTGATGTGCAGTGTGAGTATATCAGTGCATCTCAGCTTCAAACACAGAGAACAGAGAGTCAGGATCTCCTGAGTGTCTTTGGGAAACTTCACAGCAGTAAGTCACTGAGTAAAGCAGACACACTGGCCAGTGAAGGGAAAATCTTGTAAAGATATAATTAATTTAACATGATGAGTAAGCCAGATGATACGGACATATCATAAGTTAAACGAGTAGTCATTCTGATTTTGCACAGGGCAACCAAATATACCATATGCACTGTAGATGTTTTATACCAAGTAATAGTTACTCTTAATAAACCAAGCAAACAGGATTGTGTGTTTCTTTTTCTATTTTTAACCTTTCTAAATAATGCTAAATAAATTTTTTTTATCTAAATACTGCTGTCATTATTGAAAGCTTTTCTAACCTGTGTCTCAAGGCCATTTACCAACCCCCATAAAACTATGCAGTATATTCAACTCATTTCCAAACAAAGAAAGCATTTGCAGTGTGATATTTCAGCTTCATTATAAACTTTCCTTTGTAATAAATGATTCTGAGTCTTTTTGAGACAAATCACAGAGATTGAGAAATTATATGGAATTTAACACATTTCTCTATTGATTTTAGATGCTCCCAAGAACACCTCAGTGTCAGTGAGCCCCTCTGGTGAAATAGTGGAGGGCAGTTCAGTGACTCTGACCTGCAGCAGTGATGCCAACCCACCAGTGCAGAACTACACCTGGGTTAAGAAGAATGACACTGGAGTCTGGCAGGCAGGATCTGGACAGAGTTTGAACTTTTCTAACTTTAGATCCTGGAACAGAGGGCAGTACTACTGTGAGGCACAGAACAGACTTGGAGCTCAGAATGGTTCTGCTCTACTGGTCACAGTGCAAGGTAGGACCAGAACATATTTGATACAACATTTTATCTGACGCTGATTATGATCCAGAGGCTACAAAGCAATGCTGATCATGATATTGGCGCTACAATCCGAACCAGATCATGGTAGATAATGATGATGGGCAGTGTAACTAAAAGTATCATGATTCCAGCATTGAATTCAAATGTACAGAAATCTCTAGTAAAGGTAGGCATATAAGGGGTGTATTTAAATATTTATAAACATTCGCCTTAAGGACCTTGGTGAGGCATGTTGTGAAATGAACACTGATATATCATAACTGACAGGGCTACATCTCTCTGACTTTGCTTAGGAAGTCAGTCACTGATCGCGGGTGCAGCTGTGGGAGTGGCTGCCATTTTGGCTCTTGTGTTTCTGGGTGTTGTGTGCGTGAGGTACGTGGCTGAAAATGAGTCGGTTTGTAGTCACTCCAGTGTGAATTACTGTATGTCTGATTTAGACTCATAGTTTAAAATGAGTGTACATTTTTGTGGAATGTTTTTGTCAAGCATTAGCTACGTTACATCATGCTGATGCCATACTCCCCCCTCTAATGTCGGATTAGTGCTTAGACCACTGCATTATTAGACATTTTGTTTTATTGAGATGTCAATTTTATAAACTCTGACTGATGCGTTTTAGTGTCCCAATTAGTTTATCAAACCTGTATGATAGGGTAACAGAATCCCCTTAAAGATTGTTCTTAATATGAATAATGTGGACAGTTACAGACCACAACAGAGTCTTGTCAAGCGCATCAATTTGCCCATGAGCTCCAGTGTTGGTTTGAATAAAGCAGAACTACATTTAATGGGCAGGAAGAAACCTCTTATAACTCAGGCTCATTTCCTGTTACCAAATGACATCTGAATAATAAAAAATATACATATACATGGGCACTATTGCCTCAGCAATACGCATCATTCAAACAAAAGCAAAATGCTGTTTATACAAGAGGGGGCTGTTTAAAGATTTGCCTGAAGGCAATACTTTTTATTTTTCTTTCTTTTCTGAATAATCAGGAGGAGAAAATCAACAAATGAGACAGAAGGGGACAGGCAGGTGAGTTAATGAAATCAGTCTTCATATGTGCATACATGTATTTATCTATGAATGTAATATATTTTTGATAATGCATAATGCATTCTTTAAGCAAAAAATTAAATTTGCCATGTGACCTTGAAAGTTTATTAGATTATGTACAGATTTACAGTATGAGGTTATGATCTTCTATGTGTCCATGCTTAATGGAAATATTTCAGGAGTTAATTATGTGTATTCCCCTGTTAAGGACAGTTTCATTTTCTCAAAAGGGGTTGCAGTATGTGACAGTAACGTTACACAGTACAATACTGCTTATGCGTATGTAATAATCTGTGCATTTACCTAGAGAGCTAAGGAGAGTGACTTGTACTGTATGTGTTGTATTCACCTGTTTCCAATTAATAAAAAGACACAGATTATTGTTGTGATGGTGGTTTATTGCTATTGGTTATTGCAAATATATGCTTTGGAATGAACAAAGTACTTCAATATCTTTCCAAGATTTTATGAAAACCCACTGTAAAACAGGTCATTTTAGAGACAAGAAATCGTATTAAGTGTATTACATTTGTATGTCTGGTTCAGTCGATATTGAACTGCTGATGGCATGTATTTGAAAAATAAAACATTGATTCATGATTAATTTTTATATCAGGATTCAGGATCATGATTCTGATTTTTTTTATATCAGGTTAAATGCATGTTTTGTCATTAATGGGGGCAAGTAGCTCACTCCAGCTCTGAGGAGCTCGCTGAAATGAACAGGACTTTTTGTGGAACTTTCCCAACCTTCTCCTGCCTCTTTTCTTTACCCTGCAGGGGAATAAAAGCCCCATTTTTGGCAACGTCTCAGGGATGGCAATGAGTCACACTGGAACACAGGGTACGGACACAGACGACGGTGAAGTTCCCCTCTACGCCTCTGTTCAGCACACTAAAACCCGCAACCAGGAAAGACTTCTACCCTCCACTGATCAAAATCCGCTCCCCCAGTGTGAGGAGGGTGTTCAGTACGCCAGCATCCAGATCCGCCCCTCCAGTGCTGCCCCCAGGTGAGTATATATATCCCACCTTTATACTACCTGTGCTGACTGTCACTGTGTCAGGTCTATTATCTCTCTCCAGCAGCTTTTGTTATAGACTTATCTCTCTGATTTGGGTCAGGTGAGTGTCCATTCCATGCAGGTTTTTGGTTCAGCCCAGCACTACAACACCTGATTCAACTAGTTAAGTCATCATGGTCTTCAATCAAGACCTTGATGAGTAGAATCAGGTGTCTTTACGCCTGGGCAAGAACAAAAACCTGCAACCACTCCGGCCCTTTTTGGATAAGATTTGAAAAAAAAAAAACATTTTTCTGAATGAATAGCACTGCAGGAATTGACTTATATCTTCTTTGTGCAAATCAAGGCTCTGGCTTCTTTGGCAAACAGGGTATGTCACTGGGGCTTGGGAGCTTCTTCTTATGTTAGACTGTATTTTGCTTTGAGTCACATTTCTGTTTTGGTTGTGAGCTTGAAGCTGCCCAAAGCCCAGTTCAGATATTTAAAAATGCTGTCATCTCTTGCTGTTTCTTTGCTGGAAACTTGTCCAACAGGTCAATAGAAGAAAACGGTCATATGAGGACAGGCTGATCTAGACTCATCATTTGACTTGCTCTGCTTTTCCCCTTTATTTCCTCATCTTTTCACTTGCCTGTAGTGTGACCTCAGTCTATGACATCACAGTGATGTAATGTTTGTTTAAAGCAGAATTCCAGAAAATCCTTTGGTAGCGGAACTTTCTGTAGCTTGTGCTTAATGTAGCATGTTGTGCCTAAATGTGATAAAGGCTCAGGCAGGATTGACTTAAATGAGAATGTCTGTGACTTTGATAGAGTCTAAATGTGCTGTTTTATCCATGCAGGTCAACTGCACCATCAGTACAGGAAGACGGTGTTCTCTACAGCACAGTTCGATACCAGGAAACATGAAAACAAGGCATTCAGATCTCTTTTGTCACAAGCTGCAGACCAATGCTGGTTATGCAGTACGCATCTGGGCTTCTGAATGTGAGATCATGTTCAGTGTTTGTACTTCCACTCTAACCAGCAGATACTATGTCAGGAAAACAATCCTCAAGCAGAAACTTCATTTGCAAGGCATGAATCAAATTTCCTTCATTGGATGATACATGTAAGAGTATTTATTAAAACGAGTGAATATAAGATTGAAAGGCGGACATGCAGGTGACTCAGGACTGGACAAGGAGAGATATTATCCTTCATAAGGGGGATGGATATGCAGGTGACTCAGGACTGCACAAGGAGAGATATTGTCCTTCATAAAGGAAATGGATATGCAGGTGACTCAGGACTGGACAAGGAGAGATATTGTCCTACATAAGGGAGATGGATAAGGGAACAAACTGCTCCAGTTGTCACATTGAAGATGAGACTCCAGGACTCTTTCAGTTACTGCATCCCCTTTACCTCCAATGTGCAAACTCTCCTCATGAACTCAGGTCACATGACTGTGCCTTTGTAACATGACCAGGATGACTGTGTTTACTGGCAAAAGATGTACTCAAAATGGATCATTCCTTTGGCATTCTATCAAAATGTACATGCATAATAGCTCATGTCTTCATATTGTACACAGAGTATTATCAAGGTGTTGGTGACTATAAGCCATTATCATTGCTGGATGTATTTGCTGGCCAGATATACTGGAGAATTTGGCTTTATGTGTAATTTAAAAATTAGGCTATTATTTTTTTATTAATACTTGTATAACATTTACTATTACAGAAATTCTTGTGCACATTTTGTGATTACATTGTGCTCATTACTGAGCTGATACCATCTAGAGTATAAATTCACATAAGGTGAATTTGTTTTTCACATTCTTAGTGTTTATTTTTGTACTACCAAACGTTAGAATTCAGAGCATATCTTGAATTTTTTAAACAATCATTCAATGAAACAAACAAAATAAACCTATGCTTGAAGATTTGTGTACTGTAGGTGTTACCCCCTGGGTTCCGTTGATGGAATAGAACATGTGCAGGTAAAGCACTAAACAGGTACTTTAAAAAAACATCCCACAGGTGTGATGGGGGGGGGGGGTGTTGAACCAGACGCGACTGAACGGGAATCTGAAAGCTATCCACACAGGGTGGAGTAACCACAAGGTTTCGAAAGACTAGAGGAAGGGGACAAGTAAACAAACAGAAAATTAAATACTTCTAAGGGAGAATATCCCAGGTATATCGGACTAAGTAGTCTACACGTGAAAGGGTGATAAGAACTAAAGGACAATGAGTATTCAAACTAGACAGAACAGAATAATATAATCCTCTGGCGATAAGTCCTGCCGTTAAATACTAACAAAAAACTACCCAGCGAAAAGGGCAAAACCAAACAGAAAATAGGAGTATAATAAAGCTGTCATATAAAAAGAACTGAGTGTAAAGAAGGTGAAAACGAAAAAAAAAAACAGCCCTCAAAATGAGGATTGATAGAAAAACACCCAAATTGCAACACCAAATAAGAGTTCATTGTGCAATTATAGCAAATAACCCCTTAAGTCTCAGCCTTCAGTACAACAGAGATCTCTTCCAAAATAGGAAGAAAGACTGTTACAGCACTGAAATGTTACAAACACACTCACAGAATACTGGCTTACATATAACCAAAGTTGACACAAAAGCACTGACTGCAGGCCAGCAAGAGCTTAAATAGGAACTACAGCAGGTGATCCCAATTAGCCCAAACAGGGGAACTACAGCAGGTGATCCCAATTAGCTCAATTAGGGGAAAGAAGTAACAAGGATGCCCTCCAGTGGCCAAATATAGCCACTACCACCCAGAACCATGACAGGACCCCCCCTCTAAGGAGCGGCCCCAGACGGTCCCTCAGAACCACGCCTGCGAAAATCCCTAATAAGTTCAGGGTCCAAAATGTCCCTAGAGGGGACCCAGCAGCGCTCCCCAGGGCCATAGCCCTCCCAGTCAATGAGAAACCGAACCCCTCTGCCCACTCGTCTCTCAGCCAGAATGCGACGCACTGCAAACACAGGCTCCCCATCAATGAGCCGAGGCGGGGGGGGGGGGGGGGCGGCGGGTGGTCCGCCGGAGCCAACGCGCTCACGAGAACCGGCTTTAGACGGGAGACATGAAACGTGGGGCGAATCCTCATGGAGCGAGGGAGCTGCAGGCGACCAGCGACAGGGCTGATCTTACGGATGATCTCAAAGGGCCCCACGCAGCGAGGAGCGAGCTCACGAGACTCTACCCCTAGAGGGAGATCCCGAGTGGAGAGCCACGCCCGTTGACACACCCGACAGGGAGGCGCAGGACGGCGACGCCCGTCAGCAAGTCTTTTCTGACTAGCAGAGGAGCGTAGGAGCGACGCGCGGACTTTTCTCCAAGTGGCCCGACACCGCCGGACAAAGAACCCGGCGGACGGCACCCCGATGTCCCGCTCCAGCTCCGGGAACAGAGGGGGCTGATACCCAAACTGAGAGACCTGTGGATGTGTTCCTGCCTCTCGCCCAATGCATGCTTGGATAGGCTCCACCACCAGCTCCAGCTCAGGATAAGTGGGTATAGATAATGGATGGATCGATGGATGTATTGGAATAGGCAAAGCCTCAGATCTTAGCATCAGTTTGTGTTGTAATCCGGAATCATTTTTGTAAACATAGTAGTTTTGTTTATTTCATGAGCGTACTATGCAAAAATGAACATAAATATTGACATCTGCATTTCAATAATACAGTGGGGGCAAAGAAATGAGAATTACCCAGTCTTTTTGAAAAGGCACTACTGGTCCAGTCCAGACACAAAGCAAAGGACTCTGTATATTTTATTCAAACGCTTGTATCCGATAAAATCTAAAATGTGTATGACCTTCAGGAACTGAGACAGATCTGACATTCTACTTTTATATTTAATGTGAAGCATTTCATTTGCGATCATATTCAGACACACTGCTCTGTCTGAAAGGCTATTTAATACTAATGGCTTATTAGCAAAGCTCATTAGAGGCCAGATCATAACTCTCTCCTGTTAACTGTATTATCATATTTCATTTAGTCAAAACTACGTCACAATATTTTGTGGTGCAAGAAGATTAAACTGGAATCAAATATAAAATAAAATGCATTTTCGGACTATAAATGATTGCTGCCCCTTCTATACAAATATCATTCATCAAGTAAAAGGCTGTTTGAGTTCCTGCTTTCTGGAATCTTTCTGAGCTCTTCATAAAACACAAAGCATTTTTAGGCATTAGCAGCACATTAACTCACTGTATGTGCTTGTGTAGAAATTGTTATTCTGGTATTTCTGCAAATTAACAGAATACTCTGACAGTCTTTGTTTCTGCTGTTCATTTTCACAGTGTAAATAATAATCAAGAGCTGTATATGTGTATTTGAATAAATATTTTCAATCTGATGCAGCCATGCTCTTAAAAACCTTGTTGGTAATCGTCCTCTCTGTGCCAGGTAAATTGTTTGGGTTTTTTCCAAATGTAGTTCTGATGTTTCAGTCTACATACAGCATTTATCAGCATGTGTTCCTATTTATTCGTCTCCCTTCATTAACTCAGTCAGAAGCCAAAGTGAAGGCATTTAAATTGCATTAAAGAATGTATATAATTCATATAAAATAATGTTCTGCAGTACATTAGTTTAGAGTAGTGCAACATCGCTCATCTCAAGAGAGGGGAAAAAAAGAGAGAACTTATAAGATGAAGTTCCTCTTCACACTTTGCCTGCGAATCTCACATTGATCGGCGGCTACTGCCATCTACTGACATCAGTTAGTATTGAAATACAAGTACAATTATTGATGTTCCATAGTTTTGGAGAAGTTAGGTGCAGTTGTTTTAAAGTTTTGTTAACTGAATCCCTTATATGTCATGTTGCCAAAACATCTGTGTTTTAAAAGATTTCTGAGCAGTGTGTTTGTGTGTGTGCCTGCGTGAATTTGTGTGTGTGTGTGTGTGTGTGGGTGTGCGTGCATTTGCGTATGTGTGCGCATGTGTGTGTGTATGTATGTGAATGTATACATGTGTTCGTGGGTATGTTTGTGCATGTGTGTGTGTGCACACCCGTGTGTGTGTGTGCATGTGTGTGTGCGTGTGTGTGCATGTGCATGTGTGTGTGTGTGTGTGCACGCCCGTGTGTGTATGTGTATGTGCGTGTATGTGTGTCTGCGTGTGTGTGTGTGTGTGTGTGTGTGTGTGTGTGTGTGTGTGTGTGTTTTTCAGGTGTTCTGAGCCAGAGGGGATGGGGAGTGACTTACACCCCTGAGAGAATCTGTGCCTTAAAGGGGTCTTCAGTAGACATGAGCTGCACTTACTCATATCCCACATTTCACACAGTGCAGAAAACATTCTGATTTATTCACTGGAACAAGCCACAGGAGCCTGAGGACCTGTCCCAGGACTCAGAGTACTCTCACTGTGTGGAGTACCTGGGGAATAAGAACAGTGACTGCACTTTCAGAATAAACCAGCTGAGAGAAACTGATTCAGGAACATACCGATTCAGGTTCCTGACTGACTGTTATGGTGGAAAATATACTGGTCATCCTGGAGTCTCATTGACAGTTACAGGTAATTCTAAACTTGCTTTTTGTACTATTAACTGGCAGTACTTCTAATCATTTTCTTATAGAAACAGAATGGTCTTTTTATCACGTTGATTCTTGTGTGCAGGTCTTCAGGTGAAAGTGACAGAGAATGAGGCACAGAGTGTAACACTGACCTGTAGCAGCACCTGCACTTTGAGTGGCAGCCCAACCTTTACCTGGTACAAGAATGGAGAAGTTGTGCCCTATGAGTATAAATACTCCCTCAATGTAGCCAGCACTGATGATACAGATCGCTACTCCTGTGCTACAGGAGGAGTCACTTCCCCTGCAGTCAATGTGAAATGTGAGTGTCTGCCCACCTTCTGTTTTACTGGGAAGTAATGCATGCAGGGCCGGCCCGAGGCATAAGCGAACTAAGCGGCTGCTTAGTATTAGCGGTATTAGCGGTATTCATCCCTTATCGGAAAACCAACGTTAGTAATTTAAAACGGAATGACAACCGAATATTTCATAACAACGTAATGTGAGACGGATTTTACAAAGCAGCCATCACCAAAGGTGTGTGCCAAAGCACACACCTAACTCATGTTTAACTGTGATTTAATTGATTTTCTGAGTGTTGCATTGACCTTCCTACCTTTATGCATGCACTTACTTTTAACGACTCTGGAATGTAGTCTCTGCTATATAAATGGAAACTGAAATGCTATATCTGTTTATTTACAGCAGGAGATAAGACAGCGCTTGTATGGACGGTTGTTGGAATCTCTGTGGCTTTTGCACTCTTTGCTATCATGGTGTGCACAAGGTAAATGTTTGCAATGCAAAAGCATCTGGGTACCAATAATCACTGAGAAGACAAGATTATAGAAATTCACCATTAGATATCAGAGAGATATGCAGTATTTTTACTAATTTGCTGTTGAATTCAGAGGAGCAGGTAAGAATGTTATGACAAAATGTCATCTGGGGTGGCTGAGCAGACACTCTCGTACTGTAAGTAACAAGTCCCCACCTGGATATTCTCACCATTATAACCGTACCAGCTGTTCAGAAAAGCAACGGACAGTTCTGTGCACAGGTTGTATTTTTATGAAACTACAAAGTCAGCAGGTCTGTGCTGAGCAGAAGACACAAAGCACAGATACACACCAGGCAAGTTACAGTTCATCCAGTTCGTCACTGTGTGATGCAGTCATTTTCAGTCTTCCTCCTTATTTGTATTGGTTAAAGCTACTGATGAATATTCTCCACTTAGCTCTCAATATGTTGTAATTGTATCTGTGGATATTATTTAGTATGATTTTTTAACATGTGAAAAATATACTTCTGTAATGTAAAATCTTCAAGTGATTCTGTGATATATAATCCACTAAGTCAACAGAGGAATCCGTTCTGGATAGGAAGTGGATAGGGAACCTTTTAACAGTGCAACTGGAGGCGCACTTATGTGTGACTGAGTCTCTTCCTGTGTCTCACCTCAGAGCAGAGCCTTCAGAGAGTGACAAACGCAGCCAGCGACACAAACTCTGCGCTTCAGAGAGCTGACGAGGCCTCAGTGTGGGATTAAAACACACAGAGGAGAGAATCTGCAGAGAATGAGAAATGATGGAGATCAGGGTGAAAGAATTGCTTTTTGTCTTTAACTTTATAGAACTGCAGTATGTTTCTGCTATCCTATCCATTTTATAAAGAGCTTTTGGTGGAGGATTTTTCCCAAAGTACTGTAACCCTGCTGCAACATGCATGTTCATGTAACCCTGCTGCATACATGCTCCTGTGACACCGTTATACGTTTATATAACCCTGTTACACACATGCTCATAACTCATGTACATGCGCATGTATTCTCTCACATTGAATGGGAAGATTATAATGCAGATTAATGTAGATTATAATCTCCAAACTGAAGTTACTTTTAAAGGCAAGGTCCAGAATCCTTTAAAACAGTGTTTTAGTTTGACATTTTACATTGCCTTGTTGTATTGACCCCATTTTTACTTTCTGTCTGTTTAGCTATTTGAAATAATGCATCTTTGTATTTATTTTCTTTACATACATTGTTTTAAAATGTCTATCAATATATTATGATTTATTTGAGCATTGTAAAGCACTGTGATCCTTGAACCTCTGTTTTGATAAAAAAGTATCATTATTTTCTTTATATGGCCATCATGTTTTGCCTGCAAACCCCCCCACCAAAAATAAAAAATAAAAAATAAAATAAAATAAATAAATAAAATAATATTCATATAAATTCCATTTTATTCACGTGTGGGCATCTATTTCATCTCTGTGAAATGTGAAAGATACAATAATCCAATCGGCTGTATGTAGTAAACATCATTTTTATGAAGTAATTATGTACATGAAGGACCGTATAACAGGCAAAGCAAAACCAAAGTTCTAAAAGGTCGCAGGAACATCAACCACAGAAACAGTGCTGCTCCACCCCAGCTGAACTGAGATGTGAAATAAAATTAAGAATAGAACAGGCTGCAGGAAGTGAGCAGCGCTTTAACTGTCTGTGGTCAGGGTGGCTCTCGCCTGAAATTAGGCAGCTTCACCCACAGCCGCGCCCGCTACACCTCTGCACAAAAGAGCCAAGCAGGGGCACCTCACAGTACCCGCTTTGGGGTACCAGAGCTGTGATACTTTCACAAAGATAACTACACCTGTCCGGTCCTTATATCTTCTGCGAAAGTAAGTGCAATATTTATGTTGATCTGGGGGTTATAGGCTAGGCTACAGCAGTAAAATGTTGCCATTCGCATTGGAACATGGTTCCCTCTTTTTTTCTGGCTTCTAAACTACTGTTAACACATTTTACACTGCTATGATGGTCATGTATCTCTTTAATGTTTTTATATGCATTATTGTGTACCATTATGTCAAATTACATAGTGATGTTACATTCTTGAAAAATAATCTTGTCTATGATGTGATTTTATATTGTCATTCTGCAAACATGTTAAACTGCATGAGCTGCTGCCTGTCTTGGCCAGGACACTCCTGAAAAAGAGATTTTTAATTTCAACAATAATCTCCTGGTTAAATAAAATTGAAATAATAATAATAATAATAATAATAATAATAATAATAATAATAATAATAATAATAATAATAATAATAATAATAATAATAATAAATAAATAAATAAATAAATAAATAAATAAATAAATAAATAAATAAATGCAAACAATTATTATTCAAGCTTTGCATTCATCACAATCAGTCTGCCATGTTCAGAAATATGAGCCTGTCAGCAGGGCCGTTTCAGACAGTTTGAAAACCGTTAAGATCACACCTCCTCTACCAGCGTAAGTGCACAATTTAGCCCTGTTTTATTCTTAATGGCTGTTCACACATTTTTTCATTGAGTTGTAAAATAATGTATACAATTCAATAGAGTGCCTTGATAGAAGTTGAGTGAAGACATCTTTAATTTTTGCACGCTTAAATTTATTGCATTTTTTTAAACAATGGAGAAATTTAAGTACAGTGTTGTTGTTCTCTGATCTATGGATTACAGGGATTGTTTTATTCTGTGCAAATCTAGTGATCCTAATAGAGGTCAGTCTCTCTCACTGCTGAAAGGTGGCTATGTGACCAGTGGGGAAAACATGCACAGCATTTGTTAAAACAGTAAATTAGCTTTTTAAAAATTAAAGTTATGTAAAAAATAAAATAAATAAATAAATATATACATATATATATATATATATATATATATCATTGCATACTGAAAGTAACTCTTTCTTTTATTACTTTCCATGTTATCTGTTAAACGCTGAATATCAGTGAGTTTTTTGTGGAATTTTGGTTTTGGCCTAAAAAACAAAAGGCAATAATATAAGTTATGTTTTTTATATATATATGTTCAGGCCGATGCAGCCATGCTCCAAACAACCTCAACAGTTTTTTTGTAAGCCCATCTCTCTGCCTCAGGTAAACAATTTAGTTACTTCAGTTCTGCTTATTAATGCCAGTTTACAGAGGTTACAATATCTATCAGATGCTAAAATCTATTTAGAATTACTATGATTTGATATAACCTGTTTAACTCATTTGACTGGGAAAGCAAAAAATTAAAGACATATGTTACAGGAAATGGGAATCTAAATCTTACATACAAGATCACATACGTTGTTTAGATGTCCTACTGGCGGACAGCTTAAACTGTTTTAATTTACACTTGTATGTTGTCTAATCTGTGTTTGTCGTTTGTCCTGTTATGTGCTGAGTATGCACTAAGCTTTTACACAACTTAATTTAATTAAGTTCCTAACAGATGAAGTTATTTTGAATTTGAATTTGGTTTAGAGATTCTAGGCTGAGCAGAATCTTTTTACATTTGTTTTTACCACACATCTGCTGTGAAATGTAGAACAAATTATTGATCTTAAGTTCCTGTTTATGCTCAGCTCTGCAACAGAGATGAGTAGATTTCTTTGGCTTCATGACATGGGCAGAACTGTAAATGAACTGCATTTACTGGTGTGCTCTATTCCTGAGGAATATTATAGATTTTGCCTTCATTTAAACTTTAGTGAAACTGAATTTTATACTTAAATATGTGTGTGTGTGTGTGTGTGTGTGTGTATCTCCTTTGCATAGTCCTCCTGACCCCTGTCTGAAGATATTACAGTCTCATATTGTATTATAGTCTGTGCAGATTATAATCTCCAAACTCAAGTCACTTTTAAAGGTAAGGTCCGAGACTTTTTTAAAACAGTGCTTTAGTACTTAATTTTACATTGCCTTGTTGTATTGAGCCCAAATGTAAGTTTATGTCTGGATTTAGATATTTGAAAGAATGCATTTTTTTCATTTGTTTTCTTTACATACATTGTTTTATTATGTGCATCAATGTATTGTGGATTATTTGAGCATTGTAAAGCACTGTGAACCTCAAACCTCTGTTCTGAAAAATATTATCATTATTTTCTTCATATGCTCCAGCACCAGCTCCAGCTCAGGATAAGCAGGTATAGATAATGGATGGATTGATGGATGTATTGGTATAGGCAAAGTCTCAGATCTTAGCAACAGTTTGTGTTATAATCTGGAATCATTTTTGTAAACATAGTACTTACATATATTTTATAAGTGTAATATGCAAAAATGAACATAATTATTGACATCTGAATTTCAATAATACAGTGGGGGCAACGAAATGAGAATTACCAGGTCTTTTTGAAAAGGCACTACTGGTCCAGTCCAGACACAAAGAGAACGACTTTGTATATTTTATTCAAACGTTTGTATCCGATAAAATCTAAAACGAGTATCATCTTCAGGAAGTGAGTCAGATCTGTAACACATTCTACTTTTACATTTAGTGTTAGGCATTTTATTTCCTATCATATTCTGCCACACTGCTCTGTTTAATACTAATGGCTCATTAGCAAAGCACTGAGGCCAGATCAGAATTCTCTCCTGGTAAGTGCATTATCATATTATTTCATTTAGTCAAAATTATCTCACAGTATTTTGGAGTGAAAGAAGAAAAAACTGGAATCAAATATGAAAATAAAATGTATTTTCTGGATAGAAATTATCGCAGTTTCTTCCATACAAATAACATTCATCAAGTAAAAAGCTGTCTGAGTCTCTGCTGTCTTGCATCTGTGTGAGCTCTTCATCAAAGCCTGAACATTTATGGACATTGCAGCACCTTAATTCACTGTGTGCTCTTGTGTAGTATTTATTAGTCTTGTGTAATATTTGTTAGTCTTGTGTAGTATTTATGTGAATAAATAGATTACTCTGACAGTGTTTGTTTCTGCCATTCATTTTTACAGTGTAAATAATAATCATGACCTGTATGTGCGTATTTGGATGAATATTATCAATCTGATGCAGCCATGCTCTTCAATACCTTGTTGGTAATTGTCCTCTCTGTGTCAGGTAAATTGTTTGTGTTTTTTTTTTTTTTTTTTTCAAATGTAGTTCTGATGTTTCAGTCTTCAACATATACAGCATTTATTCACATGTGTTCCTATTTATTAGTTTCCCTTCATTATCTCAATCAGCAGCATAAGTGAATACATTTAAATTGCTTTAAGGAATGTATATAATTTCTATAAAATTATATTCTACAGTACATTAGTTTAGAGTAGTGCAAAGTTTCTCATCTGAAGAGAGAGGGGGCAAAAGAGAGAACTTATAAGAAGTTCCTCTTCACACTCAGCTTTAAAACTGAGACAGAGGAATGATATAAATATCTGTTGCTTTACAAAATGATCGGAGCTGTGGACTGTGCATGTTGCATTCTTAGAATGGCAAAAAAGTATTTTAGTGCCACATATTTTAATAAAATAAGTTCATTTTCACTGTTAGCAAAACATAACAGTTTTCAGCTGACAGTGTACCCAGACACTCGCTCTTAACTTGCTTGGCATGATGCTACTTTTTAACAAAGCTAGCTACTAAGCAAGACTTCCTGTACCTGCGAATCTCACATTTATTGGCGCCTACTGCTTTCTACTGACGTCAGTTAGTATTGAAATATCTAACAGAGGGACAAAAGATAAAAGATTATGCAGTTAATTCATTTGAATCTGCAAATTCTTATGTCACTGAAAAAACAACAACTATATATATATATATATATATATATATATATATATGTATATATATATATATATATATATATATATATATATATATATATATATATATATATATATATATATATATATTATGGGAAGGTCCGAAATAATATCAACAAAACCAACCACAGATATCACTCTGCCTTCAGACCATATCCAGGGCTCCAATTATTGATGTACTATATAAGTTATCTGCAGTAGTTTTAAAGTTTTGTTAATTGAATCCCTTATCTGTCATGTTGCCAACACATTTGTGTTTTAAATTTGTGTGTATGTGTGTGTGTCGTGTGTGTGTGTGTGTGTGTGTTTCAGGTGTTCTGAGCCAGTGGAGTTGGAGTGTGACTTACACCCCTGAGAGAATCTGTGCCTTAAAGGGGTCTTCAGTAGACATGAGCTGCACTTACTCATATCCCTCATATCACAAAGTGCAGAAAACATTCTGGTTTATTCACTGGAATGAGCCACAGGAGCCTGAGGACCTGTCCTTCAACTCAGAGTACTCTCACCGTGTGGAGTACCTGGGGAATAAGAACAGTGACTGCACTTTCAGATTAAAACAACTGAAAGAAAGTGATTCAGCATTATATCGCTTCAGGTTCGTGACTGACCATTATGGTGGAAAATATACTGGTAATCCTGGAGTCTCATTGACAGTTACAGGTAATTCTAAACTTGCTTTATATACTATGAACTGTCAGTACTCCTAATCATTTTCTAATAGAAACAGAATGGTCTTTTTATCATGTTGATTCTTGTGTGCAGGTCTTCAGGTGAAAGTGGCAGAGAATGAGGCACAGAGTGTAACACTGACCTGTAGCAGCACCTGTACTTTGAGTGGCAGCCCAACCTTTACCTGGTACATGAATGGAAAAATTGTGCCCTATGAGTATAAATACTCCCTCAATTTACAATTTCTACAAAACACCGCCAGGAAATATCAACAAGATGACTACCTTCAGTTCAAAGCCAGCAGTGGAGATGCAGGCAACTACTCCTGTGCAGTAAGAGGCCATGAGAATCTCCTGTCCCCAGCAGTGACTCTCTGTGAGTATTTGAGGACAAACTCATTTATTTAACTTTACTGAGTCTCATTTGTTACTCATTTTGAAAAAGCGGTGATGCAGTTGAATTTTAATGTACCTTTAAAAGATATGAGAACAGGGCAGAAGAGCAACCTGCAGATAATGATTAGGAAATGGAAGTTATTATGTTTAGAAACGATATCGGATTAAGTTATTTCTAAAAATTGAATGAAAGATGGCATTGCAATAATAGCAGTCAAACAAAATGAGATTTGGAAACATTTAGGATAAGGAAACATACTTCAACTGAGCTAAGTGTGAGATCTATATAAAACTGCAGGACCTGTTATTTTCTCTTTCAGATCCTCCTAAGAGCACCTCAGTATCAGTGAGCCCCTCTGGTGAAATAGTGGAGGGCAGTTCAGTGACTCTGACCTGCAGCAGCGCTGCCAACCCACCGGTGCAGAGATACACCTGGTTTAAGAAGACTGAAACTGGAGTTCAGCAGTCTGAATTCCTATGGAGAAGATCAGAATGGAGTTACACCATTAAAAACATCACACTGCAGGATGTAGGAGAATACATCTGTGAAGCAGAGAATGTGATTGGGACAAACAGATCTCCTCCTAAACGTCTTGATGTGCAGTGTGAGTATATCAGTGCATCTCAGCCTTAGACACACAGAGCAGAGAGTCTGTATCTCCTGAGTATCTGTGGGTAACTTCACAGCAGTAAGACACTAAGTAAAGCAGTCACACTGGCCAGTGGAGAGAAATCAGATATAATTACATTATCATACAATGATGACAATCATGATCATACTGACATGTCTTAAGTAAAATGTGTGGTCATGTTGAGTTTGCAAAGGGCAAAAAAGGTACCACATGCAGTTGTTCCACTTTAAAAAAAAGTTATCTTTATTAATGAACATGCTAAAAAGACATCTAAATACTGCTGTCACTTTTGAAAACTTTTTTCGTAATTCACTTTTTATTGAATGAATTGTTTCACAGCAAAGCAAAAACAAAAAACCCTTCAAACCCCCCCACTAATATTATAAACTAAGCATATTAGTGCATACGAAGGTCTTTAATTGTGGATATGGAGTCTTTCCACATTTTCATTGTGCCAGGTCTAGCACCACTGATCCTGGCCAATGATATCTCCAGGTATACAATGTCCAAAAAATACTGCAACCGGTGTTTGACAGATAAATGGTGAGGTGGGAGCCAACGCTGGACAACGATTTTTTTAGCAGCAGTCATCCCTGTCTAGCCAGAGGTTACATTCTTTTCCAGAGAGCATACATCTAGTTACATCATTTAAAAGTAACAGGACAGGATCCAAAGGTAGAGGTTTGCCGACAATAAAAGAGGTGATATTAACTATCTGAGCCCAAAATCTCTGCACCTCAGGACAATCCCATAAGACAGGCATCTAAGTACCAATTGTTCCTGGAGTACAATTATGTGCACCAGGGGTGAGGTGCTAAACCCATAAGATGTCTTTTCCGTGGAGTCATGTAGACCCTATGGCAGATTTTGAAATGAAAGAATTGGTGATTGGGGTTCTTTGATACACCGGGGATACTTTTCCATACCGTGTCCCAATTTATTGTCCCACCCCTTTGCTCTAGCTGTTTTTCCCATAATTTTGAGCCAGGGAAGAGCACAGTAGAATATGTCATTAGATGTGTATAAATATACGAGGCTTTGCCTTTGGGTTCCGCCCCCACAATCCAATCTACTACTGGGTGGCAAATCAGATCTGTGCCCCAGGGGACTTTATATGCCTTCAGTGAAGATCTCAGCCTCAAGTAAAAGAAACAAGAGTTTTTTGGGATCCTGAAGCGAGACACTAGGTCCTGGAACTCAAGAATAGAATCATGACCAGCAATATCCTCAAGCACTTGTATACCCTTTTGTGCCCATGCGTTTAGAGTGAATGGTCTGCCGCCTTTTAAGAGATTTAAATTGTTCCAAATGGGTGAATGTTCATACCAACTTTTTTAAGACCCAGAAATCTTTCCACAGCCACAAAAGTTTGTAGAACATATGCTATTAGGACACCATAACGTAAAGCACATTTTTATTGGCTAAGACCTGCAAACAGAAAATCTTGTAACCTGATTGGCTGAATTATATTTAATTCTATTTCTTTCCAAGGAGGACCCATGCCGGGGCTTAACCAATGTTTTAATGTACGTAGCACAAAGGCCCAGTGATATAATTAGAAGTTTTTTTTTTTAGCAGTTGGGGCAATCCCAACCACCTTGAACTTTTTTACGCTGCAAAGTAGACCATTTTATACGGGGGCCCTTGCCATTCCAGACAAATTTCTTTAACATGGAGTCAAGCCTTGACCAGTAGTTTATCGGGGGAGGTAGTGGCAACATAGAACTAATAAAATTGATGCGGGGAAGAATATTCATTTTAATACAGGCAATCCGAGCAGGAACTGATGATGGAAGTGGCATCCATCTGTTTATATCACACTCTACTTTATTGAAAATCTTTGCATAGTTGTTTTTCACAATTAAGGTTATAGATGGGTATAGGTCAATGCCTAAATAGGTCACTTATCGAACGACTGGAATGCAAAGTGGGATATTAACTCTTTTTGCCTTAAGTAGCATCAGAGCTGATTTGGATTGGTTAATCTTAAACCCTGATAGTAAACCAAAGTCCTCAATAATTTTGAGCACATTTGGAAGAGACTGTTGTAGGTCCGACAGGTATAACAGCGTGTCATCTGCATACAATGAAATAGAGTGGCTGGAGGATCCAATTTTTATTGGGGAGACCAGCGTGCTTTGACGAATCTGCTGAGCTAATGGTTCCATTGATAGGTCAAAAAGCAAAGGGGAAAGAGGGCACTTTTGAAAACTTGATTCTGCTGTGTCATTTTCCAACTACCATAAAAAGCTACAGTATATCCAGTTCATTTTGTAACAAAGCATGATATACTTGGATATTTACTGTAACTGGTTCTGCAGTCCTTATCCCTACAAAATAGGCACTAAGGCTTTATTGTGCGCTCGATACCAAAAACACGGAAACCAAAACAAAACAAAACACAGACGATAAGGACAGGGATTAGATGGCATGCCACTCCCGCGTGCGTCTCTCATTCCAGCACCCCGGTCTCACTGCAGGCAGAGCATATAAACCATTACCAATCAATTGTAATTGCAAACAGGTGTGGTTGTTAGCCAGCAATACTGCTCCCACTCCGCCTGCAGATGGCGCCCTAACCACACCACCCCTCCACATCACGTTGTGAGATTTGAGCTCCATTATAAACATTACTTTGAAATAAATGTCTCTGCTAGTGTTTTGAGACGCAACACAGTGAGTGAGAAATTATATGGAATTGAGCACATTTTTCTAATGATTTTAGATGCTTCCAAGAATACCTCTGTGTGAATTTTAATTAAAACTGCAGGACCTCTTATTTTCTCTTTCAGACCCTCCTAAGAGCACTTCAGTATCAGTGAGCCCCTCTGGTGAAATAGTAGAGGGCAGTTCAGTGACTCTGACCTGCAGCAGCTATGCCAACCCACCAGTGCAGAGATACACCTGGTATAAGAATAATAGAGCTGTATCCTCAGAGACAGGAGGACCAGAGGACAGTTACACCATTAAAATCATCACACTGCAGGATGCAGGAGAATACACCTGTCAGGGAGGGAATGGGATTGGGACAAACAGATCTCCTCCTAAACGTCTTGATGTGCAGTGTGAGTATATCAGTGCATCTCAGCTTCAGACACACAGAGCAGAGAGTCAGTATCTCTAGAGTGTCTTTTGACAACTACACAGTAGTAAGACACTGAGTAAAGCAGTCACACTGACCAGTGGAGGAGAATGATGAGCCTGATCATACTGACATGTCTTAAGTAAAGCATGTTGTCATTTGAATTTTCACAGGGAAAAAAATATCACATGTAGTGGTTGAACTTTAACAAAATAAAGTTATCGTTATTATTGAACATGCTAAAAATGATTATATCTAAATACTGCTGTCAATTATGAAAACTTGTCTGTCCTGTGTCATTTGCCAACTACCCTACGCTTGCCAACTTGCCACCAGGCAGTCAAGGGATCAGCCCCAGCATACCTCCACAAGATATTCAAACCCTACATGCCAGCCAGACTCCTCCGTTCTGCTACCTCAGGACGCCTGGCACCTGCGCTTCCCGAACACGTCTCCTGTCTGTTCTGGCCCCACGATGGTGGAATGACCTCCCCGTGGAGGTCAGAACAACTGAGACACTGACCCACTTCAAGCGACGACTGAAGACTCACCTCTTCAGGCTGTACCTCTCCCCATCCCTCCCTATCTCCCTGTAATCTCTTAAATGACTGTAAGCTTAGGGTTGTAACTAGGTAGCTGTTTCGTAGGTGACTTAGTTAATGCACCTGTCTTAACTACTGCTTGTATTTTTGCATAGACTGCGTTGTTGCTGTTCTCGTTTGTGTTAGTGTTAACCAGTTTAACCTTCAGGGTCCAAGTTGAACTATGTGGTTGTTCCCTGCACTTGGACCGGTACTTCTCTCTAGGGTTTTCGACATACTTGTTCCTGGTTATGGTTATACACTTTGTGGTACGTCGCTCTGGATTAGAGCGTCTGCCAAATTCCTGTAATGTAATGTAATGTAATACCCTTTAAATAGCTACAGTATATCCAGTTCATTTTAAAACAAAGCACGACACACTGGGATATTCACATTGTGAGATTTCAGTTCCATTATAAACTTCCCTTTGAAAATAATGTCTCTGCTAATGCTTTGACATGCAACACAGTGATCAAGAAATTATATGGAATTTAACACATTTTTCTAATGATTTTAGATGCTCCCAAGAACACCTCAGTGTGGCATCTATATAAAACTGCAGGACCTGTTATTTTCTTTTTCAGATTCTCCCAAAAACATCTCAGTGTCAGTGAGCCCCTCTGGTGAAATAGTGGAGGGCAGATCAGTGACTCTGACCTGCAGCAGTGATGCCAACCCACCAGTTCAGAACTACACCTGGTTTAAGAAGAATTACACTGGAGTCTGGCAGGCAGGATCTGGACAGAGTTTGAACTTTTCTAACTTTACATCCTGGAACAGAGGACAGTACTACTGTGTGGCACAGAACAGACTTGGAGCTCAGAATGCTTCTGCTCTACTGGTCACAGTGCAAGGTAGGACCAGAACATATTTGATACAATATTTTATGTGATACTGATTATGATCCTGAGGCTACAAAGCAATGCTGATCATGATACAGAGGCTACGATCTGAAATGGATCACAATAGATGATAGTGCAGTGTCACAAAAAGTGTCACCATGCCTATGTTGCCTAAAATTCAGATGTACAATATGTTCTAGTAAAGATCAGCACAGATGGGTATATTTATGCATTTATAAACTTTCACCTTACTGACATTGGTGAGGCGTGTTGTGAAATGAACACTGCTATATTGTATCTGACACGGGTACATCTCTCTGACTTTGCTTAGGAGGTCAGTCACTGATCGCGGCTGCAGCTGTGGGAGTGGCTGCCATTTTGGCTCTTGTGTTTCTGGGTGTTGTGTGCGTGAGGTACGTGGCTGAAAATGAGTCGGCTTGTAGTCACTCAATTGTAAATCATTTCTGATTAGACTCACAGTTTAAAACAAACGTACATTTCTGTAAAATGGTGTTGCTGTGCACTAACTGCATTACATCATGCTGATGCCATATCCCCCCTCTAATGTCTGATTAGTGCTTAGACCACTGCATTATTAGCCATTTTGTTTTATTGTGATTTAACTTTTCATAAACCCTGACTGATGCATTTTAGTGTCTCAATAAGTTTAACAAACCTTTATGATAAGCTTGTTCTTAATATGAATCATGTGGACAGTTGCAGGCCATAATGAAGTCATAACAAACGCATCAATTTGCCCTTGAGCTCCAGTGTTGGATTGAATAAAGCTGAACTAAATTTACTGGGCAGGAAGAAGCTTCTCATAACTCAGGCTCATTTCCTGTGACCTAATGACATCTGAATAATAAAAAAATATACATATACATGGGCACTATTGCCTCAGCAATAGACATCTCTTTAAATATTTGTCTGAAGGTAGATTTACTTTTTATTTTTATTATTTTTTTCTGAATAATCAGGAGGAGAAAATCAATAAATGAGACTGAAGGGGACAGGCAGGTGAGTCAATGAAATCAGTCTGCATATGTGCATACATGTATTTATCTATGGATGTAATATAATTTTAATTATATACGCAAAAACTGAAATTCGATAACACTTTCTATGATGCCTGTCTATAATGCATTATATACTACTTATATAGTCTGCTCATTATACAGTAAAAAAAGAGTTATGAAGACTGATTAACACTCACAATGCTTTATAACAGTAACCATAAGACATGATTTATTTATTTATATAGCACCTTTCTTACAAATAAGAAGAAAGCATAGGAGTGTGTGCCAAATGGCCTTGAAGGTTTATTTGATTATGCACAGAGGTTATGATCTCTGTGTCATTTTTTAGTGTGTTGACATGCTTAATGGAAATATTTCAGGAGTTAATTATGTGTATTCCCCTGTAAAGGACAATTTCGGTTTCTCAAATGGGTTTGTAGTATGTGACAGTAACATGCTACACAGTACAATACTGCTTATGTGTATGTAGTAATCTGTTCATTACATACAGAGGCAGGGAGAGTGACTTGTACTTTATGTGTTGTATTCACCTGATTTCAGTGAATAAATACACAGAGATTATTGTTGTGATGAAGGTGTATTGCTGTTGGTTATCGAAAATATATGCTTTGAAATTAATGGAGTATTTCAGTGTGAAATCTTTCCAAGATTTTAAGAAAACCCATTGTAAAATTGGTCATGTTAGAGACAAAATAAATTGTATTAAGTGTATTACATTTGAATGTCTGGTTCAGCTGATATTTAACTGCTGATGGCATTTATTTGAAAATGAAACATTGATTCATTAGCTGATTTTTTAAAATTTTAGGTTAAATTGATGTTTTGGAGTTAATGGGGGCGAGTAGCTCACTCCAGCTCTGAGGAGCTCACAGAAATGAACAGGACTTTCTGTGGACCTTCCCCATCCTTCTCCTGCCTCTTTTCTTTACCCTGCAGGGGAATAAAAGCCCCGTTTATGGCAACATCTCAGGGATGGCAATGAGTCACACTGGAACACAGGGTACGGACAGAGACGACGATGAAGTTCCCCTCTACGCCTCTGTTCAGCCCGCTAACACCCGCAACCAGGAAGAGCTTCTACCCTCCACTGTTCAAAATCCGCTCCCCCAGTGTGAGGAGGGTGTTCAGTACGCCAGCATCCAGATCCGCCCCTCCAGTGCTGCCCCCAGGTGAGAATATCCCACCTTTATACTACCTGTGCTAACTGTCGCTGTGTCAGGTCTATTTTCTCTCTCCAGCAGCTTTTATCATAGACTGCTCTCTCTGACTGGAGCCAGACGAGGCCTCTATAGAGTCAGCAGGAGAACGACCCTCACTGGACAAACCAGAGTGTCTCACTGGGTAGACCAGAGTGTCTCACTGGATAGACCAGAGCGTCTCACTGGATAGACCAGAGTGTCTCACTGGATAGACCAGAATGTCTCACTGGATAGACCAGAGTGTCTCACTGGTTAATAGACCAGACTGTTTCACTGGATAGACCAGAGTGTCTCACTGGGGAAAGCTGAGATTGTTGTGCTGTGATTTATGTTGGAAACAAAAGCACAAAGAAGTATTTAGATTCTAACCGTAGTAGATGTGTTACATTGATATCAGCGTGTACAATATTAGAAATTAATGATAGCCAAAAAACATACATCCATAACACTTGGTCATGTAAGCATGTACAAAACAAACCCTGGAAACAAAATACAAATGTGCATTTCTGAGATTCCAGCTCTTCTCAGTACATCTGTAACAGTTTATATATTTATGTGTTTGTAGGACCGGGTGTTGCCTTGATGCACACTAATTCTATATTTTGGTTGTTTGTTTGATGCAGTCCCAAAGCCCAGTTCAAGTAGTTTAAGATGTTGCAATCTCTCGCTGCTGCTTTGCTAAGAACTTCTCTGCCTGGTCAATAGAAGAACGTGGTAATACGAGGAATGGATGTTCAGCTGATCTAGATTCATCATTCGGTTTGTTCTGCTTGGCAGCTTTCTTCTCTTTTCATCTCCTTGCTGTGTGACATCACAGTGATGTGATGTTTTCTAAAATTCCAGATAACTGTTCTGTGGCTAAAGCTTCTGCTTGTGCTTCATGTTGCAAGGTGTGTCTAAATGTGATAAAGGCTCAGGCAGGATTGACTGAAATGAGAATGAGAATGTCTGTGACTTTAATAGAGTCTAAATGCGCTGTTTTCTCCATGCAGGTCACCAGCCCCATCCGTAAAGGAAGACTGTGTTCTCTACAGCACACTTCGAAAACTGGACATGTGAAAATAAACCAGAAGATATCTTGCTTCATAAACTGTGGACCAATGCTGGTTATTCAGTGTAAATTTGGACATTTCTTTTAATGTGTGAGCATTTTCAGTGTTTTTGCTTGAACTTTAAACAGCAAATTGTCTGCAAAGTAATCCTCAAGCGGTATGAACCAAACATTTCCTTCACTGGATGATACATTTAAGAGTGTTTATTAAAACCAGTGAACATAAACTCTTCTCATGAACTCAGGTCACATGACTGTGCCTTTGTCACATGACCAAGACGACTGTGGTTATTGCGTCTGCAAAGATGTACTCAGAATGGATCATTCCTTTGGCATTCTATTAAAATTTACATGCATAACAGCTCATGTCTTCATATTGTACACAAAGTATTATCATGATGTTGGTGACTGAAAGCCATTATCATTGCTGAATGTATTCGTTGGCCAAATATACTGGAGAATTGGACTTTATATGTAATTCAAAGATTATTATTATTTTTTTATTAATACTTGAATAACATTTACTATTACAGACATTCTTGTGCACATTTTGTGATTATATTATGCTTATTACTGAACTGATCCCATCTAGAGTATAAACTCACATAATGTGAATTTGTTCTTCACATTCATAGTGTTTTTTTTTTTTAAAAAAAACACTTTAAAAAATCTTTAAAAAACTGTAAAAACAATAAAAAATAATTTTTAACACCCAGATCCACGTAGGTCAAACATGCTGTTTGTGGCAGTGAAATTAACCTCAGGAGGAGAGATGAATGCAGTGCAGTTCGTCTGCCTGTAGATGGAAATATTACTGCAGTATATGAGTCCTGTGTGAGTGTTTCAGATCAAGATCTTTTGCAAAGCTGAATTAAATAATCTGGTTTAGGTAATGGATTTTGCATGAGGCTCCTGAAGTATGAGTGTTTACCTGTGCCTTATGCCTATCACACCTTTTACAGTCTCATTAAAATTAATCTCTGCTGATTTTACAGACTGATTATACTGTACATGTACTGGAATAGGCCAAGCCTCAGGCCTTAGCAACAGTTTGTGCATTAGCAGATAACTAGTAGATAACTAGTTAACTAACTAACTTAATGCCAGTAGCTTTAGTTCACATTGCCAATGCAGCCACAGATGTTTCAGTTCAGTCATGCACATGCAGCTGGAAGCATATTTTTATTCATTATTGCTTTTTTATATCTCATGAATATAATGGTAATTTTGCTAGACATAGATATACTGAAATATATCTATATTTTGAAAATAGAAACAATGACTGTTATTTTGACATCTGTGAATGGAATAAAGGTCTCTGCTAAATTCATACATGTGCTTATTTATGCGCATGCGTGCACATGAAAGTGTGTGTGTGTGTGTGTGTGCGTGTGTGTGTGATTATGTCTGTCTGCAAGAGCATGTGTATTCAGGAATGCTTAAAAATGCAAAGTTTGACTTCATTACTCCATTTATGTCAGAATGATTAATATCTGGAATCATTTTTGTAAACATGATTGTTATGTTTATTTTATAAGCGAAATATGCAAACATAAATATAGTTACAAATGATTCTGATGAAGAGCAGCCGTTCTCATTGATATTGACATTAAAATCTCAATTTCAATGACACAGTGGGGTGTGAGAAATGAGAATTACCCAGTCTTTTTTAAAAGGCAATACTGGTCCAGTCCATACACAAAGCAAACGACTGTGTTCATTTTCTTCAACCGTTTTTCTGATAAAATCTCAAATGTGTATGACTAGGAAAAAAAGGGGAAGTGAGTCAGTTCTGCAACAGCACATTCTACTTTTATATTTAGTGTGAAGCACTTCCTTTGCAGTCACATTCAGCCACACTGCTCTGTCTGCAAGGCTGTTTAATACTAATGGCTCATTAGCAAACCACTGAGGCCAGATCAGAACTCTCTCCTGGTAAGTGAATTATCATATAGTTTCATTTAATCAAAACTATGTCACAATATTTTGTGGTGCAAGAAGATTGAACTGGGATAAATCAAAAAAAATCAAATGTATTTTCAGACTAGAAATGATTGCTGTTTCATCCATACAAATATCAATTGTCAAGTAACATCCTGTCTGAGTCTTTGCTGTCTGGACTGTGTGAGCTCTTCATAAAAAACGGAGTATTTAGGGACATTAGCAGCACAAACTCACTGTGTGTGCTTGTGTAGTATTTGTTAGTCTGGTATTTTTTGCTAATAAATAGAATACTTTGAGATTCTTTGTTTCTGCCATTCATTTTTACAGTGAAAATAATAATCAAGACCTGTATATGTGTATTTGGATCAGTATTTTCAATCTGGTGCAGCCATGCTTTCCAAAACCCTGTTGCTAATCGTCCTCTCTGTCAGGTAAATTGTTGGTGTTTTTTTTTCCCCCAAATGTAATTCTGATGTTTCAATCTGCATATACAGTATTTATCAGGATTTGTTCCTGTGTCTTAGTCTCCCTTCATCATCTCAATCAGAAGCCAAAGTGAATACATTTAAATTGCTTTAAGGAATGTATATAATTAATATAAAATAATGTTCTACAGTACATTAGCTTAGAGTTGTGCAACATCGCTCATCTGAAAAGAGAGGGGAAAAGGAGAGAACTGATAATATGAAGTTCCTCTTCACACTCAGCATTGAAACTGAGACAGAGGCATGATATAAATATGTGTGGCTGTACTAAATGATCAGATCTGTTGATTGTGCATGTTGCATCAGAATGATGAAACAGTATTTTGGTCCACATGTTTTAATAAAAAAAGTATTTTGGTCCAGATGTTTTAATAAAAGCAGTTCATTTTCACTGTTAGCAAAACATAACAGTTTTCAGCTGAGAGTGTATGCAAACACTCGCTCTTAACTTGCTTTGCTTAATGCTACTTTCTAGCAAAGCTTGCTACTAAGCAAGACTTCCTGTGCCTGTGAATCTCACATTTATTGGTGGCTACTGCCGTTTACTCATGTCAGTTAGTATTGAAATAGCTAACAGAGGGACAAAAGATTATGCAGTTAATTTGTTTGAATCTGCTAATTCTTATATCACTAAAAAAAACAAAAAACAAAAAAATATATATGTGGTGGGGTGGGCGTGGTTTGAGCGTCGGCTGCAGAGAGAGAGAGTGTGAGAGGAGCGGCTCTCGGATCCTTCGCCACAACTGTTAGGTGGAGGTAATCAGCGCCGATAATTGTCAATTGTGTAATTGCGCTGATTGCCTCTAATTGCTTTCAACAGTGAGCCTGGCGTTTTTAAAAGCGGGACCGGAAGCCGGAGGAAAGGAAGAGCGCCTGTGGAAAAGACACGCACGAAACCGCAGAGTGTGTGTTAACTGAAAAAAAGACAAGCGCTTTAATAAAAGAGCACGGAAGTGCTACAAACCAAACGGTTGTCTCCCGTGAGTGTGCTTGAACCAGGAGGGGTGGCACTCACTTGCCACAATATATAATAATGGGAAGGTCCAAAATAATATCAACAAAACCAACCACAGGCCTCCAGAACATATCCAGGCCATAATTATTGATGTACTATATAAGTTAGGTGCAGTAGTTTTAAAGTTTTGTTAATTGAATCCCTTATCTGTCATGTTGCCAACACATCTGTGTTTTAAATTTGTGTGTGTGTGTGCGTGTGTGTGTGTGTTTTTCAGGTGTTCTGAGCCAGAGGGAATGGGGAGTGACTTACACCCCTGAGAGAATCTGTGCCTTAAAGGGGTCTTCAGTAGTCATGAGCTGCACTTACTCATATCCCACATCTCACACAGTGCAGAAAACATTCTGGTTTATTCACTGGAAAGAGCCACAGGAGCCTGATGACCTGTCCTTGAACTCAGAGTACTCTCACCGTGTGGAGTATCTGGGGAATAAGTACAACGTCTGCACTTTCAAAATAAAGCAACTGAAAGAAAGTGATTCAGCAATATATCCCTTCAGGTTCCTGACTAACAGCCAAGATGGAAAATATACTGGTTAGCAAGGAGTCTCATTGACAGTTACAGGTAATTCTAAACTTGCTTTATATACTATGAACTGGCAGTACTCCTAATCATTTTCTAATAGAAACAGAATGGTCTTTTTATCGTGTTGATTCTTGTGTGCAGGTCTTCAGGTGAAAGTGACAGAGAATGAGGCACAGAGTGTAACACTGACCTGTAGCAGCACCTGCACTTTGAGTGGCAGCCCAACATTTACCTGGTACAAGAATGGAGAAGTTGTGCCCTATGAGTATAAATACTCCCTCAATGTAGCCAGCACTGATGATACAGATCTCTACTCCTGTGCTACAGGAGGAGTCACTTCCCCTGCAGTCAATGTGAAATGTGAGTGTCTGCCCACCTTCTGTTTTACTGGGAAATAATGCATGCAGGGCCGGCCCGAGGCATAAGCGAACTAAGCGGCTGCTTAGGGCCCCCGTGGCCACCAGGGGGCCCCCATGTGGTATTCATCCCCTATCGCAAAACCAGCGTTAGTAATTTAAAACGGAATGATAACCAAATATTTCATAATAACGTAATGTAAGACGGATTTTACAAAGCAGCCACGCCCCCCACCCCCCCACCCCCCCCCCAGGCAACAGGTTAAAAAGGGGCGCCCCCCCCCCCCCCCCCACCCCGGGTCAACAGGATTACTTAGGGCCCCCGCGAAACCCTCGAGCCGGTACTGAATGCATGTCTGTATTTATGGTCAATCCTACTCCAGCGGAATAAAATATTCTCTGTTTAAGAACAGGAGACAGGAAAGGATTTGTTTTAATTCACAACAGAAAAACAGCACACCATGGTGAGGCACAATTTATGGTTGATCTTGAGCGATGATGAGCAGGGAGGTCAAAGGTCAAAGCATATTATTTTAAAATTTTAAATTGATTGTGAAAATCATGATCATATTGCTAATGCTTTGTCACTGTTGTTATGATGATATCTTTATGAATGTATAATATCAATGTATCACCAATGTATCACCTTGAATTTATATTATACCAATAAGTACAGTTTACCTGGTTTTGAGGGAGGAGCAGAAGAGGGTGAGAAGTTGGTTGAATAACTGGATGTTTTTCTGCATTTTGTTCCTTCATCCAGGTGTGAAAATGGAAATCATTTCTGACACAGTGTCAGGGGGAGAGACAGTGGAACTGACCTGTAGAGCAACCTGCACTCGGCTGGGCAACAGCTTCATTTGGTACAAGAATGAGCAGCTTCTGACTGGCGACTACAGGTTCCCCCAATTCTATAGAAACCTTACGTTAACAGCCAGAAGTGAAGATACGGGCAGATACTCCTGTGCTGTAAACGGCAATCAGCATCTTGTATCCCCCGCCGAGACTCTCAGTGTGAGATGTGAGTGTTTGAGATCTCATTTGTGTATTTTACATTCATTTATGCACAAGAACCAAGAGATCCTTCTGAGAGAACAAGCATTCCATTATCAGACAGATTAAGATTTTGGGGTCTCAGTTGACTTCAATCTTTAACTGAAATGAAAAGCTGGACCATTTACAGTAATATGCATTCATACATTTATTGTAGGTTCTGTACAATGTGGAATTTTGTTGAATAACTCAGTATATTGTGGTATTGTATTTCTTCTTCTTGCTCAGTTGTAAAGGTTGAAATTAAATCTAACACAGTGAGTGAGGAAGAACGGGTGACACAAACCTGTAAAATCACCTGCGCTGACCTGACTGGCAGCCAAACATTCATCTGGTACAAGAATGGACAATTTCTACAAAACACCGCCCAGAAATATCAAAATTATAACTACCTTCAGTTCAAAGCCAGCAGTGGAAATACAGGCAGCTACTCATGTGCAGTAAGAGGCCATGAGAATCTCCCGTCCCCAGCAGTGACTCTCTGTGAGTATTTGAAGACAAACTCATTTATTTAACTTTACTGAGTCTCATTTGTTACTCATTTTGAAAAAGCGGTGATGCAGTTGTACTTTAATGTACCGATAAAAGATATGAGATCAGGGCAGAAGAGCAACCTGCAGATAATGATTAGGAAATGGAAGTTATTATGTTTAGAAACTATATCGGATTAAGTTAATTCTAAAAATTGAAAGAAAGATGGCATTGCAATAATAGCAGTCAAACAAAATGACATATTGGAAACAATGAGGAAAAGGAAACATACTTTAACTGAGGTAAGTGTGAGATCTATATAAAACTGCAGGACCTGTTATTTTCTCTTTCAGATCCTCCTAAGAGCATCTTATTATCAGTGCGCCCCTCTGGTGAAATAGTGGAGGGCAGTTCAGTGACTCTGACCTGCAGCAGTGATGCCAACCCACCAGTGCAGAGACACACCTGGTATAAGAATAATAAAGCTGTATCCTCAGAGACAGGAGGACCAGTAGACAGTTACACCATTAAAAACATCACACTGCAGGATGCTGGAGAATACACCTGTCAGGCAGGGAATGGGATTGGGACAAACAGATCTCCTCCTAAACGTCTTGATGTGCAGTGTGAGTAAATCAGTGCATCTCAGCTTCAGACACACAGAGCAGAGAGTCAGTATCTCCTGAGTGTCTTTGGACAACTACACAGTAGTAGGACACAGAGTAAAGCAGTCACACTGGCCAGTGGAGGAGAATGATGAGCCTGATCATACTGACATGTCTTACATCTGTAAAGCCTGTAGTCATTTTGCCAGAGGTGGCCAATCCAGGTTCAGAAAGTAAAAGTTCATCCCAGGATTTTGTTCCAGTCACCTGGATTTGCTAATGAGCACCATTCTTCAGCCAGGAGGTAGAGCTAAATCAGCTGGCTGAGTTCAGGGGTGGATGAAATACATGGCAGGACTTTTACTTTCTGACCCCTGGAATGTCCACCTCTGCATTTTGCATTTGCACAGGAAAAAAAGTATCACATGTAGCAGTTGAACTTGAGTTGAGAAAATTAAGTTATCATTATTAATGAACATGCTAAAAACGATTATATCTGAATACTGCTGTCACTATTGAAACTTGTGTATCTGGTGACATTTACCAGAACCCTAAAAAAGCAGTATATCCAGTACATGACACAGGGGGAAATGACACACAGTGTGAGATTTCAGCTCCATTATAAACTTTAAATTGAATAAATAAATAAAATAAAAAATGTAAAACATTTTTCTATTGATTTCAGATGCTCCCAAGAACATAAGGTATTGGGACTATTTATATAAAGGGCAGTACTGTATACATCGAATCATCCGATATGGATGTGAATGCCCCCAAATCTTTCAATCTGCTCGAGTACAGACGAACAACAACAAAAATTGTATCACTGTCCTGATACTTTTCCAACTTATATCAATGTATTCACACGGAGATAAAATAAACATTTTATAATCAAACTTTATGTCTAGTGCCATCCTGGAGCAGAGCACAGTACTACTGCATGGCACAGAACACTCATGGAGCTCAGACCTCTACTTCTGTGTCAGAATATAAAAGGTGAGTAACACGAAATGTACAGTAACACCTCTATCGTTTTTTGAAGAAGGGTGATTGTTCCTGTTTCACTATCTGTTACAGATCGCTTGCATATTTGATCACCGATATCTAGTTTGTTTGCTGGTTGACACACCTAACTCATATTTAACTGTGATTTAATTGATTTTCTGAGTGTTGCATTGACCTTCCTACCTTTATGCATGCACTTATTTTACACAACTCTGAAATAAAGTCTCTATTGCTATATAAATGTAAATTGAAATGCTATATCTGTTTATTTATAGCAGGAGATAAGACAGTGCTCGTATGGATGGTTGTTGGAATCTCTGTGACTTTAACACTCTTTACTGTCATGGTGTGCACAAGGCAAATGTTTGCATTGCAAAAGCATCTGGGTACCAATCATCACTGAGAAGACATGATTATAGAAATTCACCATTAGATATCAGAGAGATATGCAGTATTTTTACTAATTTGCCATTGAATTCAGAGGAGCATGTAGGAATGTTATGATAGAATGTCAACTGGGATGGTTTATCCACAGCTCCTGAAGGTCTGTTACTCACCCACCCCCCCTCCCCTTTCAGCAGGAATAAGAGCACCAACAGGGAGAGAGGGAGAAGCAGACGCTCTCGTACTGTAAGTAACAAGTTCCCACCTAGATATTCTCACCATTATAAACGTACCAGCCGTTCAGAAAAGCAAAGGACAGTTCTGTGTACATGCTGTGTTTTTATGAAACTACAAAGTCAGTAGGTCTGTGCTGAGCAGAAGACACACAGCACAGATACACACCAGGCAAGTTACAGTTCATCCAGTTCATCACTGTGTGATGCAGTCAATTTCAGTCTTCCTCCTTATTTTTATTGGTTAAAACTACTTATGAATATTCCCCACTTAACTCTCAATATGTTGTACTTGTATCTGTGGATATTATTTGGTATGATTTTTTGACATGTGAAAATATACTTCTGCAATGTAAATTCTTCAAGTGATTCTGTGATATATAATCCATTAAGTCAACAGAGGAATCCGTTCTCTGGGACAACAGAGTGGATAGGGAATGCAAGGGACTGTGTGGCCACTCTGGTTCCCTTTTAACAGTGCAACTGGAGGCGCACTTATGTGTGACTGAGTCTCTTCCTGTGTCTCACCTCAGAGCAGAGCCTTCAGAGAGTGACAAACGCAGCCAGCGACACAAACTCTGCGCTTCAGAGAGCTGACGAGGCCTCAGTGTGGGATTAAAACACACAGAGGAGAGAATCTGCAGAGAATGAGAAATGGTGGAGATCAGGGTGAAAGAGTCTCTTTTTGTCTTTAACTTTACAGAACTGCTGTCTGTTTCTGCTATCTTATCCAATTTATAAAGAGCTGCTGGTGGAGGATTTTTCCCAAAGTACTGTAACCCTGCTGCAACATGCATGTTCATGTAACCCTGCTGCATACATGCTCCTGTGACACCGTTACACGTTTATATAACTCTGTTACACACATGCTCATAACTCATGTACATGCGCATGTATTCTCTCACATTGAATGGGAAGATTATAATGCAGATTATAATCTCCAAACTCACGTCACTTTTAAAGGTAAGATCCAAAATCTTTTACAACAGTGTTTTAGTTTCACATTTTACATTGCCTTGTTGTATTGAGCCCAAATTGACTGTTTCTGTCTGTTTAGCTATTTGAAATTACATTACATTACATTACAGGCATTTTTGAAATAATGCATATTTTTATTTGTTTTCATTACATACATTGTTTTATTATGTGTATTACTGTATTATGGTTTATTTGAGCATTGTAAAGCACTGTGAACCTCAAACCTCTGTTCTGAAAAATATAATTATATTATTTTTTTCTTTATATGGCCAGCATGTTTTGCCTGCATATCCCCCCCCCCCCCCCCCCCCCCCCCCCCCCCCCCCAATATATATATATATGAATAAATAAATAAATAAATAAATAAATGAATAAATAAATAAATAAATAAATAAATAAATAAATAAGTTCCATTCTGTTCACATGTGAGGGTCTAGTTCATCTCTGTGAAATGTGAAAGATACAATAACTAACACAATGCCGTACAAGAGGTTATATGTAGTAAAAGTCATCTTCATGAAATATCAGCATTGAAATGCAACTAATTATGTGCATGAAGGACCGTATAACAGGCAAAGCAAAACCAAAGTTCTAAAAGGTCACATGAACATCAACCACAGAAACAGTGCTGCTCCACCCCAACTGAACTGAGGTGTGAAATAAAATAAAGAATAGAACAGGCTGCAGGAAGTGAGCAGCGCTTTAACTGTCTGTGGTCAGGGTGGCTCTCGCCTGAAATTAGGCAGCTTCACCCAAAGCCGCGCCCGCTACTCCTCTGCACAAAAGAGCCAAGCAGGGGCACCTCACAGTACCTGCTTTTGGGCCCCAGAGCAGTGCTCCAGGTGGGGATGGAAACTGCAACCTCAGAGCTCCCAGAGCCACACTCTGGACCCCCAAACCACCATACTGCACTGTTGCGATACACAAAGATACAAAAACTACACCTGTCCACTCCTTTCATCTTCTGTGAAAGTACAGTGTGTGCAATCTTTATGTTAATAAGCGGGTTATAGGCTAAGCTACAGCAGCGTTTTGTTGATGTTTCGCTTCATGGTACATCCAGAGGATCATCAGACCCTACACACCAGCCAGACCTCTCCGTTCTGCCACCTCTGGACGCTTGGCACCTCCCCCTCTTCGTGCCTGTGCTTTCCGTTTGCATCTGCTGTCTGTCCTGGCCCCTCGCTGGTGGAATGACCTTCCCGTGGCGCTCAGAACAGCAGAGAATCTGACTACCTTCAAGCGCAGACTAAAGACTCATCTCTTCAGGCTGCACCTCTCCCCACCCCTCCCTACCCTCTAGTTTGGTGCAATGTACCCAGTTAGGCTAATGCGATCTTGTTAGTTCTGTATTTGGCAGGATTGTTTTGTTGATTCTGATTAGGCAAATGTGATTCCAGTGCTAGTTTTGGGCTTGGCAGGATTGTTGTTTATTTGCTGAACAGGTTACCCTACAGGGTTGGAGTCCTGATCTGTGGTCACTTCTGGCACTACGATCTTTACTTCACTCTAGTGTGTTTTTCTGCACCTCTGCACTTTGGACTGATGCGCTTGTTGTACGTTGCTCTGGATAGGAGCGTCTGCTAAATGCCTGTAATGTAATGTAATGTAATGTAATGTCAAAAATCCAATGTATGAAACGTAAACACAACTGAGCTACGTGTGATAGCAATTGTAAAGCATGCTGTTTATGCCAATAAAATTTCCCTGGGGGGGGGGGGGGGGTGGTTGGATGCAATACATTCAATCTACCTGTAGATGGGGCAATTATTATAATAGATGAGTCATATATGTACATTGCAGATCAATTTCTTGGAAGATCTTTTACTAAACTGAATTAAATAATCTGTTTTAGGTAATGGATTTTGTATAGGGCTCCTAAATGTATCAGTGTTTTATTGTGCCTGATGCCTATCACACCTTTTACAGACACTTTTATTTTAACCTCTACTGTACATGTATTGGAATAGGGGTGACACGGTGGTTCAGTGGGTAGCACTGTCGCCTCACAGCAAGAAGGCACTGGGTTCAAATCTCGGTTTGGGGCCTTTCTGTCTGGAGTTTGCATGTACCTCCGGGTACTCCGGTTGCCTCCCACGGTCCAATAACATACAAATAGGCCAATTGGAGACTCTAAATTGCCCATAGGTATGAATGTGTGAGTGAATGGTGTGTGTTCCCTGCGATAGATTGGCAGCCTGTCCAGAGTGTATTCCTGCCTTTCGCCCAATGCATGCTTGGATAGGCTCCAGCACCAGCTCCAGCTCAGGATAAGCGGGTATAGATAGTGTTGTAATCCGGAATCATTTTTGTAAACATAGTAGTTATGTTTATTTCATAAGTGTAATATGCATAAATGAACATAATTATTGACATTTGAATTTCAATAATACAGTGGGGGCAAAGAAATGAGAATTACCCAGTCTTTTTGAAAAGGCACTACTGGTCCAGTCCAGACACAAAGCAAATAACTCTGCATATTTTATTCAAACGTTTGTATCCGATAAAATTTAAAATGTGTATGACATTCAGGAAGTGAGTCAGATCTGTAACACATTCTACTTTTATATTTAGTGTGAAGCATTTTACTTGCGATCATATTCAGCCACACTGCTCTGTCTGCAAGGCTGTTTTATACTAATGGCTCATTAGCAAAGCACTGAGGCCAGATCAGAATTCTCTCCTGGTAAGTGTGTTATCATATTATTTCATTTAGTCAAAACTACGTCACAATATTTTGTGGTGCAAGAAGATTAAACTGTAATCAAATATAAAATAAAATGCATTTTCTGACTAGAAATGATTGCTGCTTCTTCCATAATAATATCATTCATCAAGTAAAAGTCTGTTTGAGTCTCTACTTTCTGGAATCTTTGTGAGCTCTTCATAAAACACAAAGCATTTTTAGGCATTAGCAGCACATTAACTCACTGTGTGTGCTTGTGTAGTAATTGTTATTCTGCTATTTCTGAAAATTAGTAGAATACTCTGACAGTCTTTCTTTGTGCTGTTCATTTTCACCGTGTAAATAATAATCAAGAGCTGTATATGTGTATTTGGATAAATATTTTCAATCTGATGCAGCCATGCTCTTCAATACCTTGTTGGTAATCGTCCTCTCCGTGTCAGTTAAATTGTTTGTGTTTTTTTTTTCCAAATGTAGATGTGATGTTTCAGTCCACATATAAAGTATTTATCAGCATGTGTTCCTATTTATTAGTCTTCCTTCATTATCTCAATCAGAAGCAAAGGCGAATACATTTAACTTGCTTTAAGGAATGTATATAATTTCTATAAAATAATGTTCTACAGTACATTAGTTTAGAGTAGTGCAAATTTCTCATCTGAAGAGAGAAGGGGAAAAAGAGAGAACTCATAAGAAGTTCCTCTTCACACTCAGCTTTAAAACTGAGACAGAGGCATGATATAAATATCTGTGGCTTTACTAAATGATCAGAGCTGTTGATTGTGCATGCTGCATTCTTAGAATGGTGAAAAAGTATTTTGGTGCCACATATTTTAATAAAAGCAGTTCATTTTCACTGTTAGTGTCAGGGGGTAGCCTGACAGCTGTGCCAGATTCACTGGGGGATTGATTATTGGGGTCTGGGTGCACGTGTAGATCGGGGCGTAAGCCGATTCGCCGGTCGCGGGAGTTGGGGGCATGGCGCAGCTGTTTCATGTTTGTCCTAACCAGCTTGCAGGGATAAAGAGGCAGGTGAGAGGGAGAACACGAGAGACACCGGGGTGGATGGTTGGTTCCTCAGATGAGGATTTTTCTTTTTCTTTTTTTCTTTTGCTTTAAGTTAGTTTAGTTTAGCTTTTGTTGAGGGTTTTTTGTTTCTTTGTTATTATTTCTGTTTCTCTTTCTGAGCTGTCTCCCGTCCTGGTGGTGGGCTGGCGGTCCCGGACGCTGCACTGGTGCCACGAGGAGCGAGCTGCGCCCAGACCAAGTGGAAAACGTGGTGGGATCTGGGGAGGAGCGGCGCTGTGCAGAGCCGGACTGGTCCTGGGCAAGGACCAACGCCGCGAGGGGAGACTCTAGACAAGCCCTGACGAGGGCGGAGGAACAGCGAGTCCCCCACTCGGAGACTGTAAAGCGCGGACCAGGACCGGAGCCGGCGCCGACTCGCTCTCCAGCTGTAGGGCGCAGCAGGGACTCTGCGTGGTAACCAGTGGAATTCCAAGAACGTGCAGCGGACGGCAGAGTGGTCCGGGGCGCCGCCCAGCAGCCCAGAGACTGACGCGGAGAGTGGGAGACAGTAGACTTTTTGGGGGTTTGATTTTTTTCTTTGTTTTTTTTTTTTTGGATGTAGAGTGGCCCAGCATTGAGGCGTGGGCCAACTACATCCTTTCTTTGATTTTGATTATTGTTTGTGGTGTGGGTGGTGTGTGTGGGTGGTGTGGGTGGTGTGGGTGGTGGGTGGTGTGGGTGGTGGGTGGTGTGGGTGGTGTGTGTGGGTGGGTGGTGTGTGGGTGGGTGGTGTGTGTGGGTGGGTGGTGTGTGTGTGGGTGGTGTGTGTGTGTGTGTGTGTGTGTGTGTGGGTGGTGTGTGTGTGGGAGGTGTGAGTGTGTGTGAGACCCCGCCTGTGTTAGTGGCTCCCCCTGTGAGACGGCAGGGTGAGGTCTCCCCCCTCCGGAAGCGGGGCTGAGGCGCAGGGGGGTCAGAGTGGGTACACTGTTTCCTTTTGCTGAGTGTGGGCACATGTGAGGGGAAATGTGTGGTGTGTGAGGGGTGTCGCTCCTACCTGCGTCGGGGCTCCGTGGAAGGGAAGGGGAGGGCCAGAGTGGGAGAGGGTTAGAGGAAGCCGGGGGGAAGAAGGAAGGGCGGGGTTGGTGCGAGATTGTGGCGTGCTCTGTTTTTTTTTTTTTTTATGAATTAACCGTTAATAAAAGTTTCCCTTTTACCTGCCTTGTCCTGATCTCCTGGTGGTGGGTGGGTTCCTGGGGAAAAAAAAACAACATTGTTAGGTGGCAGGAGGCAGCGCGGGGCTGCTCCTGACCCCCGACATTTACAGAACTGCTGTCTTATCCATCTTATAAAGAGCTGTTGGTGGAGGAATTTTCCCAAAATACTGTAACCCTGCTGCATACAATGCTCCTGTGACACCATTACACGTTTATATAACTGTTACACACACGCTCACAACTCATGTACATGCGCATGTAATCTCTCACATTGAATAGGAAGATTATAATGCAGATAAATGCAGATTATAATTTCCAAACTCACGTCACTTTTAAAAGCAAGGTCCAAAATCTTTTAAAACAGTGTTTTAGTTTGACATTTTACATTGCCTTGTTGTATTGACCTCATTTTTACTTTCTGCCTGTTTAGCTATTTGAGAATGCATCTTTTTATTTGATTTCATTACAAACATTGTTTTATTATGTGTATCAATATATTATGATTTATTTGAGCATTGTAAAGCGCTGTGGACCTTGAACCTCTGTTTTGATTATCGATTATCATTATTTTCTTTATATGGCCATCATGTTTTGCCTGCAACCCCCCCCCCCCCCCCAAAAAAAAAAAATAAATAAAAAAAAAATAAAATAAAATAAAATACAATAAATGAAATAATATTCATATAAATTCCATTTTATTCACGTGTGGGCATCTATTTCATTTATGGGAAATGTGAAAGATACAATAACCCAATCGGCTGTATGTAGTATAATAAACATCTTTATGAAGTATAAGCATTGAAATGCAACTAATTATGTGCATGAAGGACCGAATAACAGGCAAAGCAAAACCAAAGTTCTAAAAGGTCACATGAACATCAACCACAGAAACAGCGCTGGACCACCGGACACTGAACTGAGGTGTGAAATAAAATAAAGAATAGAACAAGCTGCAGGAAGTGAGCAGCACTTTAACTGTCTGTGGTCAGGGTGGCACTCGCCTGAAATTAGGCAGCTTCACCCACAGCCGCGCCCGCTCTGCACAAAAGAGCCAAGCAGGGGCACCTCACAGTACCCGCTTTGGGGCCCCAGAGCTGTGATACTTTCACAAAGATAACTACACCTGTCCGCTTCTTATATCTTCTGCGAAAGTAAGTGCAATCTTTATGTTGATCTGGGGGTTATAGGCTAGGCTACAGCAGCAATATATTGTCATTCGCATTGGAACATGGTTCTGTCTTTTTTCTGGGTTTTAAAATACTGTTAACATATTTTACACAGCTGTGATGCTCATGTAGCTCTTTAATGTTGTTATATTCATTATTGTGTACCAATATGTCAAGTTACACAGTGAAGTTGCATTCTTGTAAAATAATCTTTGTTGTCTGTAATTTGATTTTATATTGCCATTCTGCAACCATGTTAAACTGCATGAGCTGCTACCTGTCTTGGCCAGGACACTTTTGAAAAAGAGATTTTGAATCTCAACGAGACTCTCCTGGTCAAAGTAAAATGTAATAATATTTATAAATAGAAACAATTATTCTTAAAGCTTTGCATTCATCACAGTCAGTCTGCCATGTTCAGAAATATGAGCCTGTCAGCAGGGCCGTTTCAGACAGTTTGAAAACCGTTAAGATCACACCTCCTCTACCAGCGTAAGTGCACGATTTAGCCCAGTTTTATTCTTAATGGCTGTTAGCACATTTTTTCATTGAGTTGTAAAATAATGTATATGATTCAATAGAGTGCCTTGATAGAAGTTGAAAGAAGACATCTTTGATTTTTGCATGCTTACATTTATTGCATTTTTTTAAACAGTGGAGAAATTTAGGTACAGTGTTGTTGTTCTCTGATCTACGGATTACAGCTAGTGCTTTATTCTGTGCTAATCTAGTGATCCTAATGGAGATCAGTCTCTCTCACTGCTGAAAGTTGGCTATGTGACCAGTGGGGAAAACATGCACAGCATTCGTTAAAACAGTAAATTATCTTTCTTAAAATTAAAATTATGTAAAAAACATAACAAAAAACAAAACAAAAACACACACACACACACACACGGAGTAGCTATCGGACCATGTCAATAAAGGCAACATTAGTTTAGACAACGTTGCGCACAGTATCCATCTCTCATATCAGGTAACGTTGCGTTAGCTAGCTAGCTAATGTAATTAACACAATCTAAAGTTAGCTAACAATTAGAAAAAACGCTAGCTAACGCTACCGACCGGCACCGACCTCGCAAGGTGTCTCTCGAATGCAATGCTACCTTGTTGCAGCGTTGCAATGTAGCTAACTAAAGGCCAGTTCAGATCAATGATTTGCAACGAGACTGGATGCAACTTGCAAAATTCCAAGACGTCTGATTGTGAACTTTCTAAAACTGCACTTGGCGATTTGACAAGGTGGGTCTTTTGAGACCCAAGGCAACGGCTTCAGACGTTCTGCAACTAACCAGTTCACACCACTGCAATTTTCTCTGCAACATTCTAAAACCGTTTCGTCTCGTTGCGAATCATTGATCTGAACTGGCCTTAACGTTACCGTTATTTACACTGCCATCAAGTTCATCAACATATTGATCGGAATAAAGCCGGGGTATAGGTGGAGCAGAGCGGGGTCTGATTTCTGTGTGAAGATGTCAAGCCGGAGAAAACTAAAAAAAGAATACGGCAGTATGGATTAGCGTGTTATTTTATTTAATCAAATCAAATTTTATTTGTATAGCGTATTTTACAGCAGTTGTCACAATGCGCTTTACAGACAAACCCTGGCCTAAACCCCCACAGGAGCAAGCCTAAGGCAACAGTGGCAAGGAAAAACTCCCTGTGGTAGATGGGAAGAAACATTGGAAGGAACCAGGCTCAAGGGGGAAACCCATCCTCCTCTGGTCGGCTCAGGGTGCTGACTGGTGACCAGCATGTCAGCCAGTTTCATAAGATATGTGATGTGGTTCAGATGATGGGTGGGGCCGGGTGGCGGTGATGGGGAACAGCAGGTGGCGACAGATGTGGGCAGGGTGGAGGCAATGACGAAGGAGGGGCTGGACCGCAGAGGTGGGGGAGACCAGACGACTCTCAAAGCACTCTCGAGGGTTGGGGCAAGAGCCCCGCCGGCAGCGTGGGGAAGAGGGTAGAAAGGCAATTAGGGAATTTGCAATATAGCAGACAGTGAGTAAGGTGGCAGTGGTATGTATTGGGGGGACCCCGCCAGGAGTAGAATATGGCTGCATATCTACTAGGGCAGGACTCTTCTTCTTTTAATTTGACAAACTGTTTCCTGTCACGTAGGTATGATCCAAACCATGCGAGTGCCTGTCCATGAAGTCCAACACAGGCCTGGAGTCTGTCCAGTAGAATTCCATGGTCAGTTGTGTCAAAAGCTGCACTCAGGTCGAGGAGCACAAGAACCGTCACAGAGTTCCGGTCGGCTGACAGTAGTAAATCATTTGTAACCTTGATAAGTGCGGTTTATTATTTTATTTATTACGCTTCCTCATATGTTCCTTCAGCCTTGAAGCCCTTTTCTGATGAAATCTCCTTTGTTTTTGTTTTATTCTTCTTATTCTGATTGCTAGTTTAACACCCAGCTCACTTTACACGAACAGTTTAGCTAGCAAAACCAGAAACAACAAGGCAGTTGTTTCAAAAATATCACACAACAATCATTCACGATGATGATGAAAATTTCCCTAGGGGGTTGGATGCAATACATTTAATCTACCTGTAGATGGGGCAATTATTAAAATAGATGAGTCCTGTATGTACATTTCAGGTCAATTTCTTGGAAGATCTTTCACTAAACTGAATTAAATAATCTGGTTTATGTAATGGATTTTGTACAGGGCTCCTGAATGTATGAGTGTTTACCTGGGCCTGATGCCTATCACACCTTTTACTGTCACTGTTGTATTAACCTCTGCTGCTTTTACAGACTGTTTATACTGTACATGTACTGAAATAGGCCAAGCCTCAGACCTTAGCAACAGTTTGTGTTGTAATCCGGAATCAGTTTTGTAACCATAATAGTTACGTTTATTTTAGAAACCTAATATGCAAAAATAAACATAATTATTGACATCTGAATTTCAATAATACAGTGGGGGGAAATAAATGAGAATTACCCAGTCTTTTTGAAAAGACACTAATGGTCCAGTCCAGACACAAAGCAAATGACTGTTTATTTTCTTCAGACGTTTTTATCTGATAAAATCTAAAATGTGTATGACCGTCAGGAAGTGAGTCAGATCTGCAACACATTCTACTTTTATACTTAGTGTGAAGCATTTTATTTGCAATCACATTCAGCCACACTGCTGTCTGCAAGGCTGTTTAATACTAATGGCTCCTTAGTAAACCACTGAGGCCAGATCATAACTCTCTCCTTGTAAGTGCATTATCATATTAATTAATTTAGTCAAAACTACGTCACAATATTTTGTGGTGCAAGAAGATTAAACTGGAATCAAATATAAAATATAATGCATTTTCTGACAAGAAGTGATTTCTGCTTCTTCCATACGAATATCATTCATCAAGTAAAAGGCTGTTTGAGTCTCTGCTTTCTGGAATCTGTGTGAGCTCTTCATAAAACACAAAGCATTTTTAGCCATTAGCAGCACATTAACTCACTGTGTGTGCTTGTGTAGAAATTGTTAGTCTGGTATTTCTGCAAATTAAGAGAATACTCTGAGAGTCTTTGTTTCTGCCATTCCTTTTCACAGTGTAAATAATAATCAAGACCTGTATATGTGCATTTGGATCAGTATTTTCAATCTGATGCAGCCATGCTCTTCAAAACCTTGTTGGTAATCGTCCTCTCTGTGTCAGGTAAATTGTTCACATTTTTTTACAAAAGTAGTTCTGATGTTTCTGTCTACATTTACAGTATTTATCAGCATTTGTTCCTATTCATTAGTCTCCCTTCATAAACTCAATCAGAAGCAACAAAAGTGAATATAGTTAAATTGCATTAAATAATGTATATAATTTATATTAAATAATGTCTACAATGTTCTACAGTACATTAGTTTAGAGTAGTGCAACATTGCTCATCTGAGAAGAGAGGGGAACAAGAGAGAACGTATAAGATGAAGTTACTCTTCACACTCAGCATTGAAACTGAGACAGAGACATGATATAAATATCTGTGGCTGTACTAAATGATCGGAGTTGTTGATTGTGCATGTTGCATTCTTAGAAATGACGACACAAGTATTCCGGTGCCACGTTTTAATGAAAGCAGTCTGTTTTCACTGCAAGCAATAACAGTTTTCAGCCGACGGTATACACAGACACTCGCTCATAACTTGCTTGATTTGCTACTACATTCTAGACTTTCTGTACCTGCGAATCTCACATTGATGGGTGGCTACTGCCATCTACTGACATCAGTTAGTATTGAAATACAAGTACAATAATTGATGTTCCATAGTTTTGGAGAAGTTACGTGCAGTTGTTTTAAAGTTTTGTTTATTGAATCCCTTAGCTGTCATGTTGCCAACAAATCTGTGTTTTAAAGGATTTCTGAGAAATGTGTTTGTGTGTGCGTGCCTGCGTGCATGTGTGTGCATGTGTGTGTTCGTGTGTGTGTGTGTGTGTGAGTGTTTGTGCGTGTGTTTTGTGTGTGTGTGTGTGTGCGTGTGCGTGTGTGGGTGTGTGTGTGTGTGAGTGTGTGTGCGTGTGTGTGTGTGTGTGCGTGTTTTTCAGGTGTTCTGAGCCAGTGGAGATGGAGAGTGACTTACACCCCTGAGAGAATCTGTGCCTTAAAGGGGTCTTCAGTAGACATGCGCTGCACTTACTCACATCCCACATCTCACACAGTGCAGAAAACATTCTGGGTTATTTATGACTGGAACAGTAAACAGGAGGGTGAAGACCTGTCCAAGGACTCAGAGTACTCTCACCGTTTGGAGTACTTGGGGAATAAGAACAGTGACTGCACTTTTAGAATAAACCAGCTGAGAGAAGGTGATTCAGCAATATATCGCTTCAAGTTCCTGACCGACCGTTATGGTGAAACATTTACTGGTCAGCCTGGAGTCTCATTGACAGTGACAGGTAATTATAAACTTGCTTTTCATACTATTAACTGGCAGTACTCCTAATCATTTTCTAATAGAAAAAGAATGGCCTTTTTATCATGTTGATTCTTGTGTGCAGGTATTCAGGTGAAAGTGACAGAGAATGAGGGACAGAGTGTAACACTGACCTGTAGCAGCACCTGCACTTTGAGTGGCAGCCCAACATTTACCTGGTACAAGAATGGAAAAGTTGTGCCCTATGAGTATAAATACTCCCTCAATTTAGCCAGCACTGATGATACAGATCTCTACTCCTGTGCTACAGGAGGAGTCACTTCCCCTGCAGTCAATGTGAAATGTGAGTGTCTGCCCACCTTCTGTTTTACTGGGAAATAATGCATGCAGGGCCGGCCCGAGACATAAGCGAACTAAGCGGCTGCTTAGGGCCCCCGTGGCCACCAGGGGGCCCCCATGTGGTATTCATCCCCTATCGCAAAACCAGCGTTAGTAATTTAAAACGGAATGGCAACCGAATATTTCATAACATCGTAATGTAAGATGGATTTTACGAAGCAGCCACGCCCCCCCCCAATCCCCCCCCCCCCGCCAGCGGCAACAGTATTAAAAAGCTCTGCCCCCCACCCCAGGTACACAGGATTGCTCTTAGGGCCCCCAAAACCCTCGGGCCGCTACTGAATGCATGTCTGTATTTATGGTCAATCCTACTCCAGCGGAATAAAATATTCTCTGTTTAAGAACAGGAAACAGGAAAGGATTTGTTTTAATTCACAACAGAAAAAGAGCACACCATGAGGCACAATTTATGGTTGATCTTGAGCGATGATGAGCGGGGAGATCAAAGGTCAAAGCATATTATATTAAAATTGTAAATTGATTGTGAAAATCATGATCATATTGCTAATGCTTTGTCAGTGTTGTTATGATGATGTCTTTATGAACATATAATATCAAAGTATCACCTCTATTGAATGTATATTATACCAATAAGTACAGGTTACCTGGTTTTGAGGGAGGAGCAGAAGAGGGTGAGAAGTTGGTTGAATAACTGGATGTTTTTCTTTCTGCATTTTGTTCCTTCACCCAGGTGTGAAGGTGGAAATAAATTCTGACACAGTGACAGGGGGAAAGACAGTGGAACTGACCTGTAGAGAAACCTGCACTTGGCTGGGCAAGAGCTTCATTTGGTACAAGAATGAGCAGCTTCTGACTGGCGACTACAGGTTCTCCCAGTCCTATAGGAACCTTAAATTCACAGCCAGCAGTGGAGATGCAGGCAGATACTCCTGTGCAGTAAGAGGTCATGAGAATCTCACGTCCCCAGCAGTGACTCTCTGTGAGTATTTGAGGACAAACACATTTATTTAAAGTAATAATCTTGAAGATTTTCATTAAAATAAATGTCTGTTAAGTCACTATCTATCGCCAGATTAGGTAAAACAATGGTGATTAAGCTTATTATTATATAAATTATTATTATAATTATTATTATTAATAAAGAACTGGGTGTCTGTGGCGACATTCCCGGGAAAAAATCACAAGCGGCGCATAGTTAGTGATGCGTTTTCCATCACCCATCAGTGGTTGGTCTGCCAGAGAGGGTAGGCGGAGCTAACGCAACAGGTCCGCTGTTCAATTTACTTGTGTGTGAGCGGCGTACTGTGTTTTTGTCTGCCAACGTTGCAATAACAGAGAGGGGGGGGGGGTATAAAGATGTCAAGCCGGGGAAAACTATATAAAAGAATACGGCAGTATGGATTAGCGTTGTTATTATTCTATTACACTTCCTCATATGTTCCTTCAGCCTTGATGCCCTTTTTTGATGAAATCTCCTTTGTTTTTGTTTTAATCTTCTTGTTCTAATTGCTAATTTAACACCCAGCTCAGCTTGATCCTCGAACAGTTTAGCTAGCAAAACCAGAAACACCAAGGGTAACATTTTGCAAGGCGGTTGTTTCAAAAATATCACGCAACAATCATTCACGAAAAAGACTGTTTATTGTGCACGAGATAAATAATTGCACGAACCACAGCGAATCCCGCAAATTCTTCAGTGTAAAGATGTTCATACTGAGCAAAAGGTGGATAAAGAACGTTTGTGGAAATTGATCATCACTAATTCTACCCCAGGTTTGCCACGGCATTTTAACCCGGCTCGGCAGTGTAAAGACAGCTTAAGTTAGCCTAATGTTAGACAATGAATGAGTATGTACATAACGTTACTTTTATAACAACCATTTTTTATTCAGTAAATAGTAGGTTAAGTGTTATAGTTGGCGTGGCCCAGGTGCCAACTGACTGACGTCACACAGGCGACATTCTTTGGATCCGGTTGGATCTATGGGAAGTGAGGTCCAAAAACACACCTGCAATTACCGCTTCTCGCCATTGGTACCGCCAAAGAGAACGAAATGGAAATCTTCGAGATTGTAACTTTAACTTTACTGAGTCTCATTTGTTACTCATTTTGAAAAAGCGGTGATGCAGTTGTATTTTAATGTACCTTTAAAAGACATGAGAACTGGGCAGAAGAGCAACCCACAGATAATGATTAGGAAATGGAAGTTATGTTTAGAAACGATGTTGGATTAAGTTCATTCCAAAAATTCACAATGAACTTGATTTTACTTTTAACTGTACAGTAAAACATTTTCTCTTTCAGATCCTCCTAAAATCACCTCTGTATCAGTGAGCCCTTCTGGTGAAATAGTGGAGGGCAGTTCAGTGACTCTGACCTGCAACAGCGATGCCAACCCACCAGTGCAGAGATACACCTGGGTTAAGAAGGCTGGATCTGTATTCTTGAGGGGAGGATCAGAACAGAGTTCCATTAATAAAATCAACTCCAGGGACGCAGGAGAATACTACTGTGAGGCACAGAATGCGATTGGGACAGACAGATCTTCTCATGTACACCTCAAAGTGCTGTGTGAGTAATTCTGTACAGTCATTTAGAATGGCTTGGATGGGCAGCATCTTCAGTGAAAATAGCCAATGCATATATTTCTGAATGCTGCAGCCTGTTTGTTAAAGCTATAAAGGAGTATAACATACAGTTGGATCATAGCACTGTATCCAAAAACCTCTGATCTCTGATTGGCTAGGCTCTATACCTACATTTCCATTATAGTAATACAGTGTAGCATTCGGCCCGCCCAGGCAGCGGATTGGTCTGTCCAACCATGCTGTCCAAGCACAACATCTTACATCTCTGTATAGTGCAAAGGCGTAAGGTGCTATATTGCCAGTTGAATAAAGGGGCAGGCATGTCTGAATTGTCATGTGCCTTCTTTGTTAAGAAAGCATTGCGCAGCATTGCTTTGGAATACAACTTCTTTCATTTCGGTGAGGCAAGACAGCCTATATAGTTTGTAGTACAGTAACTTGGCGTCATTTTGATATCAGTACTTTTAATGGCAGGCCTAGATTTAGCCAGTTTGAATGAATGAGTTATAGACAGTGCTGTCTGTGTGAGTAACTTGGCATTTTTGTGCATTGAAAGTGTATTGTTTATGAGATAATACAATTCGCTGTAGATGGCGGTATCACCATTTATCAGCCACCAATTAATTTTTAAATGAGTGGGAAATGACTGCATGTTTTCACCACATTATGCCAGCCAATGCAGAGAAAATTCAGCTGACGACCAACCACAAGAAATGTAACAAGTAAAGTCAGTCGTCAATAGAAATGTATTTGACCAAAAAGTACATCATATCTTTATCGATGTAGTGGAGTAGAAAGTGAAAGTTGCCAATATTGTTCATACTCAGAAAAAGTACGAAGTCACCAATATCCTACTTAAATACAATAACAAAGTACATGTACTTATTTACTTACCAGCACTGTGCAAAAATAACAAAACAAGCATTTTGGCACAAGCAATGCATGGCTCTATGTCACGGTTCAGGGGGGTTAGGACCCAGGTGCAGAGTGAAAAAACACAAAACTCAAAAGAATAGATACAAATAAGGACTTTACTACAACAAAAAAAGGCAAACACAAACAGGGAACAGATAAGGCCACGAAGGGCAAAACAACAAACTCAAAAAATTCTTAAGAACAAAAAAACACAGAACAGAACACAGGCAGGCAGGGTACAGGCATGTGGAACACACAGGCAAACACATAAAAGAAACGCAAGAAGATACATACAGGTCAGGAACAGGCACAAGTCGGAAACAAACACAAGGAACCATCACCCGAGGCAAGGGGACAAAGAACTTAAATAGACAGGGGTAACAAGACAAAGGTGAACTCAAAGAACAATCAAACCAGAGGGAAGGGAAAACGAGAGGCAGGTTGGGACGATGATTAAATAACGAAACAATAATAAAATAATTGAAAGCAATAATACAATTAACCAACAGGGGGAACGAGCAGGACGCAAAACAGAAGTGCCACCATCTGGCGGCCCAACAGGGAAAACAGAGACAGAAACACAGAACCATGACACTCTAATCCGCTTAGTGACCATCAGTTCTCTACTCACTTTTCCGTTTGCTATTGATATTATTAGTGAACATTATGTCTGTTAAAAAATCATTTTTATCACCTTGCTGGATATTCTACTGTAGAATAGAAGTGTGTTGAGTTACATTCTGTTTGCTTTTTTAACCCACTCAGGTTTGAAGGTGGATATAAATTCTGACACAGTGTCAGGGGGAGAGACAGTGAAACTGACCTGTAGAGCAACCTGCATTCACCGGACTGAGAGCAACAGCTTCATTTGGTACAAGAATGAGCAGCATCTGACTGACGGCTACAGGTTCTCCCAGTCCAATAGGAACCTTACATTCACAGCCAGAAGTGAAGATACGGGCAGATACTCCTGTGCAGTAAATGACAATCAGCATCTTGTTTCCCTCGCCGTGACTCTCAGTGTGAGATGTGAGTGTTTGAGGTCACATTTGTGTATTTTATATTCATTTATGCACAAGAACCAAGAGATTCTTCTGAGAGAACAAGCATTCCATTATCAGACAGATTGAGATTTTGGGGTCTCAGTTGACTTCAATCTTTAATTGAAATGAAAAACTGGACCATTTACAATAATATGCATTCATACATTTATTGTGGGTTCTGTACAATGTGGAATTTTGTTGAATAACTCAGTATATTGTGTTATTGTATTTCTTCGTCTCACTCAGGTGTAAAGGTTGAAATTAAATCTAGCACAGTGAGGGAGGGAGTGAGGGTGACACTAACCTGTAAAATCACCTGCGATGACCTGACTGGCAGCCAAACATACATCTGGTACAAGAATGGACAATCTCTGTTTTACACCACCCAGAAATATCAAAATCATAACTACCTTCAGTTCAAAGCCAGCAGTGGAGATGTAGGCAGCTACTCCTGTGCAGTAAGAGGTCATGAGAATCTCCCGTCCCCAGCAGTGACTCTCTGTGAGTATTTGAGGACAAACTCATTTATTTAACTTTACTAAGTCTCATTTGTTACTAATTTTTAAAAAGCGGTGATGCAGTTGAACTTTAATGTACCTTTAAAAGACATGAGAACTGGACAGAAGAGCAACCTGCAGATAATGATTAGGAAATGGAAGTTATTATGTTTAGAAACGATAGCGGGTTAAGTTCATTCTAAAAACTGAAAGAAAGATGGCATTGCAATAATAGCAGTCAAACAAAATGGCATATTGGAAACATTGAGGAAAAGGAAACATACTTAACTGAGGTAAGTGTGAGATCTATATAAAACTGCAGGACCTGTTATTTTCTCTTTCAGATCCTCCTAAGAGCATCTTATTATCAGTGAGCCCCTCTGGTGAAATAGTGGAGGGCAGTTCAGTGACTCTGACCTGCAGCAGTGATGCCAACCCACCAGTGCACAGATACACCTGGTATAAGAATAATGGAGCTGTATCCTCAGAGACAGGAGGACCAGTAGACAGTTACACTATTAAAACCATCACACTGCAGGATGCAGGAGAATACACCTGTCAGGCAGGTAATGGGATTGGGACAAACAGATCTCCTCCCAAACGTCTTGATGTGCAGTGTGAGTATATCAGTGCATCTCAGCTTCAGACACACAGAGCAGAGAGTCAGTATCTCTTGAGTGTCTTTGGGCAACTTCACAGCAGTAAGACACTGAGTAAAGCAGTCACACTGGCCAGTGGAGGAGAAATCAGATGTAATTACATGATCATACAGTGATGAGTCTGATCATACTCACATGTCTTAGGTAAAACGTGTAGTCATTTTGAGTTTACAAAAGGCAAAAAAGGTACCACATGCAGCTGTTCAACTTTAAAAAATGAAGTTATCATGATTAATGACAATGCTAAAAAGACATATCTAAATACTTCTGTCACTTTTGAAAACTTGATTCTGCTGTGTCATTTTCCAACTACCATAAAAAGCTACAGCATATCCAGTTCATTTTGTAACAAAGCATGATATACTGGGCTATTTACTATCTCAAAAAAAACATGTTTTCAACATACAAAAATGCCAAGTTACTCACACATACACGACATACCCCGTCTATAACTCATTCATTCAGACTGTCAAAATTCAGGCCTGCGATTAAAAGTATTGATATCAAAATGACGCCAAGTTACGGTACTACATACAATATAAGCTATCTTTCCTCACTGAAATTACAGAAGATGTATTCCAAAGCAATGCTACCCAAATGTGTGTAGAAGCATGCAGTACATGGACAGGCCAAACATATGTGTGGATGGCTTTCTCACAGTCAAGATTGATTGAATAGGCGTCTATATGTCCAATTTGTATTGGTATGTATGTATTTCACTGCCCAGCCTTTCTGTTGCGTGAATGATTGTATGCTTCTTGTATGCTTGTATTGCTTATAAATGTCTGTTTGTAAATGGGAATGTAACATGCTGCGAGGGAATTGTCCCCATGGGGTTAAAGAAGTTCTCTATGTATGTATGTACAATATGTATTTTACATGCAGTACTTCTTGTACGTAGCAAATATACAATGTACAACTTGTACATTTACTGAAATTCAGTTCAGAAGCAAGTATAAACATATGTTTTCTGGAGAAATATGCTTCCTGTAGTTACTGACCAGCAGTTTTCTCCATGAATTTCAATGTGTTCCATGAGGCAATTCCAAATATTTGACACTTTGATCTGACACAAAGTTTTCATGACATTGTAAAATGGTAAGATTACAAAACACAGGGCCAAGTGACTTGAAAGAATTGAGGAAATATTGGTTAGCATTGCTTTGGAATACATCTTATGTAATTTCGGTGAGGCAAGATAGCCTATATTGTTTGGAGTACCGTAACTTGGCGTCATTTTGATATCAATACTTTTAATGGCAGGCCTGGATTTTGGCAGTCTGAATGAATGAGTTATAGACGGGGTATGTCTTGTATGTGTGAGTAACTTGGGATTTTTGTACGTTGAAAACATGTTTTTTTTTAGATAATTAATTTAACATGATGAGTAAGCCAGATGATACAGACATGTCATAAGTTAAACGAGTAGTCATTCTGAGTTTGCACAGGGGAAACAAACATACCATATGCACAGTAGATGTTTTATACCAAATAATGGTTTCACTAAATAAACCAAGCAAACAGGTTTGTGTGTTTCGTTTTCTATTTTTAACCTTTCTAAATAATGCTAAATAAAATTTCTTATCTAAATACTGCTGTCATTATTGAAAGCTTTTCTAACCTGTGTCTCAAGGCCATTTACTAACCCTCATAAAAGGATGCAGTATATTCTACTCATTTCCAAACAAAGAAAGCATTTGCAGTGTGAAATTCCAGCTTCATTATAAACTTCCCTTTGCAATAAATGGTTCTCAATCTATTTGAGACAAATCACAGAGATTGAGAAATTATATGGAATTTTCCACATTTCTCTATTGATTTTAGATGCTCCCAAGAACACCTCAGTATCAGTGAGCTCCTCTGGTGAAATAGTGGAGGGCAGTACAGTGACTCTGACCTGCAGCAGTGATGCCAACCCACCAGTGCAGAACTACACCTGGATTAAGAAGAATGACACTGGAGTCTGGCAGGCAGGATCTGGACAAAGTTTGAACTTTTCTAACTTTAGATCCTGGAACAGAGGACAGTACGACTGTGAGGCACAGAACAGACTTGGAGCTCAGAATGCTTCTGCTCTACTGGTCCTAATACAAGGTATGGCCAGAATTTATTTTCCAGTTCTGAGTTAATTGATCTCACGATTATGTCAAGCAGTCGCCTTGTAAGTTATTCGTTTCTCGAAACTGTCACTTGAATGGCAGGAATGCCATTAGCTGATTCGCGGACAGCGTGCCTGCCATATGTACACGTTATAGCAAACATACAATGTGTACTAATTTTAGCGCTGTGCTTCTAGCATACACTTTCTATCCAAAGTCACATATGGTGTATGAATGCATGCATTTATCTGTCTATGTAGTGCCCTGGTAGCAAGTCCCCTAGTGTAGCCTTCTTTTGGAAGGTCTTTAAAGCCACAGGGCATTGTGGGAAATGGTCATAATGGAACCGTAGACGATGACATGCAGTAAATAACATCTCACAACGGGCTCCAAAGTGGCTCGATTGGTTACAGTGCTCACCATCAGCACAGTCTGGGCACTGCAGTGACAGGTCTGAGTCTTTGACTGTGACTGAGAGTCAGTTTGGACCATAGGTACAGGCTCACAGGCAGGTAGCATCACTACCTTTATACTGCAGTTTTCTTTACGCACACGCAGGTGGCAAATTGTCATACAAATTATAGAAAATTAGGGAGAGATTAATTTTATTAAACTATTTATTAAAAATAAATCGCAATTCCCATAAACTATGCATGTATGATACTAGCATTTTAACAGATAAAATGATGTGGGGTGAGAAGGAAAATGATCATGTTCATTTATTTAAAGATATATAAATGTATTGCACATGGAGATAAAATAAACACTTAGAAAATATGTTTTATTTCCTTGACCTGCAGACTTGCAGACGGGATCAGAACGGATTGTGAGCTTTTCCAACTTTACATCCTGGAGCTTTGGACAGTACTACTGCGTGGCACTGAACACACATGCAGATCAGACCTCTGCTGGTATGTCAATCAATAGACACAGTGAGCAACACGTGATGAGGAGAAATATGTCATTGTTTTGATCAAGGGTGATTGTTCCTGTTTTAGGATCTGTTATTGATCGCTTGCATATGTAATCTATTGTGGTAGTCAGAGCAGAGAAAAAGTAAAAGTTGTCCCCAAATATTTTGTCCCAATCACCAGGATTTGCTCATTAGCACAATTCTTCAGCCAGGAGGAAGAACTAATTAGTGAAATCAGCTGGATGAGTTCATGGGCAGAAGAAACACATGGCAGGGCTTTACTTTCTCACCCCTGGAGTCATAGTATCTGAGTCATAGTATCACTCACTGCACTGTATGGCCTGGACCACAGGAGCCATCATCCAGATTAGAAAGTATGACTTACTTGCCCAGAACCTCCAAGCACAACTCTATGGTTCATAAACATTACATTTTCATAAACCATCTCAGAGAATAGGTCTGATCTAGGATCAGTTTGCCTTTAGGCCATTATGGATAAAGCTTGGATATGAAGAGGGGAAACATGATCTGAGATCAGTTCTCTTACCTGAGATAATCTATGAATAGGGATGAAGGTCAGTTTCGGTTGGTGCGGAGTGCAGGAAAGGATATAGGGAGCTGCACCCCTGAACCCCCCACCCCCCCCACCCAACCAGTATGAGGCTCTTTTCATTTTCAGACCAAGTGAACTCAGTTCCAGTATGGAACAGTTAAGCATACTGTTAAATTTTAAGATCCCACTAAAATGGACGAACCAAAGCTTCAACAGATGCAACAGGGACACATTCAAACTCTTGTCAGAGGTCTCTGGCTACTTGTTCATCCCTTCCCAATGGGAAGACATCTCAGTGACTCTGTGTACACTTGTTTGAAGTTGACATTGTATCTGCATGTTTGTATTTCATATGTAATTCAGGTTATTTGCTTCTTTTTGAATTACACCACCTAAAGTACATCTACACAATTTTGAAGATAGTTTATATATTTTGGGGAATTATGGTATGCACACTCCTATCTGTTTTGTTTTGTTTTTTTAGCTGGTCTACTCATACAACTTATTTTAATGGAGATTGAGTTGATTTTCTGTGTTGCATTGACCTTTCTACATTTATGCATGCACTTATTTTACACGACTCTGGATTGTAGTCTCTGCTATATAAATGTAAATTGAAATGCTATGTCTGTATATTTTCAGCAGAAGATAGGACAGCGCTTGTATGGAGGGTTGTTGGAATCACAGTGGCTTTTGTACTCTTTACTGTCATGGTGTGCACAAGGTAAATGTTTGCAATGCAAAAGCATCTGGGTATCAATCATCACTGAGAAGACATGATTATAGAAATTCACCATTAGATATCACAGAGATATGCAGTATTTTTACTAATTTGTTGTTGAATTCAGAGGAGCAGGTAGGAATGTTTTGGCAAAATATCATCTGGGATGGCTGATCCACAGCTCCTGAAGGTCTGTTACTCACCCCCCCCCCTTTTCAGCAGGAAGAAGAGCACCAACAGAGAGAGAGGGAGGAGCAGACGCTCTCGTACTGTAAGTAACAAGTTCCCACCTGGATATTCTCACCATTATAAACGTACCAGCTGTTCAGAAAAGCAAAGGACAGTTCTGTGTACAGGCTGTATTTTTATGAAACTACAAAGTCAGCAGGTCTGTGCTGAGCAGAAGACACAAAGCACAGATACACACCAGGCAAGTTACAGTTCATCCAGTTCATCACTGTGTGATGCAGTCATTTTCAGTCTTCCTCCTTATTTGTATTGGTTTAAACTATTGAGGAATATTCCCCACTTAACTCTCAATATGTTGTACTTGTATCTGTGGATATTATTTAGTATGATTTCTTGACATGTGAAAAATATACTTCTGTAATGTAAATTCTTCAAGTGATTCTGAGATATATAATCCACTAAGTCAACAGAGGAATCCGTTCTCTGGGACAACAGAGTGCATAGGGAATGCAAGGGACTGTGTGGCCACTCTGGTTCCCTTTTAACAGTGCAACTGGAGGCGCACTTATGTGTGACTGAGTCTCTTCCTGTGTCTCACCTCAGAGCAGAGCCTTCAGAGAGTGACAAACGCAGCCAGCGACACAAACTCTGCGCTTCAGAGAGCTGACGAGGCCTCAGTGTGGGATTAAAACACAGAGGAGAGAATCTGCAGAGAATGAGAAATGATGGAGATCAGGGTGAAAGAGTCTCTTTTTGTCTTTAACTTTACAGAACTGCTGTCTGTTTCTGCTAGTTTATCCATCTTATAAAGAGCTGTTGGTGGAGGATTTTTCCCAAAGTACTGTAACCCTGCTGCAACATGCATGTTCATGTAACTCTGCTGCATACATGCTCCTGCAACACCGTTACACGTTTATATAACCCTGTTACTCACACACTCATAACTCATGTACATGTGCATGTACTCTCTCACATTGAATGGCAAGGTATAATGCAGATTAATGTAGATTATATTCTCCAAACTCAAGTCACTTTTAAAGGCAAGGTCCAGAATCCTTTAAAACAGTGTTTTAGTTTGACATTTTACATTGCCTTGTTGCATTGACCCCATTTTTACTTTCTGTCTGTTTAGCTATTTGAAATAATGCATCTTTTTATGTGTTTTCTTTACATACATTGTTTTACTATGTGTATCAACATATTATGATTTATTTGAGCATTATCATTATTATCATTATATTCTTTATATGGCCATCATGTTTAGCCTGCAAACCCCCCCCCCCCCCCCCCCCCCCCCCCCCCCCCAAAAAAAAATAAATAAATAAAAATAAAACATTTTTTTTATATATGCCATTTTATTCACGTGTGGGCACCTATTTCATCTCTGTGAAATGTGAATGATACAATAATCCAGTCAGCTGTATGTAGTAAAAATCATCTTTATGAAATATAAGCATTGAAATTGCAACTAATTATGTGCATGATGGACCGTATAACAGGCAAAGCAAAACCAAAGTTCTAAAAGGTCGCAGGAACATCAACCACAGAAACAGTGCTGCACCACCGGACATGAACTGAGATGTGGAATAAAAAAAAAGAATAGAACAGGCTGCAGGAAGTGAGCAGCGCTTTAACTGTCTGTGGTCAGGGTGGCACTCGCCTGAAATTAGGCATCTTCACCCACAACCGTGCCCGCTATACCTCTGCACAAAAGAGCCAAGCAGGGGCACCTCACAGTACCCGCTTTGGGGCCCCAGAGCAGTGCTCCAGGTGGGGATGGAAACTGCAACCTCAGAGCTCCCAGAGCCACACTCTGGACCCCCAAACCACCAAACTGCACTGCTGTGATACACAAAGATACGAAAACTACGCCTATCCACTCCTTTCATCTTCTGTGAGAGTACAGTGTGTGCAATCTTTATGTTAATAGGCGGGTTATAGGCTAAGCTACAGCAGCGTTTTGTTGATGTTGATGCTTTATGTCAAAAATCTGATGCATGAAACATAAACACGACTGAGCTACGTATGGCAACGGTAAAGCATGCTGTTTGTGGCAGTAAAATTTCCCTAGGGGGTGATGGGTTGATGCAATACATTCAATCTACCTGTAGATGTAACTAAAATAAATGAGTCCTGTATGTACATTTCAGATCAATTTCTTGGAAGATTTTTACTAAACTGAATTAAATAGTCTGGTTTAGGTAATGGATTTTGTACAGGGCTCCTGCATGTATGAGTGTTTACCTGTGCCTGTTGCCTATCGCACCTTTTACTGTCACTGTTATATTAACCTCTGCTGCTTTTACAGACTGTTTATACTGAACATGTACTGGAATAGGCAAAGCCTCAGATCTTAGCAACAGTTTGTGTTGTAATTCGGAATCATGTCTGTAACCATAATAGTTATGTTTATTTTTATAAGCATAATATGCAAAAACAAACATAATTATTGACATCTGAATTTCAATAATACAGTGGGGGCAAAGAAATGAGAATTACCCAGTCTTTTTGAAAAGGCACTACTGGTCCATTCCAGACATAAAGCAAACGACTGTGTATATTTTCTTCAGACGTTTTTTTTTTTTTTTGATAAATTCTAAAATGTGTCAGACCTTTAGGAAGTGAGTCAAATTTGCAACAGCACATTCTGCTTTTATATTTAGTGTGAAGCACTTTCTTCACAGTCATATTCAGCCACACTGATCTGTCTGTAAGGCTGTTTTATACTAATGGCTCATTAGTAAACCACTGAGGCCAGATCATAACTCTCTCCTGGTAAGTGCATTATCATATTATTTCATTTAATCAAAATTATGTTACATGATGGTATGGTGCTAGAAGATTAAACATCAAATCAGAAAAAAATCAATTTTATAGAAAGAATTTATTCCTTTCTTCCATTCAAATATCAGTCATCAAGTAACAGCCTGTCTGTCTGTGTGAGCTCTTCATAAAAGCCGGAGCATTTAGGGACATTAGCAGCACATTGCAATTACAATGTGAACTCATAGAATACCTGGACAGGGTTCTTTCCTGCCGTTCATTTTTACAGCACTAATCAGAATGATCATGACCTGTATTTGTGCATTTGTATGAATATTTTCAGACTGAACCAGTGATGCTCCTTAAATCCTTGTTGGTAACCCTCCTCTCTGTGGCAGGTAAGTTGTTAAAGTGTTTTAATTTTTTTCCAAAAGCAGTTCAGATGTTTCAGTCTGCAAATATTTCCCCGCATTCGTTAATTATTATCATTCTTTCTGACTTGTGCAAATCATCAGCAAAAGTGAAAAATTCAAATCGCTTAACTGGACACAGAATGTATATTATTTCCATAACGTGATGAACTACAGTACTGACAATCGTTCTGAGCATTGCAATTGCTTTTTTAATCTGAAGAGAGAGAAAAATTTGTTCCTCTTCACACCTAACTTTAAAACTGTGACCAAGACATGATGGAAATATCTCTGGTTTTTCTAAATGATCTGACAAGTTGTCTGTGTACAATTATTTGGTGCAGTTGTTTCTAGTTAATTTTTGTCAATTGAACCCCTCATCAGTAATACAGTATTGACAGCACATCTGTAGGTAAGTGCATTTCTGAGCAGTGTGTGTGTGTCTGTGTGTCTCTCTCTGTGTGTATTTTTCAGGGTTTCTGAGCCAGTGGAGTTGGAGAGTGACTTACACCCCTGAGAGAATCTGTGCCTTAAAGGGGTCTTCAGTAGACATGAGCTGCACTTACTCATATCCCACATCTCACACAGAACAGAAAACATTCTGGGTTATTTATGACTGGAACAGTAAACAGGAGGGTGAAGACCTGTCCAAGGACTCAGAGTACTCTCACCGTTTGGAGTACCTGGGGAATAAGAACAGTGACTGCACTTTTAGAATAAACCAGCTGAGAGAAACTGATTCAAAAACATACCGATTCAGGATCCTGACTGACCTTGATGGTGGAAATTCTACTGGAGAACCTGGTGTCACATTGGCAGTTACAGGTAATTATTTTATGCTATAAACTCAGAGAATTCTCCTCCCACAAGTATGACTGGAAGGTTTTTTACAGGTTTAATTTGCTGTTTGCAGATCTACAGGTGATGGTGAATCCTGACACAGTGAAAGAGGGACAGAGTGTGAGACTGACCTGTAGCACCACCTGCACTCTGACTGGCAGCCCAGCCTTCATCTGGTACAGGGACGGATCTCCTCTGTCCTTCACTGATCAGAGTCACCTGTTCAGAGCCAGAAGTGAAGACCGAGGCAGCTACACCTGTGCTGTGAAAGGCTATGAGCATCTTCCTTCCCCTGCAGTGGCTCTTAATGTGATATGTGAGTGCTAGGCAAACATGTGTGGTCGTCAAAATTTGTGATTTTCAAAATTCTTCAAATCTCACAAATTTGAAAGTTTTCAGCCATAATTTACCACTAAATTGTACAGATTATTGTATGCTGCATGTAAATGTACTGACACTAAAGCACTGGATGAAGTTTCAGCACCTGAAAACATGCTATGATGCAATGATTTGAAAACAATATGTCTGCCTGAGTCAGGTTTAAATTTCACATGAAACTACAAATTATTGTTCCCTCTTTCAGATCCTCCTAAGAGCACCTCAGTATCAGTGAGCCCCTCTGGTGAAATAGTGGAGGGCAGTTCAGTGACTCTGACCTGCAGCAGCAATGCCAACCCACCAGTGCAGAGATACACCTGGTATAAGAAGGTTGGATCTGTATTGTCAAGGAGAGGATCAGAATGGAGTTACACCATTAATAAAATCAACTCCTGGGATGCTGGAGAATACTATTGTGAGGCAGAGAATGCGATTGGGACAGACAGATCTCCTCATATGAATCTCAAAGTGCTGTGTGAGTAATTCTGTACTGTCATTTAGAATGGCTTGGATGGGCAGCATCTGCAGTGAAAATAGCCTATGCTTATATTTCTGAATGCTGCAGCCTGTCTGTTAAGCTAACAATGAGTAGAACATAGTTTGATTTACTGCTGGGTCATATCATTAAAAAACATGATGTTAAACAACGTGATATATGTTATGTGCATGTGATACAGTAATGTACTAGTGTTATCCATGTATTGTAAACAGTATATATTGTATTTGTATATTTAGTGAAGTGCCATATTTGTAGCTCTTCATTTCTATGCATTAAGCCTGAAATGCTGGAAGAACTGAAGTTGTGAACCCACTGTGGGTTTCCTATAACTGAGCTGAGTAAGTGTGACATCTATATAAAACTGCAGGACCTGTAATTTTATCTTTCAGATCCTCCTAAGAGCATCTCAGTATCAGTGAGCCCCTCTGGTGAAATAGTGGAGGGCAGTTCAGTGACTCTGACCTGCAGCAGTGATGCCAACCCACCAGTGCAGAGATACGCCTGGTATAGGAAGACTGGATCTGCATTCCTATTGAGAAGATCAGAATGGAGTTACACCATTAAAAACATCACACTGCAGGATGCAGGAGAATACACCTGTCAGGCAGAGAATGTGATTGGGACAAACATCTCTCCTCCTAAACGTCTTGATGTGCAGTGTGAGTATATCAGTGCATCTCAGCTTCAGACACACAAAGCAGAGAGTCAGCATCTCCTGAGTGTCTTTGGGTAACTTCACAGCAGTAAGACACTGAGTAAAGCAGTCACACTGGCCAGTGGAGGAGAAATCAGATATAATTACATTATCATACAGTGATGAGCCTGATCATACTGACATGTCTAAGGTAAAATGTGTGGTCATTTTGAGTATGCACATGGCAAAAAAGTTCAAACAAAATGAAGTTATCATTATTAATGAACTCCATGCTAAAAAGACATCAAAATACTGCTGTCACTTTTGAAATCTTGTTTGTCCTGTGTCATTTATCAACTACCATAAAAAGCTTCAGTATATCCAGTTGATTTTGCAATTAAGCATGACATACTGGAAAATTCAAAGAATGAGATTTTAGCTGTTATAGACGCTTTCATCGGATGCACGCGCGTTGCCAAGGTTATGCGATTGGCCCGAAGTTAACTTCCGCTCTGTGTTTGTTTATCTCATAAAAAACATGTTTTCAATGTACAAAAATGCCAAGTTACTCACACATACAAGACATACACCGTCTATAACTCATTCATTCAGACTGCCAAAATCCAGGCCTGCCATTAAAAGTATTGATATCAAAATGACGCCAAGTTACGGTACTACAAACAATATAGGCTATCTTGCCTCACCGAAATGAAATATGATGTATTCCAAAGCAATGCGACCCAATATTTCCTCAATTCTTTCAAGTCACTTGGCCCTGTGTGTATAAGCATGCAGTACATGGACAGGCCAAACATATGTGTGGATGGCTATCTCACAGTCAAGATTGATTGAATAGGCATCTATATGTCCAATTTGTATTAGTATGTATTTCGCTGCCCAGCCTATCTGTTGCGGGAATGATTGTATGTTTCTTGGTATAAATGTCTGTTCGTAAATGTGAATGTAACATGCTGCGAGAGAAATGTCCCCATTGGGGTAAAGAAGTTCTCTATGTATGTATGTACAATATGTATGTTACATGCAGTATTTATTGTACGTAGCAAATATACAATCACTTGTACATTTACTGAAATTCAGTTCAGAAGCAAGTATAAACATATGTTTTCTGAAGAAATATGTTTCCTGTAGTTACTCACAAGCACTTTTCTACTTGAATTTCAAGTTCCATGAGGCAATTCGAAATATTTGACACTTTGATCTGACACAAAGTTTGCATGACATTGTAAAATGGTAAGATTACAAAACACAGGGCCAAGTGACTTGAAAGAATTAAGGAAATATTGGGTAGCATTGCTTTGGAATACATCTTATTTAATTTCGGTGAGGAAAGATAGCCTATATTGTTTTAGTACCGTAACTTGGCGTCATTTTGATATCAATACTTTTAATGGCTGGCCTGAATTTTGGCAGTCTGAATGAATGAGTTATAGACGGTGTATGTCTTGTATGTGTGAGTAACTTGGCATTTTTGTAAGTTGAAAACTTGTTTTTTTAATGAGATATCATTCCTTTCTGCAAAGCGTTTTATTATGAGAATGAGAAATGCGAAGTGACCCTGTAAGAAACGGTTGTGGATTATGGCTATCCTTGTGTGAATTTGTACAGTCTGATGAGCGTGTATCGTTTAGCAGTTTCGGTTTGCTATATATGTAAAACAGTGGCTGTGACAAAGGGTGCGGTGGCGTAAGTGTAAACGCATCAGAAACGCAGGTGAAATATGGCCAGTGTATGTACTCATGGTTTTGACGGCCATCCAACGAGCCTTGATTGACAAAAGAATCAGCAAGCCCGTGGAATTAGAGCTCCCTAGGTCGCAACTTGTGTACCCTTCTGTCCTGCTTCGTTGTCTGTTATTTCGTGGAGATGCACTTTTAGTGTTTGTAGGTTTATAAGGCATTTTGATAGGCTTATCTGCAGGTAGGAATCCTCTTTGCTGATTTGCTAAGCTAGAACTGGAAAACTTGATAGTGGAGAATAGGAGCAGACGCACATGTCCCAGCAGGCTTTGCATATGAGAAAATAACAACAGTGTGAGAGAAGTTAGGGGAAATGATGAAATTGCATAGTTGAAACATGTTTTTAGCAGAATGGGCATGTAGGTGAAGGTTGACATGATCACAGACTATAGTGAGAAGTAAATGAAGTGACCATGAGCGAACTTAGTTTTCTATCAAACGGTATATATAACAGTCGGTATAAATTATTCATCATCAAAGTGGAGGGTTAAGTAACATGTGAAATCTATTGCACTGATGTGCTTTTCTCATGTTCAGTACTAGTAGTTATAATTCTGAGTGAGTCATGATTTAAAATGTAATGTTTTAATGGGGAGTTGCAGAACGTACATACGTAGTAATTGTTTGTACGTGGCTAGATTGAGAACAGGGCGAGGTAACATGAATGTCGAAACGTGGCGTTTGCCGATAAGAAGGTTTTGTACAGTAGCCAAGTGAAGAAATATAGTTAGTAGAAATGGCACAGTGGTGAACTGGTGTAACTTTTTAATAAAAGAAATACATTTGCCATCATGAAATGCATATGGGTGGCCGTGAGTGAGTTTTGGTAATATAAGCGTAAGAAAACGTTAGTGTAAAAGAGGAAATTATCTGCCTGAGGGCGAGGCGGGATTTAAACCTTCAACCGGAGGTTTACCAGTCTGTGATTTTGTTAGTGCAGCACCATGACATAGCTATGCAATGCGTGAAATATCATTAGCAAACCTGTCCGTGGTTTTAAAGAAGAACACAGGCAAGTAAGCACAGAAGAGCTCCCGTTGAATCCATATGGCTCTGCAATATTGTAGCCGGTTAATAACTGAACGTGCAGACGGTACGTCATAATGCAGTGTATACGTTCGGTGAACGGCGGGTAGATATGGTGCAAAAGCAATAATTGAGAAGTAGTAGACAATTATTAGTGAGGGTAAAAGCAGGTTAAAGAAACATTTCCCTAGCTGGGCTTGAACCTAAGACCCCATACTCCCAAGACTGTAACCTTGCCCACTAGGCCACAAGCAGACAAGCTGTATAAACTGGAAAAGTTTCAGAGTAAAAAGGCATGGGTATTTTGCGTGTGTATGCAAGTTTTTGATTGGGTCGTGTAGGTGAAGATTTGGCTGGTGTCGGTAAAATGTCCAATGGGGAGACATGTTGTGAGTGGTATAGGTGGCAGGAAAAATAAGAATGAGAAGAAGAAGAAGAAAGAGAAGAAGAAGGAGAAAATGCAAAATCCCCTTAGTTTGGGGCTTTATTGTGTGGACATGTGAAGTTGTTATCAAATCTGTCTGTTGAAATGGGGTCAGAATGTACAGAATTTAATGTTTTTAAGGGCTGAGTGTCTGTGGCTGTTGTGGTTATTTCTGTGGGGAACCCTGAAAAGTGCCAAACTCTCGGTGCTGTATAGGTATGGGGCATGCCCCCGCCAAGGCGTAACTTGGCGGGATGGCATACCTGCCATCCCAATCAATGCTAGTAGTTGATAAGCTTTAGCTACGTTTTGAACTAACGTATATCTGTTTCCAGTGACTTGACAGCGTTACATTACCTGATCATTTTTTGTTTGTGGTAACCTAGCAAGATGACCCAAACTATTAGCCACGATGTTTTTTCCATCAATGCATGCTATACAAATAAATACCTACAGTAACTGCATTGGCTACACATGCTGCCCAGCACTAGCCCCAGTTTGTGTCTCATGTAATCATCGTTTTTAAGCAATGTCATAGAAAGAGTGCAGTTTTTACACAGGAATGTGCATGTAACCAGAATAGTTATGGATTATGCGAGGAATGTATGATGCTCAGCAAGGTGCAATACTGTCAACACTATCTGTTTCTGTCACGTTTTTCTGGTAGTGTAACGTTATCGCATTTGAGTTTGGACAAGTAACGGTTATTTTCTTTGACTGGTAACCCCCAAATAATACTGGCTAGACATAGTTTTTAACTAGCTAGCTAACGTAATTTACTTGTTATTTATTTTGCTTGTTATCAGAAATAGTCTGGAGGAACTCTGTTGTTATGGATTGTTTGCGGAAGTCTGCCGGAAGTTTGGTTTGGGCCAGAACACAGCACATGCGCAGTAACGTTTGTTTATGTTGTTACCGTTGAAAGCGTCTATGAACTTCCTGTTGAAATAAATGTCTCTGCTAGTGCTTTGAGAAGCAACACAGTGAGTGAGAAATTATATGGAATTTAACAAATTTTTCTATTGATATTAGATCCTCTCAAGAACACCTCAGTGTGACATCTATATAAAACAGCAGGACCTGTTATTCTATTTTTCAGATCCTCCTAAGAGCACCTCAGTGTCAGTGAGCCCCTTTGGTGAAATAATGGAGGGCAGTTCAGTGACTCTGACCTGCAGCAGTGATGCCAACCCACCAGCGCAGAGATACACCTGGTATAAGAAGGTTGGATCTGTATTGTCAAGGAGAGGATCAGAACGGAGTTATAACCATTAATGAAATCAAATCCAGGGATGCTGGAGAATACTATTGTGAGGCAGAGAATGCGATTGGGACAGACAGATCTCCTCTCATTAATCTCAAAGTATTGTGTGAGTAATTCTTTACTGTCATTTATAATGGCTTGGGTGGGCAGCATATTCAGTGAAAATAGCCTATGCTTATATTTCTGAAAGCTGTGGCCTGTCTGTTAAGCTAAAAATGAGTAGAACATACAATTTGATTTACTGCTGCGTGATATCATTTAAAAAATTGATGTTGAACATAGTGATATATGTTGTGTACATACATGATAGAGTAATATAGTAGCGTAGTCCATGTATAGTATATACTGTACGTATGTAATCTATATATTGCATATGTATATCTAGTGAAGTGCCATATTTGTCACTCTTCATTTCTATGCGTTAAGCCTGAAATGCTGGAAGAACTGAGATGGTGAACCCACAGTGGGTTTCCTTTAAATGAGCTGAGCAAGTGTGACATGTATATAAAAAACTGTAGGACCTGTTATTTTCTCTTTCAGATCCTCCTAAGAGCACCTCAGTATCAGTGAGCCCCTCTGGTGAAATAGTGGAGGGCAGTTCAGTGACTCTGACCTGCAGCAGTGATGCCAACCCACCAGTGCAACTGTACACCTGGTATAAGAATGATAGAGCTGTATCCTCAGAGACAGGAGGACCAGTGGACAGGTACACCATTAAAAACATCACACTGCAGGATGCAGGAGAATACACCTGTCAGGCAGGGAATGGGATTGGGACAAACATCTCTCCTCCTAAACGTCTTGATGTGCAGTGTGAGTATATGAGTCCATCTCAGCTTCAGACACACAGAGCAGAGAGTCAGTATCTCCTGAGTGTCTTTGGGTAACTTCACAATAGTAAGACACTGAGTAAAGCAGTCACACTGGCCAGTGGAGGAGAAATCAGATATAATTACATTATCATACAGTGATGAGCCTTATCATACTGACATGTCTTAGGTAAAACGTGTGGTCATTTTGAGTATGCAAATGGCAAACAAGGTTAAACAAAATTAAGTTATCATTATGAATGAACTCCATGCTAAAAAGACATATCAAAATACTGCTGTCACTTTTGAAATCTTGTTTGTCCTGTGTCATTTACCAACTGCCTTTAAAAATCTACAGTACATCCAGTTCATTTTGCAACAAAGCACAACACACTGGGAAATTCAAAGAATGAGGTTTCAGCTCCACTATAAACTTCCCTTTGAAATAAATGTTTCTGCTAGTGCTTTGAGATGGAACACAGTGAGTGAGAAATTATATGGAATTTAGCACATTTTTCTGATGATTTTAGATGCTCCCAAAAAACACCTCCTTTGGACGTCTATGTTAAACTGCAGGACCTGTTATTCCATTTTTCAGATCCTCCTAAGAGCACCTCAGTATCAGTGAGCCCCTCTGGTGAAATAGTGGAGGGCAGTTCAGTAACTCTGACCTGCAGCAGCGATGCCAACCCACCAGTGCAGAGATACACCTGGTATAAGAATAATAGAGCTGTATCCTCAGAGACAGGAGGACCAGTGGACAGCTACACCATTAAAAACATTACACTGCAGGATGCAGGACATTACACCTGTCAGGCAGGGACTGGGATTGGGACAAACATCTCTCCTCCTAAACGTCTTGATGTGCAATGTGAGTATTGTGAGTATATCAGTGCATCTCAGCTTCAGACACACTGAGCAGAGAGTCAGTATCTCCTGAGTGTCTTTGGGTAACTTCACAGTAGTAAGACACTGAGTAAAGCAGTCACACTGGCCAGTGGAGGAGAAATCAGATGTAATTACATTATCATACAGTGATGAGCCTGATAATACTGACATGTCTTAGGTAAAACGTGTGGTCATTTTGAGTATGCACATGGCAAAAAAGGTTAAACAAAATTAAGTTATCATTATTAATGAACTCCATGCTAAAAAGACGTATCAAAATACCGCTGTCACTTTTTAAATCTTGTTTATCCTCTGCCATTTACCAACTACCATTAAAAATCTACAGTACATCCAGTTCATTTTGCAACAAAGCACAACACACTGGGAAATTCAAAGAATGAGATTTTCAGCTCCATTATAAACTTCCCTCTGAAATAAATGTTTCTGCTAGTGCTTTGAGATGGAACACAGTGATTGAGAAATTATATGGAATTTAAAACATTTTTCGGATTATTTTAGATGCTCCCAAAAACACCTCTTTTGGACGTCTATATAAAATTGCAGGACCTGTTATTTCCATTTTTTCAGATCCTCCTAAGAGCACCTCAGTATCAGTGAGCCCCTCTGGTGAAATAGTGGAGGGCAGTTCAGTGACTCTGACCTGCAGCAGCGATGCCAACCCCCCAGTGCAGACTACACCTGGTTTAAGAAGATTGGGTCTGCATTCATCAAGGGAGGATCACAAAGGAGTTACACCATTAATAAAATCAACTCCTGGGATGCTGGAGAATACTACTGTGAGGCACAGAATGCGATTGGGACAGACAGATCTCCTCATATGCATCTCAAAGTGCTGTGTGAGTAATTCTGTAATGTCATTTCGAATGGCTTGGATGGGCAGCATCTTTAGTGAAAATAGCCAAATGCATATGTTTCTGAATGCTGCAGCCTGTCTGTTAAGCTAAAAATGAGTATAACATACAGTTTGATTTTACTGCTGGGGTGATATCATTAGAAATATAAATTATAAAACAGTATGACATATGTTATGTACATAAGTATATATTATAGAGTAATGTAGTAGTGTAGTCCATGTATACTATATACTGTATTTATTCAATATATTGTAAATGTATAACTAGTGAAGTGCCATATTTATGGCTTTTCATTTCTATGCGTTAAGCCTGAAATAATGGAAGAACTGAGGTTGTGAACCCACTGTGTGTCTCCTATAACTGAGCTGAGTAAGTGTGTCATCGATATAAAACTGCAATACCTGTTATTTTCTCTTTCAGATCCTCCTAAGGGCACCTCAGTATCGGTGCCCCCCTCTGGTGAAATAGTGGAGGGCAGTTCAGTGACTCTGACCTGCAGCAGTGATGCCAACCCACCAGTGCAACTGTATACCTGGTTTAAGAATAATAGAGCTGTATCCGCAGAGACAGGAGGACCAGAGGACAGTTACACCATTAAAACCATCACACTGCAGGATGCAGGAGAATACACCTGTCAGGCAGGGAATGGGATTGGGACAAACAGATCTCCTCCTAAACGTCTTGATGTGCAGTGTGAGTATATCAGTGCATCTCAGCTTCAGACACACAGAGCAGAGAGTCTGCATCTCCTGAGTGTCTTTGGGCAACTTCACAGCAGTAAGGCACTGAGTAAAGCAGTCACACTGGCCAGTGGAGGAGAAATCAGATATAATTACATTATCATACAGTGATGAGCCTGATCATACTGACATGTCTCAAGTAAAGCATGTAGTCATTTTGAGTTTGCACAGGGAAAAAAAGGTACCACATGTAACTGTTGACCTTTAACAAAATTAAGTTATCATTATTAACTAGAAAAGGTTACAATTCCTGAAGGAATTGTGTGGGCTTGCTTCAAATTTCAACTGGCACTGTCCTCAAGCCTCAATGCATTCAATGAGGGCGCATAACTCAGAAGAAGCACAAAACCGTCCAGACCACGCGCACGCCGTAGCGTTACATATACAGCCGGGGATCAGCAAGTAGCGATTATGTTCCAGGGATTAGTCGTATCATAAAAGTGTCATGAGTAAAACTTGGCTAACTATTTAGCTAGCTAGCTATGGAATATCCTCACCTCTGTAACGTTATTTGTTGTCCTCCGTGTGTCCATACATCTGTATCGGTGGTTGTAGCTGTGTGTCATTAGCTTCTACTCATGCGTGCAGGATAGCATCCGTAGCTGTGTGCCTGTAGCTCCTACTCACGCGTGCATGATAGCATCCGTAGCTGTGTGTCTGTAGCTCCTACTCATGCATGCAGGATAGCATCCGTACACGCTATCTAGGTTAACTAGAGTAGGCGAAACGCTAACAGGTTAGCGTAGGCGATAAAGCTGTGCTTAAAATTCTTGTGCAATTGGAAGTGCGTCCTACTAAACAAAGAGTCACTAGGGGGTTACGGGGTGGGGTCCGAACCGGGTGACTCCATCAGAGGGGGTGACCCCAAAATCACTGGCAACAAATTTTTTGTGCAGTGTTTTGTGCAGCGACGGGTTGAAACGGATTCTCCGATGCAGTTTACTGCCGGTTGATTTAACTAGCGTTATTAATGTGACGGGAAGCGCTTTGTCGTTTGAATCCATAACACGCAATTCTTTGCGCACACACCCGCCAGCACCGTCGATGAGAGTGACCACCTGCGCATGCGTCCTACTACAGCGTTTGACTAAACGTCCCGAGTGACTCTCTGTGGAGTAACCACAAAAAAGGTTAAATATTTTTAAAAAGTTTTGAATATTTAAAAAAATCTGAATACAAGCAACAATGTCTAGAACTAGCCGGTCAATTTGCTGTAAAAAGTTTGAATGTAGTGCAAAAACTGTACGAGTAGTTAGAGCTAGAAAAATTGGGCAGAATGTGCAGATAATATAAAAATAAAAAAATAAATATGCAAGATAGCAAGAGTGGACTTGCCTGGAAGCAAGCCTACTAATGAACAGGCTAAAAAGACATATGTGTATACTAATGTCACTTCTGAAATCCTGTTTGTCCTGTGTGATTTACCAACTAGCATAACAAAGCTACGGTATATCCAGTTAACTTTGCAACAAAGCAGGACACACTGGGAAATTAAAAGAATGAGATTTCAGCTCCGTTTTGAACTTCCATTTGAAATAAATGCCTCTGCTAGTGCACTGAGATGCAACACAGTGTGTGAGAAATTATATGGAATTTAACAAATTTTTCTAATGATTTTAGATGCTCCCAAGAACACCTCAGTGTGACATCTATATACACATGCAGGACCTGTTATGTTCTCTTTCAGATCCTCCCAAAAACACCTCAGTATCAGTGAGCCCCTCTGGTGAAATAGTGGAGGGCAGTTCAGTGACTCTGACCTGCAGCAGTGATGCCAACCCACCAGTGCAACAGAACACCTGGTTTAAGAATAATAGAGCTGTATCCGCAGAGACAGGAGGACCAGAGGACAGTTACACCATTAAAACCATCACACTGCAGGATGCAGGAGAATACACCTGTCAGGCAGGGAATGGGATTGGGACAAACAGATCTCCTCCTAAACGTCTTGATGTGCAGTGTGAGTATATCAGTGCATCTCAGCTTCAGACACACAGAGCAGAGAGTCTGCATCTCCTGAGTGTCTTTGGGCAACTTCACAGCAGTAAGGCACTGAGTAAAGCAGTCACACTGGCCAGTGGAGGAGAAATCAGATATAATTACATTATCATACAGTGATGAGCCTGATCATACTGACATGTCTCAAGTAAAGCATGTAGTCATTTTGAGTTTGCACAGGGAAAAAAAGGTACCACATGTAACTGTTGACCTTTAACAAAATTAAGTTATCATTATTAACTAGAAAAGGTTACAATTCCTGAAGGAATTGTGTGGGCTTGCTTCAAATTTCAACTGGCACTGTCCTCAAGCCTCAATGCATTTCAATGAGGGCGCATAACTCAGAAGAAGCACAAAACCGTCCAGACCCACGGCGCACCGTAGCGTTACATATACAGCCGGGGATCAGCAAGTAGCGATTATGTTCCAGGGATTAGTCGTATCATAAAAGTGTCATGAGTAAAACTTGGCTAACTATTTAGCTAGCTAGCTATGGAATATCCTCACCTCTGTAACGTTATTTGTTGTCCTCCGTGTGTCCATACATCTGTATCGGTGGTTGTAGCTGTGTGTCATTAGCTTCTACTCATGCGTGCAGGATAGCATCCGTAGCTGTGTGCCTGTAGCTCCTACTCACGCGTGCATGATAGCATCCGTAGCTGTGTGTCTGTAGCTCCTACTCATGCATGCAGGATAGCATCCGTACACGCTATCTAGGTTAACTAGAGTAGGCGAAACGCTAACAGGTTAGCGTAGGCGATAAAGCTGTGCTTAAAATTCTTGTGCAATTGGAAGTGCGTCCTACTAAACAAAGAGTCACTAGGGGGTTACGGGGGTGGGGTCCGAACCGGGTGACTCCATCAGAGGGGGGTGACCCCAAAATCACTGGCAACAAATTTTTTGTGCAGTGTTTTGTGCAGCGACGGGTTGAAACGGATTCTCCGATGCAGTTTACTGCCGGTTGATTTAACTAGCGTTATTAATGTGACGGGAAGCGCTTTGTCGTTTGAATCCATAACACGCAATTCTTTGCGCACACACCCGCCAGCACCGTCGATGAGAGTGACCACCTGCGCATGCGTCCTACTACAGCGTTTGACTAAACGTCCCGAGTGACTCTCTGTGGAGTAACCACAAAAAAGGTTAAATATTTTTAAAAAGTTTTGAATATTTAAAAAAATCTGAATACAAGCAACAATGTCTAGAACTAGCCGGTCAATTTGCTGTAAAAAGTTTGAATGTAGTGCAAAAACTGTACGAGTAGTTAGAGCTAGAAAAATTGGGCAGAATGTGCAGATAATATAAAAATAAAAAAATAAATATGCAAGATAGCAAGAGTGGACTTGCCTGGAAGCAAGCCTACTAATGAACAGGCTAAAAAGACATATGTGTATACTAATGTCACTTCTGAAATCCTGTTTGTCCTGTGTGATTTACCAACTAGCATAACAAAGCTACGGTATATCCAGTTAACTTTGCAACAAAGCAGGACACACTGGGAAATTAAAAGAATGAGATTTCAGCTCCGTTTTGAACTTCCATTTGAAATAAATGCCTCTGCTAGTGCACTGAGATGCAACACAGTGTGTGAGAAATTATATGGAATTTAACAAATTTTTCTAATGATTTTAGATGCTCCCAAGAACACCTCAGTGTGACATCTATATACACATGCAGGACCTGTTATGTTCTCTTTCAGATCCTCCCAAAAACACCTCAGTATCAGTGAGCCCCTCTGGTGAAATAGTGGAGGGCAGTTCAGTGACTCTGACCTGCAGCAGTGATGCCAACCCACCAGTTGCAGAAGATACACCTGGTATAAGAATAATAGAGCTGTATCCTCAGAGACAGGAGGACCAGTAGACAGTTACACCATTAAAAACATCACACTGCAGGATGCAGGAGAATACACCTGTCAGGCAGAGAATGGGATTGGGACAAACAGATCTCCTTCTAAACGTCTTGATGTGCAGTGTGAGTATATCAGTGCATCTCAGCTTCAGACACACAGAGCAGAGAGTCAGTATCTCCTGAGTGTCTTCTGACAACTACACAGTAGTAAGACACTGAGTAAAGCAGTCACACTGGCCAGTGGAGGAGAATGATGAGTCTGATCACACTGACATGTCTTAAGTAAAGCATGTTGTCATTTTGAATTTGCACAGGGAAAAAAATATCACATGTAGTGGTTGAACTTTAACAAAATACAGTTATCGTTATTATTGAACATGCTAAAAATGATTATATCTAAATACTGCTGTCAATTATGTAAACTTGTCTGTCCTGTGTCATTTGCCAACTACCCTTTAAAAAGTGACAGTATATCCAGTTCATTTTAAAACAAGCACGACACACTGGAATATACACATTTGTGAGATTTCAGCTCAATTGTGAACTTCCCTTTGAAATAAATGTCTCTGCTGCTATCGCTTTGAGATGCAACACTGAGTGAGAAATCATGGAATTTAACACATTTTTTCAAATGATTTTTAGATGCTCCCAAGAACACCTCAGTGTGACATCTATATAAAACTGCAGGACCTGTTATTTTCTCTCTTTCAGATACTCCTAAGAGCACCTCAGTATCATTGAGTCCTCTGGTGAAATAGGGGAGGGCAGTTCAGTGACTCTGACCTGCAGAATAATGCCAACCCACCAGTGCGACTACACCTGGTTATAAGAATAACAGAGCTGTATCCTTCAGAGAGCAGGAGGACCAGTGGACAGTTACCCATTAAAAACATCACACTGCAGGCATGCAGGAGAATACCAAAACTGTCAGGCAGGGAATGTGATTGGGACAAACAGATCTCCACCTAAACGTCTTGATGTGTCTCATGTGAGTAAATCAGTGCATCTCAGCTTCAACACAGGAGTAACAGAGTAGTCAGGATCTCCTGAGTGTCTTGGGAAACGTCACAGCATGTAAGTGCACTGAGTAAAGCAGAACACACTGGACCAGTGAAGGGAAAATCTTGTAAAGATATAATTAATTTTAACATGATCAGAGTAAGCCAGGTGACGATGAACGGACATGTCTAAGTTAAACGAGTAGTCATTCTGAGAGTTGCACAGGGCATAAAAACATACGGCATATGTAGCTGTATATGTCTTATACCAGGTAATAGTGTAGCCTCTTGCATCAAACATCCAAAGCAAACAGGATTGTGTGTTTTATTTTTATCATTTTTAACCTTATCTAAATAGGTGCTAAATAAAATTTCTTGTGATCATAAATACTGCTTCGTCATTACTTGAAAGCTTTTTCTAACGCTGTGTCTCAAGGCCACTTTCCCACCCCTATGAAACTACTGCATTAGATTCTACTCCTGTTCCAAAGCCAACGAAAGGAAATTCACAGCTATGATATTTCATCTTCATATCGAACTTTCGGCTTTGTACTAGAACTGCTTCTGAAATCTTCTGAAGCTTTGAGACCAAACTCAGAGATTGATAAATTATATGGAATTTTAAGCTACAATTTCTCTCTATTCGATTTTTAGGATGCTGCCCCAAGAAACACACCGTCAGATCGGTCTAGGTGAGCCTTCTCTGGTGAAATAGTGCGGGCAGTTCTTACTCTGAACCTGCAGCAGTGTATGCGGACCCCCAGTGCAGAACTACACCTTGTATAAAGAAGAAT
>CM045883.1:88518950-88645534 GCA_025169545.1 Anguilla japonica
AAGTATTGACATCAAAATGATGCCAAGTTACTGTACTACAAACTATATAGGCTATCCTGCCTCACCGAAATTAAAGAAGCTCTATTCCAGAGCAATGCTGCGCAATGTTTTCTTAACAAAGAAGGCACAAGACAATTCAGACATGCCTGCGTCTTTTATCATCTGGCAATGTAGCACCTTACGCCTTTGCACTGTACAGAGATGTAAGATGTTGTGCTTGGACAGCATGGTTGGACAGACCAATCCGCTGCCTGGGTGGACCGAATGGTACACTGTATTACTACAATGTGAATGTAGGTATAGAGCCTAGCCAATCAGAGATCAGAGGTTTCTGGATAAAGCGCTATGATCCGACTGTATGTTCTTCTCCTTTTCAGCTTTAACAGACAGGCTGCAACATTTAGAATTATATGCATTGGCCATTTTCACTGAAGATGCTGCCCATCCAAGCCATTCTAAATGACAGTACAGAACTACTCACACTGCACTTTGAGATTTAAATCCTGCAGTGTGATGGTTTTAATGGTGTAACTGTGCTCTGGAACTCCTGTCTCTGAGGATACAGCTCTATTATTCTTATACCAGGTGTATCTCTGCACTGGTGGGTTGGCATTACTGCTGCAGGCCAGAGTCACTGAACTGCCCTCCACTATTTCACCAGAGGGGCTCACTGATACTGAGGTGTTTTTAGGAGTATCTGAAAGAGAAAAGGTCCTGCAGTTTTACTGTGCAGTTCAAAGTAAATGCAAGTTCAGTGTGAATTAAATAAAATAAAATAATATTTGAATAAAAATTCACACATTAAACATTTGCATATATCTGTAAGGATAGAATGGACAATTACAAATGTGTATTATAATGACATTTTGTTTGACGGCTATTATTCAAATGCAATCTTTCCAATGAGGGCATTTTAGGATTACCTTGATCCGACATCGTTTGTAAACACAATCATTTCCATTTCCTAATCACTATCTGCAGGTTGCTCTTCTGCCCTGTTCTCGTGTCTTTTAAAGGTACATTAATGTTGAACTGCATCATCGCTTTTTCAAAATGAGTTACGTTGTTATGAAATATTTGGTTGTCATTCTGTTTTAAATTACGACCGCTGGTTTTGCGATAGGGGATGAATACCACATGGGGGCCCCCTGGTGGCCACGGGGGCCCTAAGCAGCTGCTTAGTTCGCTTATGCCTCGGGCCGGCTCTGCATGCATTATTTCCCAATAAAACAGAATGTGGGCAGACACTCACATTTCACATTGACTGCAGGGGAACGGACTCCTCCTGTAGCACAGGAGTAGAGATCTGTATCATGCATTATTCCATTCAAGCGATGGTCCTGTCCCGCCTGGACTACTGCAACTCGCTGCTGGATGGTCTGCCAGCATCCGCCATCAGACCCCTGCAGCTCATCCAGAATGCTGCAGCGCGTCTGGTCTACAACCTCCCCAGACATTCCCATGTCACCCCCCTGCTCACTGACCTCCACTGGCTGCCTGTTATGGCTTGCATCAAATTTAAGACCTTGGTGCTTGCATACCAGGCAGTTAAGGGTCAGCACCTGGATACATCCAGAGGATCATCAGACCCTACACACCAGCCAGACCTCTCCGTTCTGCCACCTCTGGGACGCTTGGCACCTCCCCCTCTTCGTGTCTGTACTTCCCGCTCCCGTCTGCTGTCTGTCCTGGCCCCTCGCTGGTGGAATGACCTCCCCGTGGCGGTCAGAACAGCAGAGAATCTAACTACCTTCAAACGTAGACTAAAGACTTACCTCTTCAGGCTGCACCTCTCCCCACCCCTTCCTAGTCTATAGTTTAGCTCAATGTACCTAGTTAGGCTAATACGAGCACTTTATTTTTTATTTGGCAGGATTGTTTGTGTTATTCTTAGATTCTTAGATTAGGAAAATGTGATTTCAGTGCTAGTTTGTACTTGGCAGGATTGTTTGTTTGCTGAACAGGTTACTCTACAGGGTTGGAGTCCTGATCTATGTGGTCACTTCTGGCACTACGATCTCTACTTCGCTCTAGTGTTTCTTTTGCACCTCTGCACCTGGAACTAATGCACTTGTTGTACGTCGCTCTGGATAAGAGCATCTGCTAAATGCCTGTAATGTAAAAAATGTAATGTATCATCAGTGAGCTACATTGAGGGAGTATTTATACTCATAGGGCACAACTTTTCCATTCTTGTACCAGGTAAAGATAGGGCTGCCACTCAAAGTGCAGGTGCTGCTACAGGTCAGTGTGCCTCATTCTCTGTCACTTTCACCTGAAGACCTGCACACAAGAATCAACATGATAAAAAGACCATTCTGTTTCTATTAGAAAATGATTAGGAGTGCTGCCAGTTAATAGTATAAAAAGAAAGTTTAGAATTGCCTGTAACTGTCAACGAGACTCCAGAATGACCAGTATATTTTCCACCATAACGGTCGGTCAGGAACTTGAAGCGGTATATTGCTGAATCACTTTCTCTCAGCTGGTTTATTCTAAAAGTGCAGTCACTGTTCTTATTCCCCAGGTACTCCACGCGGTCAGGGTACTCTGGGTCCTTGGACAGGTCTTCACCCTCCTGTTTACTGTTCCAGTTGTAACCCGTCAGAAAAAAATAGCAACGCTTTAAAAGGGACCTGTAGCTTTAAGGAAGAGAGGCTCCCTACCTAACGGGTTAGGAGGACTTGTTTTGCATCCCTCATTAGTTTTATTGGCTGTAACAGGTAGTAATGTCTTAAGATTATTCTCGATGTCCCCGCCCACTCCCAGGGACTTGGTTGAGACTGTCTGTCGCACAGGAGGGAGTGCACAGCAAGAGGGGAGAACAGGAGAGAGAATAAGACGATCAGAAGTAGAAAATCATAATCATTAATTTAAGCAGTAAACCTAAAGAGCAGCTCCTTAAATGACCCAGGGACCAAATATTTTCCAGATCGTACACTTCAATTTCTTTCCTTGGGATCTTGGTGAGTTTAAATATTAAATTTTACCAAAGTATCGTAACTGTAGCAGCAACACGTGTGCTATTAACTCCGTGTTCCTTGAAAATAGCGTTAGACACACGTCGCATTTAATATTTTTCAGTTTGCACGCTTCAGTTTCTTCCTTTGGGATCTTGGTGAGTTTATATTTTAAATTTAGCTAAAGTATCGCCATTGTAGCAGCCACACGTGTGTTACTAACTCCGCGTTTCCTTGAAAATAGCATTAACCACACGTGGTATGTATAGCTATTGAGTTTCTCTCACATAAAGTTGAATGTTGTTATTTGAAAGCGTGAATGGCACTGTTGTTGTAGTTCTGTCATACGTGTATGAATGTGCCATGTAATATGTATATGAATGTTCCATGTAATAATCTTGTGTTGGAGTTAGCTAATGCAGTACTGTTAGAAACCATGCACTAGCACTTAGCAAGTGCACTACAGTGGTGTATATGATGTAGCCATATCTTCCATTGTGCATGACAATGCAAGAGGGTTAGTTCACATGCATTCAAATGATTTTACAATCAACTAATGATTTACTTGATTGTTAAAGGTTTATTGCCATGTATTTATATTGAGTTCATGGTTTAAATATTATTTGCTATAGTTACATGGAAAATACCTTGACCTTGAATTCATGATAAATGGTTAAAGAGTGATAGAATATTTGATAAAAGGAAACTGTACAGTTGATCATTTATAAAGAGTACTATTTGGTTTATTGGTAACACTTTTACACTTTTGAGGTTACAATGATGCCTTAAAGAAAAGAACTAAGATTGAGAAAAGTATGCAGTTGTTATAATAGCCTGTTATCATACAGGCTGGGGTTTTTGGATACCCTAGAAGAAACCTGGGAACCTAGGATTCTCTCCCTGACGAGGGAGATGGCCAGCCGACCAACTTGATTCATCTTCATCCACTTGAGGAAGGACCCCCTGATACCCCTTGTTTCTCCGAGCCCCACTCTGGTGTGGTAGGATTGTGATTGAGAAATTACATAATTTTATTTGATACTTCATTTTTTTTAAATAAAGTGCACCCAACCAACAAAACTGACTTGAAACTAACTAAATTGAACTAAACCAGGCTTAACAGAAGACAGTTAGAACTTAATGGACAGTGAATACAGTTACAGCACTCAGGACATTGATATGAAGACAAATGAATGTGGTTGAATGCAATAAGTAAATTATGGCTTTACATGTTGTCATTACACTTTCTTTAATACAGTTCTAACCATTTTGCACTTACTTTCTGGCTCCAGTTGTTCATTTTGTCCATCTCATCATTCATAACCTCTCCTTACGAACCTAGCTTTAACCCGAAAATATTTACCTACTGCTAACTGACCTTTAGGTGGGTTACACAGTCATAAATAACCCAGAATGTTTTCTGCACTGTGTGAGATGTGGGATATGAGTAAGTGCAGCTCATATCTACTGAAGACCCCTTTAAGGCACAGATTCTCTCAGGGGTGCAAGTCACTCCCCATCCCCTCTGGCTCAGAACACCTGAAAAACACACACATGCAGACACACATACACGCACATACACACACATACGCGCACACATACACATGAACACACTGCTCAGAAATCCTTTAAAACACAGGTGTGTTGGCAACATGACAGCTAAGGGATTCAATTAACAAACCTTTAAAAACAATTGCTCCTAACTTCTCCAAAACTATGGAACATCAATAATTGCACTTGTATTTCAATACTAACTGATGTCAGTAGATGGCAGTAGCTGCCGATCAATGTGAGATTCGCAGGTACAGGAAGTCTTGCTTGCTAGAATGCAGTAGCAAACCAAGCAAGTTAAGAGCAAGTGTCTGTGTCATTCTAAGAATGCAACATGCAAAATCAACAGCTCCGAGAATTTAGTAAAGTCACAGATATTTATATCATGCCTCTGTCTCAGTTTTAAAGCTGAGTGTGAAGAGGAACTTCATATTAAAGGTTCTCTCGGTGTCGGGCCACTTGGAGAAAAGTCCGTGCGTCGCTCCTACGCTCCTCTGCTAGTCAGAAAAGACTTGCTGATGGGAGTCGCCGTCCTGCGCCTCCCTCTCGGGTGTGTCAACGGGCGTGGCTTTCCACTCGGGATCTCCCTCTACGGGTAGAGTCCCGTGAGCTCGCTCCTCGCTGCGTGGGGCCCTTTGAGATCATCCGTAAGATCAACCCTGTCACTGGTCGCCTGCAGCTCCCTCGCTCCATGAGGATTCGCCCCACGTTTCATGTCTCCCGTCTAAAGCCGGTTCTCGTGAGCGCGTTGGCTCCGGCGGACCACCCGCCACCCCCCCCCCGCCTCGGCTCATTGATGGGGAGCCTGTGTTTGCAGTGCGTCGCATTCTGGCTGAGAGACGAGTGGGCAGAGGGGTTCGGTTTCTCATTGACTGGGAGAGCGCTGTTGGGTCCCCTCTAGGGACATTTTGGACCCTGAGCTTATTAGGGATTTTCGCAGGCGTGGTTCTGAGGGACCGTCTGGGGCCGCTCCTTAGAGGGGGGTCCTGTCATGGTTCTGGGTGGTAGTGGCTATCCTTGGCCACTGGAGGGCACCCTTGTCACTTCTTTCCCATAATTGAGCTAATTGGGATCACCTGCTGTAGTTCCTATTTAAGCTCATGCTGGCCTACAGTCAGTGCTTTTGTGTCAACTTTGGTTACACGTAAGCCAGTATTCTGTGAGTGTGTTTGTAACATTTCAGTGCTGTAACAGTCTTTCTTCCTATTTTGGAAGAGATCTGTGTTGTACTGAAGGCTGAGACTTAAGGAATTATTTGCTATAATTGCACAATAATCTCTTACTTGGTGTTGCAATTTGGGTGTTCTTCTATCAATCCTCATTTCGAGGGATGTTTTCTTTAGTTTTCACATTCTTTACACTCTCAGTTCTTTTTATGAGACAGCTTTATTATACTCCTTTTTTCTGTTCGGTTTTGCCATTTTCACTGGGTAGTTGTTAGTATTTAACGGTAGGACTTACCACCCAGAGGAGTATATTATTCTGTTCTGTCTAGTTTGAATACTCCTTATCCTTTAGTTCTTATCACCCTTTCACGGGTAGACTACTTAGTCCGATATAGGCCTACCTGGGATATTCTCCCTTAGGAGTATTTAATTTTCTGTTTGTTTACTTGTCCCGTTCCTCTAGTCTTTCGAGACCTTGTGGTTACTCCACCCTGTGTGGATAGCTTTCAGATTCCCGTTCAGTCAACCCCCCCCCCCCCATCACACCTGTGGGATGTTTTTTTAAAGTACCTGTTTAGTGCTTTACCTGCACATGTTCTATTCCATCAGTAGAACCCAGGGGGTAACACCTACAGTACAAAATTCTTCAAGCATAGTTTATTAGGGGTCCAAGCAGCGAAGCTGGTGGAACCCTATTGTATCTGTTAGGATTATTATTATTATTATTTTTTTCCGCTAAAAGTGTCTGAGGCTCAGCAACCATAAGTCCTAGAGCAACCAAATTTGGCAGGTGGGTTCCTATGGCCCCCCACTACTCAGGCACTAAAAATCACGTATGTCGGCCAGATGGTGGCGCTATAACAAAGGGTTAGGCGTAAAAGGCCATAACTCCCACACCATAAGTTAGATCAACAAAAAACTTCATCGACCGATGCCTCTGAACGTGCTCTATCACTTTGCCATTGGCACTACCTATGTCTGCCATATTGTTTGCCCGCCATTTTAACTTTTTAGTTGGGGCGTGGCAGTTTTCTCAGCTAAAATGTCTGAGGCTCAGCAACCATAAGTTGTACACCAACCAAATTTGGGAGGTGGGTTCCTATGGCCCCCCACTACTCAGGCACTACAAATCACCTATGTCGGCCAGATGGTGGCGCTATAACAAAGGGTCATACTTTTAAAGGCCATAAATCCCACACCGTAAGTCAGATCAACACAAAACTTCATCGACCGATGCATCTGAATGTGCTCTACAACTTTGCTATTGGGACCACCTATGTCCGCCATATGGTTTGCCCGCCATTTGGACTTTTTTATTAGGTGGGGTGCGGAAGAGCTGTTGCTGCAAAATCTAAGTGTTACGACATCGAGTAAACTTCTTTACGGCAAGCGACATCCATGGCGACGCAAGTAATCCGACACCGTAGGGTCTAGTTTTTATCTGTGAGGGTAGGGTCTGAACGTCGGGGAAGCACTGGAAGAGGCTACCAAAAGTTTGTTAGTAAAAGCTTTTTCAGAGAATGAATAATTACTTTTCTTGAGCATGCATCCATTTGAAGACAATATCTGGTGAGTTCGTTTAGTCTTTGAATCTGTCATTATGCTGAGAAATAGCTAAACCATTTTATTGATAGTATTTGAGTTTCGTGTAAACGCGCGAAAACACGCTGGTATAATTAAACAATGACGGTAATACATATGTAGTCCGCTTCGTTCCGTTGCTACCATAATATAAACTATCTTGTGTCTACAGCTGCTGTTTCTGGCTGCAATTACTAATATTTTATATAAACAAAAGACGCAATTTATGCTGTAGTTGCCAGTGTCTGAATAAATAACACGGTACTCTGCGCGTAGGTAGCATCGATGGCGAGTTGTTATTTCATTTTTTGCTACGAAAAGTTTGTTAGTAAAAGCTATTTGAGAGGATGAATCATTACTTTTCTTTGGCATGGATCCATTTGAAGACAATATCGGGTGAGTTCGTTTAGTCTTTAAATCCGTCATTATGCTGAGAGAAATCGTATTCTCAATTTAATCTCTAAATTGACTAAGATTAGGGTTGTAACTAGTTAGCTGTTTCGTAGGTGACTTAGTTAATGCACTCGTCTTAACTATTGCTTGTATTTTTGCATAGACTGTTCTTGTTTGTTTTAGTGTTAATCAGTTTAACCTACAGGGTCCAAGTTGAACTTTGCAGTTGTTCCCTGCACTTGGAACGGTACTTCTCTCTAGGGTTTTCGACACACTTGTTCCTGGTTATGGTTATACACTTTGTTGTACGTCGCTCTGGATAAGAGCGTCTGCCAAATGCCTGTAATGTAATGTAATGCAATATTCCGTAGCAACAAGATAAACCCGACATTAGCTCTAAAATATGCCAATACAGCAGTGAAAACGCTGCTCCGTGAATAACGAAATAAGCTAGACTAACTTTAAAAAAAAAATTATACCAAGGCATTCTACAGTCAATATCTGGGACTAAACATTGAATAAATATACAATCTTACCATTGGTTTTACGCGTAGAGATGTCCCTTTTGCGAATGAGTGGTCATATATTGTCTTGGACAATCCGTTTGCGAAATATATGCGCATCTGTCACGCCTGGGTCGGCTATCTTCAATAATAGCTGTGCGTAATACCACACCTGTTGCTTACGGCGTTGTCGCCCTTTTTAGTACAATTTTGCTTGATTGACAATTCATTTATTCAGTAGGTGAGAGTATAAGCTTTCTAACGATGTATAACATGTCTGATTTTGCTTTTGGAATAGCGTTTTATAGGTCAGCGTAACCAAAAGTTTTCTTATCTGCCAATGTCTAAATAAATAAAACGGTAGGCTACTTTGCGCGCAGCACGCATTTCGCGAGTTGATATTACGTCTTCTTTCCGTTTTTTCTCAATGTCGTATTTATTATTTGAAATGTGCATTCATGTGTTATTATTCTATCTGTCTCTGTGGCGCTCTGAAATGTGCATTCTCTGCTAAGCTGAGCAATGGATTGGAATATGTGTCTGACGTAGTGCTGCACGGTATACCAAAACTTCAGCACTTTCTCAGTACTTAAAAAAAAAAAAAGAAAAAGAAACGGTTCGGTATTAGAATATTCCGACGTTCGGTAGTTTTGAGTCAAATGTAAAAGCCAGGGAAAATTCTCTCCCGCATTACTGATTTAGAGGATGAAAAGTGTAATTTGTCAGAATCTTCGCTAGAAGGCACTAGCAACTAAGGTTGCCAAGTGAGGTGACTTGCGCTTGTGTACTCAGCTCCTTGATACAGAGCAAGCTTTGACTCAGTTCACTTCAGTAGCAATAGGTGTTCCAATTTGGAAATATTTTATTATAGATAGATGCTGTATTGTTATTAAAATATGCTGTTTTTAAATCTATTTAAAGGTGAAAGACCTGTTTTAAAGATTATTTACTTTACAACTGTTTAATTTTTGAAATATATTTAACATATTTTTCTGTTGTTCAGTGTTGTAACACTATAGGCCTATGCATAGTAATATGTTGAAGAGGCTTCAACTTAAAGGTTGTTAATGAACCAGGTTGTTAATAAACCATGAATTCGAAAATGAGGTCAACCCTTGTGGACATTACGTTTCTCATCTATTAAGGTAATTTCAGTATTGTTAGGTACCGAGTATCGAATTAGCATCGTTTACGTTTCAAGTATCATTTCAGTATTGAGTATCGTAATACTAAACCTGGTATCAGTATCAAAGTCAAAATTTTGGTATCGTGACAACACTAGTGTGACGCCTTTTTTAGTTGCGGTGCAGAAACACTGCAGCTGTGCATACACGCCGGACCATCTAAGTGTTACGACATGCCATTTAAGTGTTACAACATAGTAAAGGCCTTTACGGGATGCGGCCAGGACATATCCATGGCGACGTAACTAAGTCATCCGACAGCGTCTCTTAGCACAAAATTGGCCATAAGTCATCAATATTTCATACGATCATCATGATATTCAGTAGATATGTTGGGTGAAGGCATATGATCATGAGGACAAGGCCATTTTAAAATCGCTCCATAGGGGGCGCGATGGTGCCAATGCTTGGACCCCTCCCAACGCCGCTTGCGGCTTTAATTTTGTTTGTTTTATTGAATGATTTTTTAAAGAATTCAAGGTATGCTCTGAATTCTAACATTTGGTAGTACAAAAATAAACACTAAGAATGTGAAAAACAAATTCATGTTATGTGAATTTATACTCTAGGTGGTATCAGCTCAGTAATAAGCACAATATAATCACAAAATGTGCACAAGAATGTCTGTAATAGTAAATGTTATACAAGTATTAATAAAATAATAATTTTTGAATTACATATAAAGCCAAATTCTCCAGTATATCTAGCCAGCGAATACATTCTGAAATGATAATGGCTTTCAGTCACCAACATCTTGATAATACTTTGTGTACAATATGAAGACATGAGCTATTATGCATGTAAACTTTGATAGAATGCCAAAGGAATGATCCATTTTGAGTACATCTTTGCAGAGCCAATAACCACAGTCATCTTGGTCATGTGACAAAGGCACAGTCATGTGACCTGAGTTCATGAGGAGAGTTTATGTTCACTGGTTTTCATAAATACTCTAAAATGTATCATCCAGTGAAGGAAATGTTTGTTTCATACCGCCTTAAGGATTACTTTGCAGACAATTTGCTTTTTAAAGTTCAAGAAAAAACACAGGAAATGATCACACATTAAAATACATGTCCATATTTATGCTGAATAACCAGCATTGGTCCACAGTTTATGAAGCAAGATATCTTCCTGGTTTACTTTCACATGTCCAGTTTTCGAAGTGTGCTGTAGAGAACACAGTCTTCCTTTACGGATGGTGCAGGTGACCTGCATGGAGAAAACAGTGCATTTAGACTCTATTAAAGTCACAGACATTCTCATTCTCATTTAAGTCAATCCTGCCTGAGCCTTTATCACATTTAGACACACCTTGCAACATGAAGCACAAGCAGAAGCTTTAGCCACAGAACAGTTATCTGGAATTTTGGAAACCATTACATCACTGTGATGTCATAGGCTGAGGTCACACAGCAGGGAGATGAAAAGAGAAAGCTGACAAGCAGAACAAACCAAATGATGAATCTAGATCAGCGGAACATCCAGTCCTCGTATTACCACGTTCTTCTTTTGACCAGGCAGAGAAGTTCTTAGCAAGGCAGCAGCGAGAGATTACAACATTTTAAAATACTTGAGAGCTTTGGGACTGCAACAAACAAACCAAAAACCAAAATATAGAAATAGTGTGCATCAAGGCAACACCCGGTCCTACGAACACATAAATATATAAACTGTTACAGATGTACTGAGAAGTACTGGAATCTCAGAAATGCTCATTTGCATTTTTGTCTGAAATGCTCATTTGTATTTTGTTTCTAGGGTTTGTTTTGTACATACTTACATGACCAATTGTTATGGATGCACGTCAACACCATAACAATGTGTTTTGGTTATCATTAATTTCTAATATTGTACATGCTGTCACACATAAACTATGGTTAGAATCTAAATACTTCTTTGTATTTTTTTTTCCCAAAATAAATCACAGCACACCCATCTCAGCTCTCCCCAGTGAGACACTCTGGTTTATCCAGTGATACACCCTGGTCAATCCAGTGAAACGCTCTGGTCTATTAACCAGTGATACGCTCTGGTCTATTAGCCAGTGAGACACTCTGGTCTATCCAGTGAGACACTCTGGTCTAGCCAGTGAGACACTCTGGTCTGTCCAGTGAGGGTCGTTCTCCTGCTGACTCCATAGAGGCCTCGTCTGGCTCCAGTCAGAGAGAGCAGTCTATGATAAAAGCTGCTGGAGAGAGATAATAGACCTGACACAGCGACAGTCAGCACAGGTAGTATAAAGGTGGGATATTCTCACCTGGGGGCAGCACTGGAGGGGCGGATCTGGATGCTGGCGTACTGAACACCCTCCTCACACTGGGGGAGCGGATTTTGATCAGTGGAGGGTAGAAGTCTTTCCTGGTTGCGGGTTTTAGTGGGCTGAACAGAGGCGTAGAGGGGAACTTCACCGTCATCTCTGCCCGTACCCTGTGTTCCAGTGTGACTCATTGCCATCCCTGAGACGTTGCCATAAATGGGGCTTTTATTCCCCTGCAGGGTAAAGAAAAGAGGCAGGAGAAGGATGGGAAAGTTCCACAAAAAGTCCTGTTCATTTCAGCGAGCTCCTCAGAGCTGGAGTGAGCTACTTGCCCCCATTAATGACAAAACATGCATTTAACCTGATATAAAAAAAATCAGAATCATGATCCTGAATCCTGATATAAAAATTAATCATGAATCAGTGTTTTATTTTCAAATACATGCCATCAGCAGTTCAATATGGACTGAACCAGACATACAAACGTAATACACTTAATACGATTTCTTGTCTCTAAAATGACCTGTTTTACAGTGGGTTTTCATAAAATCTTGGAAAGATTGCATATTGAAGTACTTTGTTCATTCCAAAGCATATATTTGCAATAACCAATAGCAATAAAGCACCATCACAACAATAATCTATGTGTATTTATTCACTGGAAACAGGTGAATACAACACATACAGTACAAGTCACTCTCCCTGGCTCTCTATGTAATGCACAGATTATTACATGCACATAAGCAGTATTGTACTGTGTAACGTTACTGTCACATACTGCAACCCCTTTTGAGAAAATGAAACTGTTCTTAACAGGGGAATACACATAATTAACTCCTGAAATATTTCCATTAAGCATGTCAACACATAGAAGATCATAACCTCATACTGTAAATCTGTACATAATCTAATAAACCTTCAAGGTCACATGGCACACACTGAAATGCTTTCTACTAATTTGTAAGAAAGGTTTATTTATTTATTTAGGATCCCCATTAGCAATACACAGGTGCTATATAAATAAATAAATCATCTCATGATTACTGTCATAAAGCATTATGAGTATTAATCAATCTTCATAACTAATTATACTGTATTATGAGCAGATTATAATGCATTATAAGTATATAATGCATTATAGACAGGCATCATAGACAGTTTTAACCAAATTTCTGTTTTTGCTTAAAGAATGCATTATGCATTATCAAAATTATACTACATCTATAGATAAATACATGTATGCATAGCCTATATGTAGACTGATTTCATTAACTCACCTGCCTGTCCCTTTCTGTCTCATTTGTTGATTTTCTCCTCCTGATTATTCAGAATTGAAAGAAAAATAAAAAGTAAATCTACCTTCAGACAAATCTTTAAACAGCCCCCTCTTATATAAACAGCATTTTGCTTTTGTTTGAATGATGTGTATTGCTGAGGAAATAGTGCCCATGTGTGTGTATATTTTTTATTATTCAGATGTCATTTGGTTACAGGAAATGAGCCTGAGTTATGAGAGGCTTCTTCCTGCCCAGTAAATGTAGTTCTGCTTTACTCAAACCAACACTGGAGCTCATGGGCAAATTGATGCGCTTGACAAGACTTTGTTATGGTCTGTAACTGTCCACATGATTCATATTAAGAACAAGCTTTAAAGGGATTCTGTTACCCCATCATACAGGTTTGATAAACTAATTGGGACACTAAAACGCATCAGTCAGAGTTTATAAAATTGACATCTCAATAAAACAAAATGTCTAATAATGCAGTGGTCTAAGCACTAATCAGACATTAGAGGGGGGAGTATGGCATCAGCATGATGTAACGTAGCTAATGCTTGACAAAAACATTCTACAGAAATGTACAGTCGTTTTAAACTATGAGTCTAAATCAGACATACAGTAATTCACACTGGAGTGACTACAAACCGACTCATTTACAACCACGTACCTCACGCACACAACACCCAGAAACACAAGAGCCAAAATGGCAGCCACTCCCACAGCTGCAGCCGCGATCGGTGACTGACTTCCTAAGCAAAGTCAGAGAGAAGTAGCCCTGTCAGTTATGATATAGCAGTGTTCATTTCACAGCCTCACCAAGGTCCTTAAGGCGAAAGTTTATAAATGTTTAAATACACCTCTTATATGCCTACCTTTACTAGAAATTTCTGTACATTTGAATTTTACTGAATTCAATGCTGGCATCATGATACTCTTAGTTACACTGCTCATCATCATTATCTACCATGATCCGGTTCGGATTGTGGCACCAATGTTATGATCAGCATTGCTTTGTAGCCTCTGGATCATAATCAGCATCAGATAAAATATTGTATCAAATATGTTCCGGTCCTACCTTGCACTGTGACCTGTAGAGCAGACTGCACATCAAGATGTTTAGGAGGAGATCTCTTCCTCCCAATCGCATTCCGTGCCTCACAGTAGTATTCTCCTGCATCCTGCAGTGTGATGTTTTTAATGGTGTAACTGTCCTCTGGTCCTCCTGTCTCTGAGGATACAGCTGTATTATTCTTAAACCAGGTGTATCTCTGCACTGGTGGGTTGGCATTGCTGATGCAGGTCAGAGTCACTGAACTGCCCTCCACTATTTCACCAGAGGGGCTCAGTGATACTGAGATGCTCTTCGGAGGATCTGAAAGAGAAAATAACAGGTCCTGCAGTTTTAAATAAAATCACACTGAGGTGTTCTTGGGAGCATCTAAAATCATTAGAAAAATGTGCTCAATTCCATATAATTTCTCACTCACTGTGTTGCGTCTCAATACACTAGCAGAAACATGTATTTCAAAGTAATGTTTATAATGGAGCTGAAATCTCACAAGGTGATGTGGAGAAGTAGTGTGGTTAGGGCGCCATCTGCAGGCGGAGTGGGAGCAGTATAGCTGGCTAACAACCATGCCTGATTGTAGTTACAATTGATTGGTAATTGTTTATATGCTCTGCCTGCAGTGAGACCGGGGTGCTGGAATGAGAGATGCACGCGGGAGCGGCATGCCATCTAATCCTCGTCCTTATCGTCTGTGTTTTGTTTTGTTTTGTTTTGTTTCTGTGTTTTTGGTATCGAGCGAACAATAAAGCCTCGGTGCCTCCAACAACGACGGATTGTGTGGTTTGTGGGGAAAAGGACTGCAGAACCTGTTACAGTAAATATCCCAGTATATCATGCTTTGTTACAAAATTAACTGGATATACTGTAGCTTTTTATGGTAGTTGGAAAATGACACAACAGAATCAAGTTTTCAAAAGTGACAGAAGTATTTAGATATGTCTTTTAGCATCTTCATTAATAATGATAACTTCATTTTTTTAAAAGTTGAACAGCTGCATGTGGTACCTTTTTTGCCCATTGCAAACTCAAAATGACTACACGTTTTACCTAAGACATGTCAGTATGATCAGACTCATCACTGTATGATAATGTAATTATAACTGATTTCTCCTCCACTGGCCAGTGTGACTGCTTTACTCAGTGTCTTACTGCTGTGAAGTTACCCAACGATACTCAGGAGATACTGACTCTCTGCTCTGTGTGTCTGAGGCTGAGATGCACTGATATACTCACACTGCACATCAAGACGTTTAGGAGGAGATGTGTCTGTCCCAATCCCATTCCCTGCCTCACAGGTGTATTCTCCTGCATCCTGCAGTGTGATGCTTTTAATGGTGTAACTGGATCCTGTCCATGAGAGTTCAGCTCTATTCTTAAACCAGGTGTGTCTATTCACTGATGGGTTGCCACCACTGCTGCAGGTCAGAGTCACTGAACTGCCCTCCACTATTTCACCAGAGGGGCTCACTGATACTGAGACGCTCTTCGGAGGATCTGAAAGAGAAAATAACAGGTCCTGCAGTTTTATATAGATGTCACACTGAGGTGTTCTTGGGAGCATCTAAAATCATTCGAAAAATGTGTTAAATTCCATATAATTTCTCACTCACTGTGTTGCATCTCAAAGCGCTAGCAGAGACATTTATTTCAAAGGGAAGTTCACAATTGATCTGAAATCTCACAACGTGTATATCCCAGTGTGTCGTACTTTGTTTTAAAATGAACTGGATATACTGTAGCTTTTTAAAGGGTAGTTGGCAAATGACACAGGACAGACAAGTTTTCAAAAGTGACAGCAGTATTTAGATATAATCATTTTTAGCATGGTCATTAATAATGATACCTTCATTTTGTTAAAGTTCAACCACTACAAGTGATATTTTTTTCCCTGTGCAAATTCTAAATGACAACATGCTTTACTTAAGACATGTCAGTGTGATCAGGCTCATCATTCTCCTCCACTGGCCAGTGTGACTGCTTTACTCAGTGTCTTACTACTGTGTAGTTGTCCAAAGACACTCAGGAGATACTGACTCTCTGCTCTGTGTGTTTGAAGCCGAGATGCACTGATATACTCACACTGCACATCAAGACGTTTAGTAGGAGATCTTTTTGTCCCAATCACATTCTCTGCCTGACAGGTGTATTCTCCTGCATCCTGCAGTGTGATGTTTTTAATGGTGTAACTGTCCTCTGGTCCTCCTGTCTCTGAGGGTACAGCTCTATTATTTTTAAACCAGGTGTATCTCTGCACTGATGGGTTGGCATCGCTGCTGCAGGTCAGAGTCACTGAACTGCCCTCCACAATATCACTAGAGGGGCTCACTGATACTGAGGTGCTCTTAGGAGGATCTGAAAGAGATAATTACAGGTCCTGCAGTTTTATATAGATCTCACACTTACCTCAGTTAAAGTATGTTTCCTTTTCCTCAATGTTTTGAATATGTCATTTTGTTTGACTGCTATTATTCCAGTGCAATCTTTCTTTCAATTTTTAGTATTCACTTAATCCAACAGTGTTTCTAAACATAATAACTTCTTTTTCCTAATCATTACCTGCAGGTTGCTCTTCTGCCCTGTTCTCATGTCTTTTAAAGATACGTTACAGTTAAACTGCATCGCCGCTTTATCAAAATGAGTAACAAATGAGACTCAGTAAAGTTAAATAAATGAGTTTGTCCTCAAATACTCACAGAGAGTCACTGCTGGGGACGGGAGATTCTCATGACCTCTTACTGCACAGGAGTAGCTGCCTGTATCTCTTCTGCCATCTTTGAATAGGTACTTAGCATATTTCTGGTAGGTGTATTGTAGAGATTGTCCATTCTTGTACCAGATGAATGTTTGGCTGCCAGTCAGGTCAGTGCAGGTGATTTTACAGGTTAGTGTTAGCCACACTCCCTCACTCACTGTGCTAGGTATTTCAACCTTTACACCTGAGTGAGAGAAAATTCAATAACACAACATGAGTGATTGAAACTTCTACACTGTACTACACCCACAATAAATGTATGAATGCATTTAAATGGTTGAATGTTTCATTTTTATTTGTCTATATTTTATTTTATTAGAGTTTTGATTAAAGTCAATGAAGTCCCACAAATCTCAACCCAACAATGGAATGCTTGTTCTCTCAGAAGAATCTCTTGATTCTTGTGCATAAATGAATGTAAAGTACACAAATGTGACCTCACATCTCACACTGAGAGTCAGGGCGAGGGAAACAAGATGCTGATTGTCGTTTACAGCACAGGAGTATCTACCCATATCTTCACTTCCGGCTGCGAGCTTTACATAGGACTGGTAGAACCTGTAGCCGCCAGTCAGAAGCTGACGACTACAGGTTCAGTGGGTTAAAAAAGCAAACAGAATGTAACTCAACACACTTATGTTCTACAGTTGAATTTCCAGCAAGGGGATAAAAATGATTTTTTAACAGACATAATGTGCACTAATAATATCAATAGCAAACGGACATGTGTGTAGAAAATTGATGGTCACTAAGAGGATTAGGCCCATGCATTGCTTGTTCCAAAATACTTGTTTTGTTATTTTTGCACAGTGCTGGTAAGTAAATAAGTACATGTACTTTGTTATTTTATTTAAGTAGGATATTGGTGACTTCGTACTTTTGCTGAGTATGAACAATATTGGCAACTTTCATTTTCTACTCCACTACATCGATAAATAAATGATGTACTTTTTACTCAGATATATTTATATTGACAACTGCCGTTACTTGTTACATTTCTTGTGGTTGGTCATCAGCCGAATTTTCTCTGGATTCGCTGGCATAACGTGGTGAAAACATTCAGTCATTTCCCCCCTCTTTTAAAAATTAATTGGTGGCTGATAAAGGGTGATACCGCCATCTACAGGACATTGTATTATCTCATAAAAAACATGTTTTCAATGTACAAAAATGCCAAGTTACTCACACATGCAAAGTACTGTCTATAACTCATTCATTCAAACTGGCTAAATATAGGCCTGCCATTAGAAGTACTGATATCAAAATGCCAAGTTACTGTACTACAAACTATATAGGCTATCTTTCCTCACCGAAATTAAAGAAGCTGTATTCCAAAGCAATGCTACCCAATGTTTTCTTAACAAAGAAGGCACATGACAATTCAGACATGCCTGCCCCTTTTTTAAACTGGCGATGTAGCACCTTACGCCTTTGCACTATACAGAGATGTAAGATGTTGTGCTTGGACAGCATGGTTGGACAGAACAATCCTCTTCCTGGGCGGACCGAATGGTACACTGTATTACTACAATGGAAATGTAGGTATAGAGCCTAGCCAATCAGAGATTAGAGGTTTTTGGATAAAGCATTATGATCCGACTGTATGTTCTTCTCCTTTATAGCTTTAACAAACAGGCTGCAGCATTCAGAAATATATGCATTGGCTATTTTCACTGAAGATGGTGCCCATCCAAGCCATTCTAAATGACAGTACAGAATTACTCACACAGCACTTTGAGGTGTACATGAGATCTGTCTGTCCCAATCGCATTCTGTGCCACACAGTAGTATTCTCCAGCATCCCAGGAGTGGATTTCATTAATGGTATAACTCTGTTTTGATCCTCTCCATGAGGATTCAGCTCTATTATTCTTATACCAGGTGTATCTCTGCACTGGTGGGTTGGCATCACTGCTGCAGGTCAGAGTCACTGAACTGCCCTCCTCTATTTCACCAGAGGGGCTCACTGATACTGAGGTGTTTTTAGGAGGATCTGAAAGAGAAAAGGTTTTACTGTACAGTTCAAAGTAAATTCAAGTTCATTGTGAATAATAAAAATAAAATAATATTTAAAAAAAAATTAACACGTTAAACATTCTCATATATCAGTAAGGATAGAATGGAAAATTCCAAATGTGTATTATGATGACATTTTGTTTGACTGCTGTGATTCTAATGCAGTCTTTCCAACGAGGGCATTTTTGTAATGAACTTATTCTAACATCGTTTCTAAAAATAATAACTTCCATTTCCTAAACATTATCTGCAGGTTGCTCTTCTGCCCTGTTCTCATGTCTTTTAAAGGTACATTAAAGTACAACTGCATCACCGATTTTTCAAAATGAGAAACAAATGAGACTCTGTAAAGTTAAATAAATGAGTTTGTCCTCAAATACTCACAGAGAGTCACTGCTGGGGACGGGAGATTCTCATGACCTCTTACTGCACAGGAGTAGCTGCCTGTATTTTCACTGCTGGCTTTGAACTGAAGGTCGGTATGATTTTGATATTTCTGGGTGGTGTGAGACAGATATTGTCCATTCTTGTACCAGATGAATGTTTGGCTGCCAGTCAGGTCACTGCAGGTGATTGTACAGGTTAGTGTCACCCTCACTCCCTCACTCACTGTGTTAGATTTCATTTCAACCTTTACACCTGAGTGAGAAGAAGAAATACAATAACACAATATACTGAGTTATTCAACAATATTCCACACTGTACAGAACCCACAATAAATGTATGAATGTATATTACTGTAAATGGTCCAGTTTTTTCATTTCAAATAAAGATTGAAGTCAACTGAGACCCCAAAATCTCAATCTGTCTGATAATGGAATGCTTGTTCTCTCAGAAGAATCTCTTGGTTCTTGTGCATAAATGAATGTAAAATACACAAATGAGACCTCAAACACTCACATCTCACACTGAGAGTCACAGCGGGGGAAACAAGATGCTGATTGCCTCTTACAGCACAGGAGTATCTGCCCATATATTCACTTCTGGCTGTGAATTTAAGGTTCTTATTGGACTGGTAGTAGTCAGTCAGAAGCTGCTCATTCTTGTACCAAATGATGCTGTTGTCCAGCCAAGTGCAGGTTGCTCTACAGGTCAGTTCCACTGTCTCTCCCCCTGACACTGTGTCAGAAATGATTTTCACCTCCACACCTGGGTGAAGGAACAAAATGCAGAAAGAAAAACATCCAGTTATTCAACCAACTTCTCACCCTCTTCTGCTCCTCCCTCAAAACCAGGTAAACTGTACTTATTGGTAAAATATACATTCAATAGAGGTGATACATTGATATTATACATTCACAAAGACATCATCATAACAGCAGTGACAAAGCATTAGCAATATGATCATGATTTTCACAATCAATTTTCAATTTTAAAATAATATGCTTTGACCTTTGATCTCCCCACTCATCATCGCTCAAGATCAACCATAAATTGTGCCTCATCATGGTGTGCTGTTTTTCTGTTGTGAATTAAAACAAATCCTTTCCTGTTTCCTGTTCTTAAACAGAGAATATTTTATTCCGCTGGAGTAGGATTGACCATAAATACAGACATGCATTCAGTACCGGCTCGAGGGTTTCAGGGGCCCTAAGAGCAATCCTGTCGACCCGGGGGGGGGCGCAGGCGCATGGTTGCTTTGTAAAATCCGTCTTACATTACGTTGTTATGAAATATTCGGTTGTCATTCCGTTTTAAATTACTAACGCTGGTTTTGCGATAGGAGATGAATACCGCATGGGGGCCCCCTGGTGGCCACGGGGGCCCTAAGCGGCCGCTTAGTTCGCTTATGCCTCGGGCCGGCCCTGCATGCATTATTTCCCAGTAAAACAGAAGGTGGGCAGACACTCACATTTCACATTGACTGCAGGGGAAGTGACTCCTCCTGTAGCACAGGAGTAGAGATCTGTATCATCAGTGATGGCTAAATTGAGGGAGTATTTATTTTGATAGGACACAGCTATTCCATTCTTGTACCAGGTAAAGGTAGGGCTGCCACTCAAAGTGCAGGTGCTGCTACAGGTCAGTGTTACACTCTGTGCCTCATTCTCTGTCACTTTCACCTGAAGACCTGCACACAAGAATCAACATGATAAAAAGACCATTCTGTGTCTATTAAAAAATGATTAGGAGTATTGCCAGTTAATAGTTAAAAAGCAAGTTTAGAATTACCTGTAACTGTCAATGAGACTCCAGGCTGACCAGTATATTTTCCATTTTGGCTGTTAGTCAGGAACCTGAAGCGATATATTGCTGAATCGCTTTCTTTCAGTTGCTTTATTCTGAAAGTGCAGCCATTGTTCATATCCCTCAGATACTCCACACGGTGAGAGTACTCTGAGTCCTGGGACAGGTCTTCAGGCTCCTGTGGACTTTTCCAGTGAATGAACCAGAATGTTTTCTGTACTGTGTGAGATATGGGATATGAGTAAGTGCAGCTCATGTCTACTGAAGACCCCTTTAAGGCACAGATTCTCTCAGTGGTGTAAGTCACTCCCCATTCCCACTGGCTCAGAACACCTGAAAAACACACACGCACACACACACACACACACACACACACACACACACATTCAAAACACAGATGTGTTGGCAACATGACAGATAATGGATTCAGTTTAACAAAACTTTAAAACTACTGCACCTAACTTATATAGTACATCAATAATTGTGCCCTGAATATGTTCTGGAGGCAGGGTGATGCCTGTGGTTGGTTTTGTTGATATTATTTTGGACCTTCCCATTATTATATATATATATATATATATATATATATTTTTTTTTTTTTTTTTTTTTTTCAGTGATATAAGAATTTGCAGATTTAAACAAATTAACTGCATAATCTTTTGTCCCTCTGTTAGCTATTTCAATACTAACTGACATCAGTAGATGGCAGTAGCCGCCAATAAATGTGAGATTCACAGGCACAGGAAGTCTTGCTTAGTAGCTAGCTTTGCTAGAATGTAGCATTAAGCAAAGCAAGTTAAGAGCAAGTGTTTGCGTACACTCTTGCTAACAGTGAAAATGAACCGCTTTTATTAAAACATGTGGACCAAAATACTGTTTTTATTAAAACATGTGGCACCAAAATACTTTTTATATTAAAACATGTGGACCAAAAGACTTTTTCACCATTCTGATGCAACATGCACAATCAACAGCTCCGATCATTTCGTAAAGCCAGATATTTATATCTTGCCTCTGTCTCAGTTTTAAAGCTGAGTGTGAAGAGGAACTTCTTATAAGTTCTCTCTTTTTCCCCTCTCTCTTCAGATGAGAAACTTTGCACTAGTCTAAACTAATGTACTGTAGAACATTATTTTATAGAAATTCCTTTAAGCAATTCCTTAAAGCAATTTAAATGCATTCACTTTTGCTTCTGATTGAGACAATGAAGGGAGACTAATAAATAGGAACACATGCTGATAAATATTGTATATGCAGACTGAAACAACAAAACTACATTTGGAAAAAAAAACACAAACAATTTACCTGACGCGGAGAGGACGATTACCAACAGGGGTTTGAAGAGCATGCCTGCATCAGATTGAAAATACTCATCAAAATACACATATATACTTCATTATTATTTACACTGAAAATGAATGGCAAAAACAAAGACTCTCAGAGGATTCTATTTATTAGCAAAAAATACCAGACTAACAAATACTACACAAGCGCACACAGTGAGTTTGTGCTGCTAATGTCCGTAAATATGTTTTGTTATGAAGAGCTCAACAGTCCAGACAGCAAAGACTCAGACAGGATGTTACTTGACAATTGATATTTGTATGAAAGAAACAGCAATCATTTCTAGTCTGAAAATACGTTTTATTTTTTGATTTATCCCAGTTCAATCTTCTTGCACCACAAAATATTGTGACATAGTTTTGATTAAATTAAATGATATGATAATGCACTTACCAGGAGAGAGTTCTGATCTGGCCTCAGTGCTTTGCTAATGAGCCATTAGTATAAAGCAGCCTTACAGACAGAGCAGTGTGGCTGAATATGATCGGAAATAAAATGCTTCACACTAAATATAAAATTAGAATGTGCTGATGCAGATCTGACTTACTTCCCCTTTTTCAAGTCATGCACATTTGAAAAGTAAACTGATAAAAATGGCAGAACAAACGCAGTCATTAGCTTTGCGTCTGGTCAGGACTAACTGTACATTTTTAAAAGGCTGGGTAACTCCATTCTCTTATTGAGATTCAGATTCCAATATGAATGTCAATGACAACAGCTGCTTTTAATCCCAATCAATTGCAATTAAGTTTATTTTGGATATTAAAAAATAAACATAACAATTCTGCTTACAAGCATAATTCCTGATCCATTTGGACAAATGCAATAATGAAGTCAAACTTTGCATTTGTAAATATTCCTGAATCCACACGCTCTATAAGACAGACATGCTGACGTGCACACTTCAATGCACACGCATGCATGTACACGCATGCAAACAACATGGCGTAAGGCCGTGGGTGAGTGCTTCGTCGTTGCCGTGTTTCTGTAGCGTGAGCAAATACTCGGAAACAGCCAGCCAGCACAGAGATTCCACCTTTGGCTGGTTTATTCCTTGGAAATGTGCAGACGGGCTATCACTACTATAACTTACAATACAGCACTACTTATCGATCACTCTTAAAACTCTGGAAAGCTGGCTACCTTCCCTCCAACAAAAATACCTGAACAACACTCCCCTGTCTCTGTGCCTTTTTCTGTTACCCCCCCCCCCCCCTCCCTTTGCACCACCCCCTCTCTCTACACTGACAGTGTTTCTGTCCACAAACCATTTAAATGGGTGCATTTTCATTCAGCATCACTGTCATGTTTTAGATTTTTTACCAAATGAATTTTGTCTTTATTTGAGATCTTGTAAAACAATAACAAATAAAAATATGCATCCAGCTGCATGTGCATGACTGAACTAAAACATCTGTGACTGCATTGGCAATGTAAAATAAAGCTACTAGCAGGAAGCTATCTGCTAATGCATAAATTGTTGCTAAGGTCTGAGGCTTGTCCTATTCCAATACATGCACAGTATAAACAGTCTGTAAAAGCAGAAGAGCTTAATATTAATGAGTCTGTAAAAGGTGTGATAGGCATCAGGCACAGGTAAACACTCTTAGGTTCAGGAGCCCCATGCAAAAAACCATTACCTAAACCAGATTATTTAATTCAGCTTCGCAAAAGATCTTGGGGGAAATCGATCTGAGACGCTCAGAGAGGACTCATGTACTGCAGTAATAGTGCCATCTACAGGCAGACAAGTTGCACTGCATTCATCTCTCCTCCTGAGGTTGATTTCACTGCCACAAACAGCATGTTTAACCTACATGAATATGGGTGTTTTTATTTATTTTTCCAGTTTGGGTTATTTTCCTTTACATTTAACATCACTGTGGTGCAGGTCTCACCCCATAGTAAAACATAAATGACAGTACTGATGACATCATTGCTAAATTTTTCCACTGGGTTCCTTACCCATCCTGTGTCTGCTATATATATATATATATATATATATATATATATATATATATATATATATATATATATATATATAATTAGCCTTTTTTATCATTTGTAAATCCCAGCAGGCCCTGTGGTATGTTTTTTTTAAAGTTCCTGTTTAGTGCTGTTCCTGCACATGTTCTATTCCATCAGCAGAACCCAGGGGGTAACACCTACAGTACACAGTTTACTCACAAAATTCTTCAAGCATAGGTTTATTTTGTTTGTTTCATTGAATGATTGTTTAAAAAAATTCAAGGTATGCTCTGAATTCTAACGTTTAGCAATACAAAAAATAAACACTAAGAATGTGAAAAACAAATTCACCTTATGTGAATTTATACTCTAGATGGGATCAGTTCAGTAATAAGCATAATATAATCACAAAATGTGCACAAGAATGTCATAGTAAAGTAAATGTTATACAAGTATTAATAAAAAAAATAAAAAAAATAAATTATATATAGAGCTCAATTCTCCAGTATATCTGGACAACGAATACATTCTGCAATGATAATGGCTTTCAGTCACCAACATCTTGATAATACTTTGTGTACAATATGAAGACATGAGCTGTTATGCATGTAAATTTTGATAGAATGACAAAGGAATGATCCATTCTGAGTACATCTTTGCAGACTCCAATAACCACAGTCATCCTGGTCATGTGACAAAGGCACAGTCATGTGACCTGAGTTCATGAGGAGAGTTTATGTTCACTGGTTTTAATAAATATTCTTAAATGTATCATCCAGTGAAGGAAATGTTTGGTTCATACAGCTTGAGGATTACTTTGCAGACAATCTGCTGTTTAAAGTTCAAGAAAAAACACAGAAAATGCTCACACACTAAAAGAAATGTCCAAATTTACACTGCATAACTAGCATTGATCCACAGTTTATGAAGCAAGATATCTTTTTGGTTTATATTCACATGTCCAGTTTTCGAAGTGTGCTGTAGAGAACACAGTCTTCCTTCAGGGATGGTGCTGGTGACCTGCATGGAGAAAAACAGCGCATTTAGACTCTATTAAAGTCACAGATATTCTCATTCTCATTTCAGTCAATCCTGCCTGAGCCTTTATCACATTTAGACACACCTTGCAACATGAAGCACAAGCAGAAGCTTTAGCCACAGAACAGTTATCTGGAATTTTGGAAAACATTACATCACTGTGATGTCACACAGTAAGGAGATGAAAAGAGAGAAAAGAAAGTTGACAAGCAGAACACACCAAATGATGAATCTAGATCAGCAGAACATCCAGTCCTCGTATTACCACGTTCTTCTTTTGACCAGGCAGAGAAGTTCTTAACAAAGCAGCAGCGAGGGATTACAGCATTTTAAAATACTTGACCTGGGCTTCGGGACTGCAACAAACAAACAACCAAAATATAGAAATAGTGTGCATCAAGGCAACACCGGTGCTACGAACACATAAAAATATATACTGTTACAAATGTACTGAGAAGTACTGGAATCTCAGAAATACTCATTTGCATTTTTCTCTGAAATTCTCATTTGTATTTTGTTTCCAGGGTTTGTTTTGTACATGCTTACATGACCAAGTGTTATGGATGTACGTTCTTTTGCTATCATTAATTTATAATATTGTACACGCTGATGTAAATGTAACACATCTACTACGGTTAGAATCTAAATACTTCTTTGTGTTTTTGTTTCCAACATAAATCACAGCACAACCATCTCAGCTCTCCCCAGTCAGACACTCTGGTCTATCCAGTGAGACACTCTGGCCTATCCAGTGAGACACTCTGGTCTATCCAGTGAGACACTCTGGTCTATCCAGTGAGACACTCTGGTCTATCCAGTGAGACACTCTGGTCTATCAAGTGAGACACTCTGGTCTGCCCAGTAAGGGTCGTTCTCCTGCTGACTCTATAGAACCAATGTTTCATTTTCAAATAAATGCCATCAGCAGTAAAATATCAGCTGAACCAGACGTACAAATGTAATACACTTAATACGATTTATTTTCTCTCTAACATGACCTGTTTTACAATGGGTTTTCATAAAATCATGGAAAGATTGCATACAGAAGTACTTCTTTCATTCCAAAGCATATATTTGCAATAACCAATAGCAATAAACCCTCATCACAGCAATAATCTCTGTGTATTTATTCACTGAAATCAGGTGAATACAACACATAAAGTACTCTCGCTGCCTCTGTATGTAATGAACAGATCATTACATGCACATAAGCAGTATTGTATTGTGCAACATTGCTGTCACATACTACAATCCCTTTTGAGAAACTGGAACTGTCCTTTACAGGGGAATACACATAATTAACTCTGGAAATATTTCCATTAAGCATGTCAACACACTGAAAAATGACACAGAGATCATAACCTCTGTACATAACCTAATAAACCTTCAAGGCCATATGGCACACACTGCTATGCTTTCTACGTATTTCTAAGAAAGGTGCTATATAATTAAATAAATCATGTCTTATGATTACTGTTATAAAGCATTATGAGTGTTAAACAGTCTTCATACCTCTAATTATACTGTATTATGAGCAAACTATAAGGCATTATAAGTAGTATATAATGCATTATAGACAGGCACCATAGAAAGTGTTATCGAATTTCAGTTGTTGATTAAGCAATGTATATTAATAAAATTATATTACATCCATAGATAAATACATGTATGCACATATGCAGACTGATTTCATTGACTCACCTGCCTGCCCCTTTCTGTCTCATTTCTTGATTTTCTCCTCCTGATTATTCAGAAAAATATAATAAAAATAAAATGTAAATCTACCTTCAGACAAATATTTAAAGAGTCCCCTGTTGTGCAAACAACAATTTGCATTTGTTTGAATTATGTGTATTGCTGAGGCAGGAGTGCCTGCGTATGTGGATATTATTTTATTATTCAGATGTTATTAGGTCACAGGAAATGAACCTGAGTTATGAGAGGCTTCTTCCTGTCCAGTAAATGCAGTTCTGCTTTATTCAAACCAACACTGACTGCAGCTCAAGGGCAAATTGATATGTTTGACATCATGGCCTGCAGCCGTTCACATGATTCATATTAAGAACAAGCTTTAATGGGATTTTGTTACCCCATAATGCAGGTATGATATTAAACTTATTGGGACACTAAAACCCATCTGTCAAAGTGTATGACAATCGACATCGCAATAAATAAAATGACTAATAATGCAGTGGTCTAAGCACTAATCAGACATTAGAGGGGGGGATATGGCATCAGCATGATATAATGTAGTTAGTGCATGACAACAAAATTCTACAGAAATGTACACTTGTTTTAAACTGTGAGACTAATCAGAAATGATTTACAATTGAGTGACTACAAACCGACTCATTTTCAGCCACGTACCTCACGCACACAACACCCAGAAACACAAGAGCCAAAATGGCAGCCACTCCCACAGCTGCAGCCGCGATCAGTGACTGACCTCCTAAGCAAAGTCAGAGAGATGTTCTCATGTCAGATATGATATAGCAGTGTTCATTTCACAGCCTCACCAATGTCTGTAAGGTGAAAGTTTATAAATGCATTAATATACCCATCTGTGCCGATCTTTACTAGAACTTATTGTACATCTGAATTTTAGGCAACATAGGCATGGTGACACTTTTTGTGACACTGTGCTATCATCTATTGTGATCCATTTCAGATCGTAGCCTCTGTATCATGATCAGCATTGCTTTGTAGCCTCAGGATCATAATCAGTATCACATAAAATATTGTATCAAATATGTTCTGGTCCTACCTTGCACTGTGACCAGTAGAGCAGAAGCATTCTGAGCTCCAAGTCTGTTCTGTGCCACACAGTAGTACTGTCCTCTGTTCCAGGATGTAAAGTTAGAAAAGTTCAAACTCTGTCCAGATCCTGCCAGCCAGACTCCAGTGTAATTCTTCTTAAACCAGGTGTAGTTCTGAACTGGTGGGTTGGCATCACTGCTGCAGGTCAGAGTCACTGATCTGCCCTCCAGTATTTCACCAGAGGGGCTCACTGATACTGAGATGTTTTTGGGAGAATCTGAAAAATAAAATAACAGGTCCTGCAGTTTTATATAGATGTCACACTGAGGTGTTCTTGGGAGCATCTAAAATCATTAGAAAAATTTGTTAAATTCCATATAATTTCTTGATCACTGTGTTGCATGTCAAAGCACTAGCAGAGACATTAATTTCAAAGGGAAGTTTATAATGGAACTGAAATCTCACAATGTGAATATCCCAGTGTGTCGTGCTTTGTTTTAAAATGAACTGGATATACTGTAGCTTTTTAAATGGTATTACATTACATTACATTACAGGTATTTGGCAGACGCTCTAATCCAGAGCGAAGTACAACAAAGTGTACAACCATAACCAGGAACAAGTATGTTGAAAACCCTAGAGAGAAGTACTGGTCCAAGTGCAGGGAACAACCGCATAGTTCAACTTGGACCCTGAAGGTTAAACTGATTAACACTAATAACACAAATGAGAACAGCAACAACGCAGTCTATGGAAAAATACAAGCAGTAGTTAAGACAGGTGCATTAACTAAGTCACCTACGAAACAGCTACCTAGTTACAACCCTAAGCTTACAGTCATTTAAGAGATTACAGGGAGATAGGGAGGGATGGGGAGAGGTGCAGCCTGAAGAGGTGAGTCTTCAGTCATCGCTTGAAGTGGGTCAGTGTCTCAGCTGTTCTGACCTCCACGGGGAGGTCATTCCACCATTGTGGGGCCAGAACAGACAGGAGACGTGTTCGGGAAGCGCAGGTGTGAAGAGGGGGAGGTGCCAGGCGTCCTGAGGTAGCAGAACGGAGGGGTCTGGCTGGCATGTAGGGTTTGAATATCTTGTGGAGGTATGCTGGGGCTGATCCCTTGACTGCCTGGTGGCAAGTTGGCAAGGGTAGGGTAGTGGGCAAATGACACAAGACAGACAAGTTTTCATAATTGACAGCAGTATTTAGATATAATCATTTTTAGCATGTTCAATAATAACGATAACTTCATTTTGTTAAAGTTCAACCACTACATGTGATATTTTATTCCCTGTGAAAATTCAAAATGACAACATGCTTTACTTAAGACATGTCAGTGTGATCAGGCTCATCATTCTCCTCCACTGGTCAGTGTGACTGCTTTACTCAGTGTCTTACTACTGTGTAGTTGTCAAAAGACACTCTAGAGATACTGACTCTCAGCTCTGTGTGTCTGAAGCTGAGATGCACTGATATACTCACACTGCACATCAAGACATTTAGGAGGAGATCTGTTTGTCCCAATCACATTCCCTCCCTGACAGGTGTATTCTCCTGCATCCTGCAGTGTGATGGTTTTAATGGTGTAACTGTCCTCTGGAACTCCTGTCTCTGAGGATACAGCTCTGTTATTCTTATACCAGGTGTATCTCTGCACTGGTGGGTTGGCATCACTGCTGCAGGTCAGAGTCACTGAACTGCCCTCCACTATTTCACCAGAGGGACTCACTGATACTGAGGTGCTCTTAGGAGGATCTGAAAGAGAAAATAACAGGTCCTGCAGTTTTAATTAAAATTCACGCAGAGGTATTCTTGGGAGCATCTAAAATCATTAGAAAAATGTGCTCAATTCCATATAATTTCTCACTCACTGTGTTGCGTCTCAAAACACTAGCAGAGACATTTATTTCAAAGTAAAGTTAATAATGGAGCTGAAATCTCACAATGTGATGTGGAGAAGTGGTGTGGTTAGGGCGCCATCTGCAGGCGGAGTGGGAGCAGTATCGCTGGCTAACAACCACACCTGTTTGCAATTACAATTGATTGGTAATGGTTTATATGCTCTGCCTGCAGTGAGACCGGGGTGCTGGAATGAGAGACGCACGCGGGAGCGGCATGCCATCTAATCCCCGTCCTTATTGTCTGTGTTTTGTTTTGTTTTGGTTTCCGTGTTTTTGGTATCGAGCGCACAATAAAGCCTTAGTGCCTCTAACAACGACAGATTGTGTAGTTTGTAGGGATAAGGACTGCAGAACCTGTTACAGTAAATATCCCAGTATATCATGCTTTGTTACAAAATGAACTGGATATACTGTAGCTTTTTATGGTAGTTGGAAAATGACACAGCAGAATCAAGTTTTCAAAAGTGCCCTCTTTCCCCTTTGCTTTTTGTCCTATCAATGGAACCATTAGCTCAGCAGATTCGTCAAAGCACGCTGGTCTCCCCAATACAAATTGGATCCTCCAGCCACTCTATTTCATTGTATGCAGATGACCCGCTGTTATACCTGTCGGACCTACAACAGTCTCTTCCAAATGTGCTCAAAATTATTGGGGACTTTGGTTTACTATCAGGGTTTAAGATTAACCAATCCAAATCAGCTCTGATGCTACTTAAGGCAAAAAGAGTTAATATCCCACTTTGCATTCCAGTCGTTCGAGAAGTGACCTATTTAGGCATTGACCTATACCCATCTATAACCTTAATTGTGAGAAACAACTATGCAAAAATTCTCAATAAAGTAGAGTGTGATATAAACAGATGGATGCCACTTCCATCATCAGTTCCTGCTCGGATTGCCCGTATTAAAATGAATATTCTTCCCCGCATCAATTTTATTAGTTCTATGTCGCCACTACCTCCCCCAATAAATTACTGGTCAAGGCTTGACTCCATGTTAAAGAAATTTGTCTGGAATGGCAAGGGCCCCCGTATAAAATGGTCTACTTTGCAGCGTAAAAAAGTTCAAGGTGGTTGGGATTGCCCCAACTTCTAATTATATCACTGGGCCTTTGTGCTACGTACATTAAAACATTGGTTAAGCCCCGGCATGGGTCCCCCTTGGAAAGAAATAGAATTAAATATAATTCAGCCAATCAGGTTACAAGATTTTCTGTTTGCAGGTCTTAGCCCAAAAAAATGTGCTTTACATTATGGTGTCCTAATAGCATATGTTCTACAAACTTTTGTGGCTGTGGAAAGATTTCTGGGTCTTAAAAAAGTTGGTATAAACATTCACCCATTTGGAACATTTATTTAAATCTCTTAAGAGGCGGCAGACCATTCACTCTAAACGCATGGGCACAAAAGGGTATACAAGTGCTTGAGGATATTGCTGGTCATGATTCTATTCTTGAGTTCCAGGACCTAGTGGCTCACTTCGGGATCCCAAAAAAACTCTTGTTTCTTTTACTTGAGGCTGAGATCTGCACTGAAGACATATAAAGTCCCCTGGGGCACAGATCTGATTTGCCACCCAGTAGTAGATTGGATTGTGGGGGCGGAACCCAAAGGCAAAGCCTCGTACATTTATACACATCTAATGACATATTCCACTGTGCTCTTCCCTGGCTCAAAAATTATGGGAAAAAACCTAGAACAAAGGGGTGGGACAATAAATCGGGACACGGTATGGAAAGTATCCCCGGTGTATCAAAGAACCCCAATCACCATTCATTTCAAAATCTGCCATAGAGTCTACATGACTCCACGGAAAATACATCTTATGGGTTTAGCACCTCACCCCTGGTGCACATATTGTACTCCAAGAACAATTGGTACTTAGATGCCTGTCTTATGGGATTGTCCTGAGGTGCAGAGATTTTGGGCTCAGATAGTTGATATCACCTCTTTTATTATCGGCAAACCTCTACCTTTGGATCCTGTCCTGTTACTTTTAAATGATGTAACTAGATGTATGCTCTCTGGAAAAGAATGTAACCTCTGGCTAGCTGGGATGACTGCTGCTAAAGAAATCATTGTCCAGTGTTGGCTCCCACCTCACCATTTATCTGTCAAACACCAGTTGCAGTATTTTTTGGACATTGTATACCTGGAGATATCATTGGCCAGGGTCAATGGTGCTAGACATGGCACAATGAAAATGTGGAAAGACTCCATATCCACAATTAAAGACCTTCGTATGCACTAATATGCTTAGTTTATAATATTAGTGGGGGGGTTTGAAGGGTTTTTTGTTTTTGCTTTGCTGTGAAACAATTCATTCAATAAAAAGTGAATTACGAAAAAAGTTTTCAAAAGTGACAGCAGTATTTAGATGTCTTTTTAGCATGTTCATTAATAAAGATAACTTTTTTTTAAAGTGGAACAACTGCATGTGGTACCTTTTTTGCCCTTTGCAAACTCAAAATGACCACACGTTTTACTTAAGACATGTCAGTATGATCAGGCTCATCATTGTATGATGTAATTATAATTGATTTCTCCTCCACTGGTCAGTATGACTGCTTTACTCAGTGTCTTACTGCTGTGAAGTTACCCAAAGACACTCAGGAGATACAGACTCTCTGCTCTGTGTGTCTAAAGCTGAGATGCACTGATATACTCACACTGCACATCAAGACGTTTAGGAGGAGATCTGTTTGTCCCAATCCCATTCTCTGCATCACAGTAGTATTCTCCAGCATCCTGCAGTGTGATGTTTTGAAAGGTGTAACTCCATTCTGATCTTCTCCATAGGAATTCAGACTGCTGAACTTCAATCTTCTTAAACCAGGTGTATCTCTGCACCGGTGGGTTGGCATAGCTGCTGCAGGTCAGAGTCACTGAACTGCCCTCCACTATTTCACCAGAGGGGCTCACTGATACTGAGGTGCTCTTAGGAGGATCTGAAAGAGAAAATTACAGGTCCTGCAGTTTTATATAGATGTCACACTTACCTCAGTTAAAGTATGTTTCCTTATCCTAAATGTTTCCAAATCTCATTTTGTTTGACTGCTATTATTGCAATGCCATCTTTCTTTCAATTTTTAGAATTAACTTAATCCGATATCATTTCTAAACATAATAACTTCCATTTCCTAATCATTGTCTGCAGGTTGCTCTTCTGCCCTGTTCTCATATCAAAGGTACATTAAAATTCAACTGCATCACCGCTTTTTCAAAATGAGTAACAAATGAGACTCAGTAAAGTTAAATAAATGAGTTTGTCCTCAAATACTCACAGAGAGTCACTGCTGGGGACGGGAGATTCTCATGGCCTCTTACTGCACAGGAGTAGCTGCCTGCATCTCCACTGCTGGCTTTGAACTGAAGGTAGTCATCTTGTTGATATTTCCTGGTGGTGTTTTGTAGAAATTGTAAATTGAGGGAGTATTTATACTCATAGGGCACAACTTTTCCATTCTTGTACCAGGTAAAGGTTGGGCTGCCACTCAAAGTGCAGGTGCTGCTACAGGTCAGTGTTACACTCTGTGCCTCATTCTGTGTCACTTTCACCTGAAGACCTGCACACAAGAATCAACATGATAAAAAGACCACTCTGTTTCTATTAGAAAATGATTAGGAGTACTGACAGTTCATAGTATATAAAGCAAGTTTTGTCAGGGTGCTGTGGGGGGTTAGGACCCAAAAGCAGAGTGCAGGGAAAAAAACTTAAAACTCCAAAAGGTACGAAACAAAGGCTTTACTTAACTCCAGGATAAAGGGAACAAAAAGGGAACAAAAACTCTCAAAAACACAAAGACAAACTTCAAAAAAACCAGGAACAAGGAAAATCCAGAAATCCAAAAACACAAGGAAACCAGAACATGGGCAGGAATACACAGGGCAGGAACACGCGCAACCAGACACAACCAACAGCCAACAAGGATCCAGCACCTGAGTCCAGGAGAAGGGAAACTTAAATAGACAGACACTGACGAGACACAGGAGGGCACCATGAACAATCAGGCCACAGAGAGGGAAGGGAAAACGAGACAGCCAGGAAATAATGATCGGACAATTGAAAACAATCATACAATTAAACAGGGGGAGCAGGACACAAAACAGAAGTGCCGCCATCTGGCGGCCCAACAAGGAAAACACAGAACCATGACAAGTTTAGAATTACCTGTAACTGTCAATGAGACTCCAGGCTTACCAGTATATTTTCCATCATAATGGTCGGTCACGAACCTGAAGTGATATAATGCTGAATCACTTTCATTCAGTTGCTTTATTCTGAAAGTGCAGTCACTGTGCTTATTCCCCAGGTACTCCACACGGTGAGAGTACTCTGAGTTGAAGGACAGGTCCTCAGGCTCCTGTGGCTCATTCCAGTGAATAAACCAGAATGTTTTCTGCACTTTGTGATGTGTGGGATATGAGTAAGTGCAGCTCATGTCTACTGAAGACCCCTTTAAGGCACAGATTCTCTTAGGGGTGTAAGTCACTCTCCAACTCCACTGGCTCAGAACACCTGAAACACACACACACACACACACACACACACACACACAAGCATACGCACACGCACACGCACACAACACACAAACACACACACATACACACACACACACGTACACACAATTCTTATGTCACTGAAAAAACAACTATATATATATATATGTTGTTTTTTCAGTGACATAAGAATTTGCAGATTCAAATGAATTAACTGCATAGTCTTTTATCTTTTGTCCCTCTGTTAGATATTTCAATACTAACTGACGTCAGTAGAAAGCAGTAGGCGCCAATAAATGTGAGATTCACAGGCACAGGAAGTCTTGCTTAGTAGCAAGCTTTGTTAAAACGTAGCATTAAGCCAAGCAAGTTAAGAGCGAGTGTCTGCGTACACTGTCGGCTGAAAACTGTTATGTTTTGCTAACAGTGAAAATGAACTGCTTTTATTAAATATGTGGCACTAAAATACTTTTTTGCCATTCTAAGAATGCAACATGCACAGTCAACAGCTCCGATCATTTTGTAAAGCAACAGATATTTGTATCATTCCTCTGTCTCAGTTTTAAAGTTGAGTGTGAAGAGGAACCTCTTATAAGTTCTCTCTTTTTCCCCCTCTCTCTTCAGATGAGAAACTTTGCACTGCTCTAAACTAATGTACTGTAGAATATAATTTTATTGAAATTATATACATTCCTTAAAGCAATTTAAATGTATTCACTTATGCTGCTGATTGAGATAATGAAGGGAGACTAATAAATAGGAACACATGTGAATAAATGCTGTATATGTTGAAGACTGAAACATCAGAACTACATTTGAAAAAAAAAAAAAAAAAAAAACACAAACAATTTACCTGACACAGAGAGAACAATTACCAACAAGGTTTTGAAGAGCATGGCTGCATCAGATTGATAATATTCATCCAAATACGCACATACAGGTCATGATTATTATTTACACTGTAAAAATGAATGGCAGAAACAAACACTGTCAGAGTAATCTATTTATTCACATAAATACTACACAAGACTAACAAATATTACACAAGACTAATAAATACTACACAAGCGCACACAGTGAATTAAGGTGCTGCTAATGTCCATAAATGTTCAGGCTTTGATGAAGAGCTCACACAGATGCAAGACAGCAGAGACTCAGACAGCCTTTTACTTGATGAATGTTATTTGTATGGAAGAAACTGCGATAATTTCTACCCAGAAAATACATTTTATTTTCATATTTGATTCCAGTTTTTTCTTCTTTCACTCCAAAATACTGTGAGATAATTCTGACTAAATGAAATAATATGATAATGCACTTACCAGGAGAGAATTCTGATCTGGCCTCAGTGCTTTGCTAATGAGCCATTAGTATTAAACAGCCTTACAGACAGAGCAGTGTGGCAGAATATGATCAGAAATAAAATGCCTAACGCTAAATGTAAAAGTAGAATGTGTTACAGATCTGACTCACTTCCTGAAGGTGATACTCGTTTTAGATTTTATCGGATACAAACGTTTGAATAAAATATACAAAGTCGTTCTCTTTGTGTCTGGACTGGATCAGTAGTGCCTTTTCAAAAAGACCTGGTAATTCTCATTTCTTTGCCCCCACTGTATTATTGAAATTCAGATGTCAATAATTATGTTCATTTTTGCATATTACGCTTATAAAATAAATGTAAGTACTATGTTTACAAAAATGATTCCAGATTATAACACAAACAGTTGCTAAGATCTGAGACTTTGCCTATACCAATAGATCCATCAATCCATCCATTATCTATACCTGCTTATCCTGAGCTGGAGCTGGTGCTGGAGCATATGAAGAAAATAATGATAATATTTTTCAGAACAGAGGTTCGAGGTTCACAGTGCTTTACAATGCTCAAATAATCCATAATACATTGATGCACATAATAAAACAATGTATGTAAAGAAAACAAATGAAAAAAATGCATTCTTTCAAATATCTAAATCCAGACATAAACTTACATTTGGGCTCAATACAACAAGGCAATGTAAAATTAAGTACTAAAGCACTGTTTTAAAAAAGTCTCGGACCTTACCTTTAAAAGTGACTTGAGTTTGGAGATTATAATATGCACAGACTATAATACAATATGAGACTGTAATATCTTCAGACAGGGGTCAGGAGGACTATGCAAAGGAGATGCACACACACACACACACACACACACACACACACATATTTAAGTATAAAATTCAGTTTCACTAAAGTTTAAATGATGGCAAAATCTATAATATTCCTCAGGAATAGAGCACACCAGTAAATGCAGTTCATTTACAGTTCTGCCAATGTCATGAAGCCAAAGAAATCTACTCATCTCTGTTGCAGAGCTGAGCATAAACAGGAACTTAAGATCAATCATTTGTTCTTCATTTCACAGCAGATGTGTGGTAAAAACAAATGTAAAACGATTCTACTCAGCCTAGAATCTCTAAACCAAATTAAAATTCAAAATAACTTTATTTGTTAGGAACTTAATTTGTGTAAAAGCGTCAGTGCATGCTCAGCACATATCAGGACAAACGACAAACACAGATTAGACAACAAACAAGTGTAGCTTAAAACAGTTTAAGATGTCCGCCAGTAGGGCATCTAAACAACGTATGTGATCTTGTATAAGATTTAGATTCCCATTTCCTGTAATTTTTATGTCTTTAATTTTTTGCTTTCCCAGTCAAATGAGTTAAACAGGTTATATCAAATCATAGTAATTCTAAATAGATTTTAGCATCTGATAGATATTGTAACCTCTGTAAACTGGCATTAATAAGCAGAACTGAAGTAGCTAAATTGTTATCCTGAGGCAGAGAGATGGGCTTACAAAAATACTGTTGAGGTTATTTTATTTTATTTTAAGAAAGCTAATTTACTGTTTTAACGAATGCTGTGCATGTTTTCCCCGCTGGTCACATAGCCACCTTTCAGCAGTGAGAGAGACTGACCTCTATTAGGATCACTAGATTTGCACAGAATAAAACAATCCCTGCAATCCATAGATCAGAGAACAACAACACTGTACTTAAATTTCTCCACTGTTTAAAGAAATGCAATAAATTTAAGCGTGCAAAAATCAAAGATGTCTTCACTCAACTTCTATCAAGGCACTCTATTGAATTGTATACATTATTTTACAACTCAATGAAAAAATGTGGGAACAGCCATAAAGTATAAAACAGGGCTAAATCGTGCACTTATGCTGGTAGAGGAGGTGTGATCTTAACGGTTTTCAAACTGTCTGAAATGGCCCTGCTGACAGGCTCATATTTCTGAACATGGCAGACTGACTGTGATGAATGCAAAGCTTTAAGAATAATTGTTTCTATTTTTAAATCTTATTACATTTTTATTTAACCAAGAGATTATTGTTGAAATGAAAATTCTCTTTTTCAAGAGTGTCCTGGTCAAGACAGGCAGCAGCTCATGCAGTTTAGCATGGTTGCAGAATGACAATATAAAATAAAATTATAGACAACAAAGATTATTTTACAAGAATGTAACATCACTGTGTAATTTGACATAATGGTACACAATAATGCATATAAAAACATTAAAGAGATACATGACCATCATAGCAGTGTAAAATGCGTTAACAGTAGTTTAAAAGCCAGAAAAAAAGAGGGAACCATGTTCCAATGCGAATGGCAACATTTTACTGCTGTAGCCTAGCCTATAACCCCCAGATCAACATAAAGATTGCACTTACTTTCGCAGAAGATATAAGGAGCGGACAGGTGTAGTTATCTTTGTGAAAGTATCACAGCTCTGGTGCCCCAAAGCGGGTACTGTGAGGTGCCCCTGCTTGGCTCTTTTGTGCAGAGGAGTAGCGGGCACGGCTGTGGGTGAAGCTGCCTAATTTCAGGCGAGAGCCACCCTGACCACAGACAGTTAAAGCGCTGCTCACTTCCTGCAGCCTGTTCTATTCTTAATTTTATTTCACATCTCAGTTCAGCTGGGGTGGAGCAGCACTGTTTCTGTGGTTGATGTTCCTGCGACCTTTTAGAACTTTGGTTTTGCTTTGCCTGTTATACGGTCCTTCATGTACATAATTACTTCATAAAAATGATGTTTACTACATACAGCCGATTGGATTATTGTATCTTTCACATTTCACAGAGATGAAATAGATGCCCACACGTGAATAAAATGGAATTTATATGAATATTATTTTATTTATTTATTTTATTTTATTTTTTATTTTTTATTTTTGGTGGGGGGGTTTGCAGGCAAAACATGATGGCCATATAAAGAAAATAATGATACTTTTTTATCAAAACAGAGGTTCAAGGATCACAGTGCTTTACAATGCTCAAATAAATCGTAATATATTGATAGACATTATAAAACAATGTATGTAAAGAAAATAAATACAAAGATGCATTATTTCAAGTAGCTAAACAGACAGAATGTAAAAATGGGGTCAATACGACAAGGCAATGTAAAATGTGAAACTAAAACACTGTTTTAAAAAATTTTGGACCTTGCCTTTAAAAGTGACTTCAGTTTGGAGATTATAATCTACATTAATCTGCATTATAATCTTCCCATTCAATGTGAGAGAGTACATGCGCATGTACATGACTTATGAGCGTGTGTGTAACAGGGTTATATAAACGTGTAACGGTGTCACAGGAGCATGTATGCAGCAGGGTTACATGAACATGCATGTTGCAGCAGGGTTACAGTACTTTGGGAAAAATCCTCCACCAACAGCTCTTTATAAAATGGATAAGATAGCAGAAACAGACAGCAGTTCTGTAAAGTTAAAGACAAAAAGAGACTCTTTCACCCTGATCTCCATCATTTCTCATTCTCTGCAGCTTCTCTCCTCTGTGTGTTTTAATCCCACACTGAGGCCTCGTCAGCTCTCTGAAGCACAGAGTTTGTGTCGCTGGCTGCGTTTGTCACTCTCTGAAGGCTCTGCTCTGAGGTGAGACACAGGAAGAGACTCAGTCACACATAAGTGCGCCTCCAGTTGCACTGTTAAAAGGGAACCAGAGTGGCCACACAGTCTCTTGCATTCCCTATCCACTTCCTATCCAGAACGGATTCCTCTGTTGACTTAGTGGATTATATATTACAGAATAACTTGAAGAATTTACATTACAGAAGTATATTTTTCACATGTTAAAAAATCATACTAAATAATATCCACAGATACAATTACAACATATTGATAGTTAAGTGGGGAATATTCATCAGTAGCTTTCACCAATACAAATAAGGAGGAAGACTGAAATTGACTGCATGACACATTGATGAACTGGATGAACTGTAACTTGCCTGGTGTGTATCTGTGCTTTGTGTCTTCTGCTCAGCACATACCTACTGACTTTGTAGTTTCAAAAAAATTCAGTATGTACACAAAACTGTCCTTTGCTTTTCTGAATGGCTGGTATGGTTATAATGGTGAGAATATCCAGGTGGGAACTTGTTACTTACAGTACGAGAGTGTCTGCTCAGCCACCCCAGATGACATTTTGTCATAACATTCCTACCTGCTCCTCTGAATTCAACAGCAAATTAGTAAAAATACTGCATATCTCTCTGATATCTAATGGTGAATTTCTATAATCTTGTCTTCTCAGTGATTATTGGTACCCAGATGCTTTTGCATTGCAAACATTTACCTTGTGCACACCATGACAGCAAAGAGTGCAAAAGCCACAGAGATTCCAACAACCCTCCATACAAGCGCTGTCCTATCTCCTGCTGTAAATAAACAGAGATAGCATTTCAGTTTCCATTTATATAGCAGAGACTACATTCCAGAGTCGTTAAAAGTAAGTGCATGCATAAAGGTAGGAAGGTCAATGCAACACTCAGAAAATCAATTAAATCACAGTTAAACATGAGTTAGGTGTGTGCTTTGGCACACACCTTTGGTGATGGCTGCTTTGTAAAATCCGTCTCACATTACGTTGTTGTGAAATATTCGGTTGTCATTCCGTTTTAAATTACTAACGCTGGTTTTGCAATAGGGGATGAATACCGCATACCGCTAATACGGGGGCCCTAAGCAGCCGCTTAGTTCGCTTATGCCTCGGGCCGGCCCTGCATGCATTACTTCCCAGTAAAACAGAAGGTGGGCAGACACTCACATTTCACATTGACTGCAGGGGAACTAACTCCTCCTGTAGCACAGGAGTAGAGATCTGTATCATCAGTGCTGGCTACATTGAGGGAGTATTTATACTCATAGGGCACAACTTCTCCATTCTTGTACCAGGTAAAGGTTGGGCTGCCACTCAAAGTGCAGGTGCTGCTACAGGTCAGTGTTACACTCTGTGCCTCATTCTCTGTCACTTTCACCTGAAGACCTGCACACAAGAATCAACATGATAAAAAGACCATTCTGTTTCTATAAGAAAATGATTAGAAGTACTGCCAGTTAATAGTATAAAAAGCAAGTTTAGAATTACCTGTAACTGTCAATGAGACTCCAGGATGACCAGTATATTTTCCACCATAACAGTCAGTCAGGACCCTGAATCGGTATGTTCCTGAATCAGTTTCTCTCAGCTGGTTTATTCTGAAAGTGCAGTCACTGTTCTTATTCCCCAGGTACTCCACACGGTGAGAGTACTCTGAGTCCTTGGACAGGTCCTCAGGCTCCTGTGGCTTGTTCCAGTGAATAAACCAGAAAGTTTTCTACACTGTGTGAGATGTGGGATATGAGTAAGTGCAGCTCATGTCTACTGAAGACCCCTTTAAGGCACAGATTCTCTCAGGGGTGTAAGTCACTCCCCATCCCCTCTGGCTCAGAACACCTGAAAAGTACAAAAACACGCACACACACACACACACACACACACACACACACGCGCAGACACACATACACGCACATACACATACACACACGGGCGTGCACACACACACACACACACGCACATGCACACACACGCACACACACATGCACACACACACACGGGTGTGCACACACACACATGCACAAACATACCCACGAACACATGTATACATTCACATACATACACACACACACATGCGCACACATACGCAAATGCACGCACACCCACACACACACACACACACAAATTCACGCACGCACACACACAAACACACTGCTCAGAAATCTTTTAAAACACAGATGTTTTGGCAACATGACATATAAGGGATTCAGTTAACAAAACTTTAAAACAACTGCACCTAACTTCTCCAAAACTATGGAACATCAATAATTGTACTTGTATTTCAATACTAACTGATGTCAGTAGATGGCAGTAGCCGCCGATCAATGTGAGATTCGCAGGCAAAGTGTGAAGAGGAACTTCATCTTATAAGTTCTCTCTTTTTTTCCCCTCTCTTGAGATGAGCGATGTTGCACTACTCTAAACTAATGTACTGCAGAACATTATTTTATATGAATTATATACATTCTTTAATGCAATTTAAATGCATTCACTTTGGCTTCTGATTGAGTTAATGAAGGGAGACAAATAAATAGGAACACATGCTGATAAATGCTGTATGTAGACTGAAACATCAGAACTACATTTGGAAAAAACCCAAACAATTTACCTGGCAAAGAGAGGACGATTACCAACAAGGTTTTTAAGAGCATGGCTGCATCAGATTGAAAATACTCATCAGAATACACATATACAGGTCTTCATTATTATTTACACTGTGAAAATGAACGGCAGAAAGAAAGACTGTCAGAGTATTCTGTTAATTTGCAGAAATACCAGAATAACAATTTCTACACAAGCACATACAGTGAGTTAATGTGCTGCTAATGCCTAAAAATGCTTTGTGTTTTATGAAGAGCTCAGAAAGATTCCAGAAAGCAGGAACTCAAACAGCCTTTTAATTGATGAATAATATTTGTATAGAAGGAGCAGCAATCATTTATAGTCAGAAAATGCATTTTATTTTATATTTGATTCCAGTTTAATCTTCTTGCACCACAAAATATTGTGACGTAGTTTTGACTAAATGAAATATGATAATACAGTTAACACGAGAGAGTTATGATCTGGCCTCTAATGAGCTTTGCTAATAAGCCATTAATATTAAATAGCCTTTCAGACAGAGCAGTGTGTCTGAATATGATCGCAAATGAAATGCTTCACATTAAATATAAAAGTAGAATGTCAGATCTGTCTCAGTTCCTGAAGGTCATACACATTTTAGATTTTATCGGATACAAGCGTTTGAATAAAATATACAGAGTCCTTTGCTTTGTGTCTGGACTGGACCAGTAGTGCCTTTTCAAAAAGACTGGGTAATTCTCATTTCTTTGCCCCCACTGTATTATTGAAATTCAGATGTCAATATTTATGTTCATTTTTGCATATTACGCTTATGAAATAAATAAAACTACTATGTTTACAAAAATGATTCCGGATTACAACACAAACTGATGCTAAGATCTGAGGCTTTGCCTATTCCAATACATCCATCGATCCATCCATTATCAATACCCGCTTATCCTGAGCTGGAGCTGGTGCTGGAGCCTATCCAACCATGCACTGGGCGAGGGGCAGGAACACATCCACAGGTCTCTCAGTTTGGGTATCAGCCCCCTCTGTTCCCGGAGCTGGAGCGGGACATCGGGGTGCCGTCCGCCGGGTTCTTTGTCCGGCGGTGTCGGGCCACTTGGAGAAAAGTCCGCACGTCGCTCCTACGCTCCTCTGCTAGTCAGAAAAGACCTGCTGATGGGCGTCGCCGTCCTGCGCCTCCCTGTCGGGTGTGTCAACGGGCGTGGCTCTCCACTCGGGATCTCCCTCTACGGGTAGAGTCTCGTGAGCTCGCTCCTCGCTGCGTGGGGCCCTTTGAGATCATCCGTAAGATCGACCCTGTCACTGGTCGCCTGCAGCTCCCTCGCTCCATGAGGATTCGCCCCACGTTTCATGTCTCCCGTCTAAAGCCGGTTCTCGTGAGCGCGTTGGCTCCGGCGGACCACCCGCCCCCCCCGCCTCGGCTCATTGATGGGGAGCCTGTGTTTGCAGTGCGTCGCATTCTGGCTGAGAGACGAGTGGGCAGAGGGGTTCAGTTTCTCATTGACTGGGAGGGCTATGGCCCTGGGGAGCGCTGTTGGGTCCCCTCTAGGGACATTTTGGACCCTGAGCTTATTAGGGATTTTCGCAGACGTGGTTCTGAAGGACCGTCTGGGGCCGCTCCTTAGAGGGGGGGGTCCTGTCATGGTTCTGGGTGGTAGTGGCTACCCTTGGCCACTGGAGGGCATCCTTGTCACTTCTTTTCCCTAATTGAGCTAATTGGGATCACCTGCGGTAGTTCCTATTTAAGCTCTTGCTGGCCTGCAGTCAGTGCTTTTGTGTCAACTTTGGTTACATGTAAGCCAGTATTCTGTGAGTGTGTTTGTAACATTTCAGTGCTGTAACAGTCTTTCTTCCTATTTTGGAAGAGATTTCTGTTGTACTGAAGGCTGAGACTTAAGGGATTATTTGCTATAATTGCACAATAATCTCTTACTTGGTGTTGCAATTTGGGTGTTCTTCTATCAATCCTCATTTCGAGGGCTGTTATCTTTAGTTTTCACCTTCTTTACACTCTCAGTTCTTTTTATGAGACAGCTTTATTATACTCCTTTTTTCTGTTCGGTTTTGCCCTTATCGCTGGGTAGTTTTTTGTTAGTATTTAACAGCAGGACTTACTGCCCAGAGGAGTATATTATTCTGTTCTGTCTAGTTTGAATACTCCTTGTCCTTTAGTTCTTATCACCCTTTCACGGGTAGACTACTTAGTCTGATATACCTGGGATATTCTCCCTTAGGAGTATTTAATTTTCTGTTTGTTTACTTGTCGCCTTCCTCTAGTCTTTCGAAACCTTGTGGTTACTCCACCCTGTGTGGATAACTTTCAGATTCCCGTTCAGTCGCGTCTGGTTCTCTGATACCCCCCCGCTCCATCACACCTGTGGGATGTTTTTTTAAAGTACCTGTTTAGTGCCTTACCTGCACATGTTCTATTCCATCAGTAGAACCCAGGGGGTAACACCTACAGTACACAATTCTTCAAGCATAGGTTTATTTTATTTGTTTCATTGAATGATTGTTTAAAAAATTAAAGGTATGCTCTGAATTCTAACGTTTGGTAGTACAAAAATAAACACTAAGAATGTGAAAAACAAATTCACGTTATGTGAATTTATACTCTAGATGGTATCAGCTCAGTAATAAGCACAATATAATCACAAAATGTGCACAAGAATGTCTGTAATAGTAAATGTTATACAAGTATTAATAAAAAAATAATTTTTGAATTACATATAAAGCCAAATTCTCCAGTATATTGGCCAATGAATACATTCAGCAATGATAATGGCTTTCAGTCACCAACATCTTGATAATACTTTGTGTACAATGTGAAGACATTAGCTATTATGCATGTAAATTTGATAGAATGCCAAAGGAATGATCCATTTGAGTACATCTTTGCAGAGCCAGTACTCCAATAACCACAGTCATCCTGGTCATGTGACAAAGGCACAGTCATGTGATGACCTGAGTTCATGAGGAGAGTTTCACCTGCATATCCGTTCACTGGTTTTAATAAATACTCTTAAATGTATCATCCAGCAAAGGAAATGTTTGGTTCATACCGCTTGAGGATTACTTTGCAGACAATTTGCTGTTTAAAGTTCAAGAAAAAACACAGGAAATGCTCACACATTAAAAGAAATGTCCAAATTTACGCTGAATAACCAGCATTGGTCCACAGTTTATGAAGCAAGATATCTTCCTGGTTTATTTTCACATGTCCAGTTTTCGAAGTGTGCTGTAGAGAACACAGTCTTCCTTTACGGATGGGGCTGGTGACCTGCATGGAGAAAACAGCGCATTTAGACTCTATTAAAGTCACAGACATTCTCATTCTCATTTCAGTCAATCCTGCCTGAGCTTTTATCACATTAGACACACCTTGCAACATGAAGCACAAGCAGAAGCTTTAGCTACAAAACAGTTATCTGAAATTTTGGAAAACATTACATCACTGTGATGTCACACAGCAAGGAGATGAAAAGAGAAAAAAGTTAACAAGCAGAACAAACCAAATGATGAATCTAGATCAGCAGAACATCCAGTCCTCATGTTACCACGCTCTTCTTTTTGACCAGGCAGAGAAGTTCTTAGCAAAGCAGCAGCGAGAGATTGCAACATTTTAAAATACTTGAACTGGGCTTTGGGACTGCAACAAACAAACAACCAAAATGTAGAAGTGTGCATCAAGGCAACACCCGGTCCTACGAACACATCAATATATGAACTGTTACAGATTTACTGAGAAGTACTGGAATCTCAGAAATTCTCATTTGCATTTTCCTCTGAAATGCTCATTTGTATTTTGTTTCCAGGGTTTGTTTTGTACATGCTTACATGACCCAGTGTTATTGATGCACGTCAACACCATAACAATGTGTTTTGGCTATCATTAATTTCTAATATTGTACACGCTGATTTAAATGTCACACATCTACTACGGTTAGAATCTAAATACTTCTTTGTGTTTTTTTTTTCCAATATAAATCACAGCACACCCATCTCAGCTCTCCCCAGTGAGACACTCTGGTCAACTAACCAGTGAGAAACGCTGGTCTATCCAGTGATTCCCTCTGGTCTATTAACCAGTGAGACACTCTGGTCTATCCAGTGAGGGTCATTCTCCTGCTGACTCTATAGAAGCCTCGTCTGGCTCCAGTCAGAGAGAGCAGTCTATGATAAAAGCTGCTGGAGAGAGATAATAGACCTGACACAGCGACAGTCAGCACAGGTAGTGTAAAGGTGAGATATACTCACCTGGAGGCAGCACTGGAGGGGCTGAACTGGATGCTGGCGTACTGAACACCCTCCTCACACTGGGGGAGTGGCTTTTGATCAGTGGAGGGTAGAAGTCTTTCTTGGTTGCGGGTGTTAGTGGGCTGAACAGAGGCGTAGAGGGGAACTTCACCGTCGTCTCTGTCCGTACCCTGTGTTCCAGTGTGACTCATTGCCATCCCTGAGACGTTGCCATAAATGGGGCTTTTATTCCCCTGCAGGGTAAAGAAAAGAGGCAGGAGAAGGATGGAAAAGTTCCACAGAAAGGTCCTGTTCATTTCAGTGAGCTCCTCAGCACTGGAGTGAGCTACACGCCCCCATTAACTCCAAAACATCAATTTAACCTAATATAAAAAAAATCATCTGATGAATCAATGTTTCATTTTCAAATAAATGCCATCAGCAGTTAAATATCAGCTGAACCAGACGTACAAACGTAATACACTTAATAAGATTTATTTTGTCTCTAACACAACCAATTTTACAGTGTGTTTTTCACAAAATATTGGAAAGATTTCACACTGAAATACTCCATTCATTTCAAAGCATATCTTTTCAATAACCAATAGCAATAAACCTTCATCACAACAATAATCTCTGTGTTTTTATTCACTGAAATCAGGTGAATTCAACACATAAAGTGCAAGTCACTCTCCCTGCCTCTGTATGTAATGAACAAATCATTACAAGCACATAAAGAGTATTGTACTGTGTAGCATGTTACTGTGACATACTACAAACCCATTTGAGAAACTGAAACTGTCCTTAACAGGGGAATACACATAATTAACTCTGGAAATATTTCCATTAAGCATGTCAACACACTGAAAAATGACACAGAGAAGATCATAACCTCTGTACATATCTAATAAACCTTCAAGGCCATATGGCACACACTGCTATGCTTTCTACTTATTTGTAAGAAAGGTGCTATATAAATAAATAAACCATGTCTTATGATTACTGTTATAAAGCATTATGAGTGTTAAAAAGTCTTCATAACTCTTTTTGTACTGTATTATGAGCAGACTATATAAGTAGTATATAATGCATTATAGACAGGCATCATAGAAAGTGTTATTGAATTTCAGTTTTTGCTTAAACAATGTATATTAATAAAATTATATTACATCCATAGATAAATACATGTATGCACAGATGCAGACTGATTTCATTGACTCACCTGCCTGCCCCCTTCTGTCTCATTTGTTGATATTCTCTTCCTGATTATTCAGAGAAAAATAATGAAAATAAAAAGTAAATCTACATTCAGACAAATATTTAAAGAGCCCCCTGTTGTGCAAACAACAATTTGCATTTGTTTGAATGATGTCTATTGCTGAGGCAATAGTGCCCATGTATGTGTATATTTTTTTTATTATTCAGATGTTATTAGGTCACAGGAAATGAGCCTGAGTTATGGGAGGCTTCTTCCTGCCCAGTAAATGTAGTTCTGCTTTATTCAAACCAACACTGGAGCTCATGGGCAAATTGATGCGCTTGACAAGACTTTGTTATGGTCTGTAACTGCCCACATGATTCATATTAAGAACAAGCTTATCATACAGGTTTGTTAAACTTATTGATACACTAAAATGCATCAGTCAGGGTTTATGAAAAGTTACATCACAATAAAACAAAATGACTAATAATGCAGTGGTCTAAGCACTAATCAGACATTAGAGGGGGGGATATGGCATCAGCATGATGTAATGCAGTTAGTGCACAGCAACACCATTTTACAGAAATGTACGCTTGTTTTAAACAATGAGTCTAACCAGAAATGATTTACAATTGAGTGACTGTGAACCGACTCATTTTCAGCCACGTACCTCACGCACACAACACCCAGAAACACAAGAGCCAAAATGGCAGCCACTCCCACAGTTGCAGCCGCGATCAGTGACTGACCTCCTAAGCAAAGTCAGAGAGATGTACCCATGGCAGTTATGATACAGCAGTGTTCATTTCACAACACGCCTCACCAATGTCTGTAAGGTGAAAGTTTATAAATGCATAAATATACCCATCTGTGCTTATCTTTACTAGAACTAATTGTAAATCTGAATTTTAGGCAACATAGGCATGGTGACACTTTTTGTGACACTGCGCTATCATCTATTGTGATCCATTTCAGATCGTAGCCTCTGTATCATGATCAGCATTGCTTTGTAGCCTCTGGATCATAATCACTATTGTATAAAATATTGTACCAAATATGTTCTGGTCCAACCTTGCACTGTGACCTGTAGAGCAGAAGCATTCTGAGCTCCAAGTCTGTTCTGTGCCTCACAGTAGTACTGTCCTCTGTTCCAGGATCTAAAGTTAGAAAAGTTCAAACTCTGTCCAGATCCTGCCTGCCAGACTCCAGTGTCATTCTTCTTAAACCAGGCGTAGTTCTGCGCAGGTGGGTTGGCATCACTGCTGCAGGTCAGAGTCACTGAACTGCCCTCCACTATTTCACCAGAGGGGCTCACTGATACTGAGACGCTCTTCGGAGGATCTGAAAGAGAAAATAACAGGTCCTGCAGTTTTAAAGAAAAGTCACACAGAGGTGCTCTTGGGAGCATCTTAAATCATTAGAAAAATTTTTGATTCCATATAATTTCTCACTCACTGTGTTGCGTCTCAAAGCACTAGCAGAGACATTTATTTCAAAGGGAAGTTTGTAATGGAGCTGAAATCTCATTCTTTGAATTTACCAGTGTGTCCTGCTTTGTTTTAAAATTAACTGGATATACTGTAGATTTTTAAAGGGTAGTTGGAAACTGACACAGGACAGACAAGACTTCAAAAGTGACAGCAGCATTCAGATATAATCATTTTTAGCATGTTCATTAATAATGATAAATTCATTTTGTTAAAGTTCAACCACTACATGTGATATTTTTTTCCCTGTGCAAATTCAGAATGACAACATGCTTTACTTATGACATGTCAGTGTGATCAGACTCATCACTCTCCTCCACTGGCCAGTGTGACTGCTTTACTCAGTGTCTTACTACTGTGTAGTTGTCAAAAGACACTCTAGAGATACTGACTCTCTGCTCTGTGTGTCTGGAGCTGAGATGCACTGATATACTCACACTGCACATCAAGACGTTTAGGAGGAGATCTGTTTGTCCCAATCCCATTCCCTGCCTGACAGGTGTATTCTCCTGCATCCTGCAGTGTGATGTTTTTAATGGTGTAACTCTGTTTTGATCCTCTCCATTGGAATGTTGATCCAGTCCTCCTATACCAGATGTAATTCTGCACTGATGGGTTGGCATCGCTTCTGCAGGTCAGAGTCACTGAACTGCCCTTCACTATTTCACCGGAGGGGCTCACTGATACTGAGACGCTCTTCGGAGGATCTGAAAGAGAAAATAACAGATCCTGCAGTTTTATATAGACGTCACACTGAGGGGAGACGTGTGTATAAATATACTGATATACTGATACTGAGATGCTCTTGGGAGAATCTGAAGGAGGGAACAATGGTTTGTAGTATCATGTGAAATTTTTAACCTGACTTAGGCATACTGCATGTAGTGTTTTCCCATCATTGCATTATGGCATGTTTTCAGTTATTGAAGTTTCATGCAATGCTTTAATGACAGAACATTTACATGCGGAATAGTATAGTCTGTACAATTCAGCTGAAAATTATAGTTGAAAACTTTCAGAACTGTGAGATTTGAAGAAGTTTGGCCCCTTGTACTCACATCTCACATTAAGAGCCACTGCAGGGGACTGAAGCCCATAGCCTGTTACAGCACAGGAGTATCTGCCTGCATCTTCACTGCTGGCTGTGAACAGGTGACTCTGATCAGTGAAGGACAGAGGAGATCCGTCCCTGTACCAGATGAAGGCTGGGCTGCCAGTCAGAGTGCAGGTGGTGCTACAGGTCAGTCTCACACTCTGTCCCTCTGTAACTGTGCCAGGATACACTATCACCTGTAGATCTGCAAATAGCAAATTAAACCTGTAAAAAAGCATCCAGTCATACTTGTGGGTAAAGAATCGTCTGAGTTTATAACATAAAATAATTACCAGTGACTTCCAAAACGACACCAGGTTCTCCAGTATATTGATTATAGTCAGTCAGGAACCTGAATCGGTATGTTTTTGAATCAGTTTCTCTCAGTTGGTTTATTCTCAAAGTGCAGTATCTGTTCTGATTCCACAGGTACTTCACACGTTGAGTGTACTCTGGGTCCTGGGACAGGTCCTCAGGCTCCTGTGGCTTGTTCCAGTGAATAAACCAGAATGTTTTCTGCACTGTGTGATATAGGGGATGTGAGTAAGTGCAGCTCATGTCTACTGAAGACCCCTTTAAGGCACAGATTCTCTCAGGGGTGTAAGTCACTCTCCATCCCCACTGGCTCAGAACACCTGAAAAACACACACACACATACACACACACACACACACACACACGTACACACACATTTAAAACACAGATGTGTTGGCAACATGACAGATAAGGGATTCAATTAACAAATCTTTAAAACTACAGCACCTAACTTAAAAAGTACATCAATAATTGTGGCCTGGATATGTTCTGGAGGCAGGGTGATGCCTGTGGTTGGTTTTGTTGATATTATTTCGGACCTTCCCATTATTATATATATTTTTTTGTTTTTTGTTTTTTTCAGTGATATAAGAATTTGCAGTTTCAAACGAATTAACTGCATAATCTTTTGTCCCTCTGTTAGCTATTTCAATACTAACTGACATCAGTAGACGGCAGTAGCTGCCAATAAATGTGAGATTCACAGGCACAGGAAGTCTTGCTTAGTAGCAAGCTTTGCTAGAAAGTAGCATTAAGCTAAGCAAGTTAAGAGCGAGTGTTTGCGTACACTCTCGGCTGAAAACTGTTATGTTTTGCTAACAGTGAAAATGAACTGCTTTTATTAAAACATGTGGCACCAAAATACTTTTTCACCATTCTGATGCAACATGCACAATCAACAGCTCCGATCATTTCGTAAAGCCACAGATATTTATATCATGCTTCTGTCTCAGTTTTAAAGCTGAGTGTGAAGAGGAACTTATTATAAGTTCTCTCTTTTGCCCCTCTCTCTTCAGATGAGAAACGTTGCACTACTCTAAACTAATGTACTGTAGAACATTATTTTATAGAAATTATATACATTCCTTAAAGCAATTTAAATGTATTCACTTTTGCTTCTGATTGAGGCAATGAAGGGAGACTAATAAATAGGAACACATGCTGATAAATACTGTATATGCAGACTGAAACAACAAAACTACATTTGGAAAAAAAACACAAACAATTTACCTGACACGGAGAGGACGATTACCAACAGGGGTTTGAAGAGCATGGCTGTATCAGATTGAAAATACTCATCAAAATACACATATATACTTGATTATTATTTACACTGAAAATGAATGGCAGAAACAAAGACTCTCAGAGTATTCTATTTATTAGCAAAAAATGAGTTTGTGCTGCTAATGTCCCTAAATACTCCGTTTTTTATGAAGAGCTCACACAGTCCAGACAGCAAAGACTCAGACAGGATGTTACTGGACAATTGATATTTGTATGGAAGAAACAGCACTCATTTCTAGTCTGAAAATACATTTTATTTTTTGATTTATCCCAGTTCAATCTTCTTGCACCACAAAATATTGTGACATACTTTTGATTAAATGAAATGATATGATAATGCACTTACCAGGAGAGAGTTCTAATTTGGCCTCAGTGGTTTGCTAATGAGCCATTAGTATAAAACACCCTTACAGACAGAGCAGTGTGGCTGAATGTGACCACGAAGAAAAAGATTCATCCTAAATATAAAATTAGAATGTGCTGTTGCAGAACTGACTCACTTCCCCTTTTTTCCTAAAAGTCATACACATTTTAGATTTTATCAGATAAAAACGGCTGAAGAAAATAAACACAGTCATTTGCTTTGTGTACTGGACCAGTATTGCCTTTTCAAAAAGACTGGGTAATTCTCATTTCTCACCCCCCACTGTGTTATCGAAATTGAGATTTTAATATCAATGTCAATGAGAACGGCTGCTCTTCATCAGAATCATTTGTAACTATGTTTATGTTTGCATATTACACTTATAAAATAAACATAACAATTATGTTTACAAAAATGATTCCAGATATTAATCATTCTGACATAAATGGAGTAATGAAGTCAATCTTTGCATTTGTAAGCATTCCTGAATACTCATGCTCTTGCAGACAGACATAATCACACACACACACACACACACTTTCATGTGCACGCATGCACATAAATAAGCACATGTATGAATTTAGCAGAGACCTTGCATCCATTCACAGATGTCAAAATAACAGTCATTGTTTCTGTTTTCAAAATATATATATATTTCAGTATATCTGTGTCTAGCAAAATGACCATTATATTCATGAGATATAAAAAAGCAATAACGAATAAAAATATGATTCCAGCTGCAGGTGCATGACTGAACTGAAACATCTGTGACTGCATTGGCAATGTGAACTAAAGCTACTAGCAGTAAGCTAGTTAGTTAACTAGTTATCTACTAGTTATCTGCTAATGCACAAACTGTTGCTAAGGCCTGAGGCTTGGCCTATTCCAGTACATGTACAGTATAATCAGTCTGTAAAATCAGCAGAGATTAATTTTAATGAGACTGTAAAAGGTGTGATAGGCATCAGGCACAGGTAAACACTCATACTCCAGGAGCCCCATGCAAAATCCATTACCTAAACCAGATTATTCAATTCAGCTTTGCAAAAGATCTTCATGGAAATTGATCTGAAACACTCATACAGGACTCATATACTGCAGTAATAGTGCCATCTACAGGCAGACAGACTGCACTGCATTCATCTCTCCTCCTAAGGTTAATTTCACTGCCACAAACAGCATGTTTGACCTACATGAATCTGGGTGATATAGAATTATTATCTTTTTTTTTGTTTACAATTTTTTAAAGATATATATATATATATATATATATATATATATATAAGCCTTTTTTCATTTGGAAATCTTGTGGGATGTTTTTGCAAAGGTCCCATTTAGTGCTTTACCTGCACATGTTCTATTCCATCAACAGAACTCAGGGGGTAACACCTACAGTACATGGTCTACTTACAAAATTCTTCAAGCATATGTTTTTTGTTTGTTTCATTGAATGATTGCTTAAAGTATTCATGGTACGCTCTAACGTTTCGTCATACAAAAAAAAAAAAAAAAAAAAATGAACACTATGAATGTGAAGAACAAATTTACATTATGTGAGTTTACACTCTACACGGGATCACTTCAGTAATAAGCATAATATAATCACAAAATGTGCACAAGAATGTCTGTAATAGTAAATGTTATACAAGTATTAATAAAAATAAAAATAATAATCTTTGAATTACATATAAAGCCCATTTCTCCAGTATATTTGGCCAACGAATACATTCAGCAATGATAATGGCTTTCAGTCACCAAAATCATGATAATACTTTGTGTACAATATGAAGACATGAGCTGTTATGCATGTAAATTTTGATAGAATGCCAAAGGAATGATCCATTCTGAGTACATCTTTGCAGACTCCAATAACCACAGTCATCCTGGTCATGTGACAAAGGCACAGTCATGTGACCTGAGTTCATGAGGAGAGTTTATGTTCACTGGTTTTAATAAATACTCTAAAATGTATCATCCAGTGAAGGAAATGTTTGGTTCATACCGCCTTACTTTGCAGACAATCTGCTGTTTATAGTTCAAGAAAAAACTCAGAAAATGCTCACACATTCAAAGAAAATGTCCAAATATACACTGAATAAACAGCATTGGTCCACAGTTTATGAAGCAAGATATCTTCCTGGTTTATTTTCACATGTCAAGTTTTCGAAGTGTGCTGTAGAGAACACAGTTTTCCTTTACGGATGGGGCTGGTGACCTGCATGGAGAAAACAGCGCATTTAGACTCTATTAAAGTCACAGTCATTCCCATTCTCATTTAAGTCAATTCTGCCTGAGCCTTTATCACATTTAGACACACCTTGCAACATGAAGCACAAGCAGAAGCTTTAGCCACAGAACAGTTATCTGGAATTTTAGAAAACATTACATCACTGTGATGTCACACAGCAAATAGATGAAAAGAGAAGAAAGTTGACAAGCAGAACAAACCAAATGATGAATCTAGATCAGCAGAACATCCAGTCCTCGTATTACTACACTCTTCATTTTGACCAGGCAGAGAAGTTCTTAGCAAAGCAGCAGCGAGAGATTGCAACATTTTAAAATATTTGATGTACTGAGAATACTGGAATCTCAGAAATGCTCATTTGCACTTTCCTCTAAAATGCTCGTTTGGATTTTGTTTCCAGGGTTTGTTTTGTACATGCTTACATGACCAATATCACGCTCTGGTCAATCCAGTGAACCGCTCTGGTTGCGGGTGTTAGCGGGCTGAACAGAGGCGTAGAGGGGAACTTCACCGTCGTCTCTGTCCGTACCCTGTGTTCCAGTGTGACTCATTGCCATCCCTGAGACGTTGCCATAAATGGGGCTTTTATTCCCCTGCAGGGTAAAGAAAAGCGGCAGGAGAAGGATGGGAAAGTTTCACAGAAAGTCCTGTTCATTTCAGTGAGCTCCTCAAAGCTGGAGTGAGCTATTCACCCCCATTAACGTCAAAACATGCATTTAACCTGATATAAAAAAATCAGCTAATGAATCAATGTTTTATTTTCAAATACATGCCATCAGCAGTTCAATATCAACTGAACCAGACATACAAACGTAATACACTTAATACGATATCTTGTCTCTAACATGACCAGTTTTACAGTGGGTTTTCTCAAAATCTTGGAAGGATTGCATTCTGAAGTACTTCTTTCATTCCAAAGCATATATTTGGAATAACCAATAGCAATAAACCACCATCACAACAATAATCTGTGTGTATTTATTCACTGGAAACAGGTGAATACAACACATACAGTGCAAGTCACTCTCCCTGGCTCTCTATGTGATGCACAGATTATTACATGCGCATAAGCAGTATTGTACTGTAACGTTACTGTCACATACTGCAACCCCTTTTGAGAAAATGAAACTGTCCTTAACAGGGGAATACACATAATTAACTCCTGAAATATTTCCATTAAGCATGTCAACACACATAGAAGATCATAACCTCATGCTGTAAATCTGTACATAATCTAATAAACCTTCAAGGTCACATGGCACACACTGCTATGCTTTCTACTTATTTGTAAGAAAGGTTTATTTATGTATTTAGGATCCCCATTAGCAATACACAGGTGCTATATAAATAAATAAATCATGTCTCATGATTACTGTTATAAAGCATTATGAGTATTAATCAATCTTCATAACTCTAATTATATTGTATTATGAGCAGATTTTAATGCATTATAAGTATATAATGCATTATAGACAGGCATCATAGACAGTGTTAACCAAATTTCTGTTTTTGCTTAAAGAATGCATTATGCATTATCAAAATTATATTACATCCGTAAATAAATACATGTATGCATATATGTAGACTGATTTCATTAACTCACCTGCCTTGTTGATTTTCTCCTCCTGATTATTCAGAAAAGAAAGAAAAATAAAAAGTAAATCTACTTTCAGACAAACCTTTAAACAGCCCCCTCTTGTATAAACAACATTTTGCTTTTGTTTGAATGATGTGTATTGCTGAGGCAATAGTGCCCATGTATGTGTATATTTTTTTTATTATTCAGATGCCATTTGGTTACAGGAAATGAGCCTGAGTTATAAGAGTTTTCTTCCTGCCCAGTAAATGCAGTTCTGCTTTATTCAAACCAACACTGGAGCTCATGGGCAAATTGATGTACTTGACAAGACTTAGTTATGGTCTGTAACTGTCCACATGATTCATATTAAGAACAAGCTTTAAGGGGATTCTGTTACCCCATCATACAGGTTTGGTAAACTAATTGGGACACTAAAACACATCAGTCAGAGTTTATAAAATTGACATCTCAATAAAACAAAATGTCTAATAATGCAGTGGTCTAAGCACTAATCAGACATCAGAGGGGGGGAGTATGGCATCAGCATGATGTAACGTAGCTAATGCTTGACAAAAACATTCCACAAAAATGTACATTCGTTTTAAACTATGAGTCTAAATCAGACATACAGTAATTCACACAGGAGTGACTACAAACCGACTCATTTACAACCACGTACCTCAGGCACACAACACCCAGAAACACAAGAGCCAAAATTTCAGCCACTCCCACAGCTGCAGCCGCGATCAGTGACTGACCTCCTAAGCAAAGTCAGAGAGATGTAGCCCTGTCAGTTATGATATAGCAGTGTTCATTTCACAACATGCCTCACCAAGGTCCTTAAGGCAAAAGTTTATAAATGTTTAAATACACCACTTATATGCCTACCTTTACTAGAAATTTCTGTACATTTTAATTATACTGAATTCAATGCTGGCATCATGATACTTTTAGTTACACTGCTCATCATCATTATGTACCATGATCCGATTCGGATTGTCGCACCAATATAATGATCAGCATTGCTTTGTAGCCTCTGGATCATAATCAGTATCACATAAAATATTGTGTCAAATATGTTCTGGCCCTACCTTGCACTGTGACCAGTAGAGCAGAAGCATTCTGAGCTCCAAGTCTGTTCTGTGCCTCACAGTGGTACTGTCCTCTGTCCCAGGATCTAAAGTTAGAAAAGTTCAAACTCTGTCCAGATCCTGCCTGCCAGACTCCAGTGTCATTCTTCTTAACCCAGGTGTAGTTCTGCACTGATGGGTTGGCATCGCTGCTGCAGGTCAGAGTCACTGAACTGCCCTCCACTATTTCACCAGAGGGGCTCACTGATACTGAGGTGTTTTTGGGAGGATCTGAAAGAGAAAATAACAGGTACTGCAGTTTTAAATAAAAGTCACACTGAGGTATTCTTGGGAGCATCTAAAATCATTAGAAAAATTTGCTAAATTCCATGTAATATCTCTCTCACTGTGTTCCATCTCAAAGCACCATCAGAAACATTTATTTCAAAGGGAAGTTCATAATGAAATCTCATTCTTTGAATATCCCAGTGTGTGATGCTTTGTTGCAAAATGAACTCGATGTACTGTAGATTTTTAATGGTAGCTGGTAATTGGCACAGGATGAACAAGATTTCGAAGTGACAGCAGTATTTTCATGTCTTTTTAGTATGGAGTTTATTAATAATGATAACTTCATTTTGTTTAACCTTTTTTGCCATGAGCATACTCAAAATGACCACACGTTTTACCTAAGACATGTCAATATGATTCAGGTCATCGTTGTATGATGATGTAATTATGTCTGATTTCTCCTCCACCAACCAGTGTGACTGCTTTACTCAGTGTCTTACTGCTGTGAAGTTACCCAAAGATACTCAGGAGATACAGACTCTCTGCTCTGTGTGTCTGAAGCTGAGATGCACTGACATACTCACACTGCACATCAAGATGTTTAGAAGGAGATCTTTTTGACCCACTCGCATTCTCTGCCTCACAGTAGTATTCTCCTGCATCCCGCAGTGTGATGTTTTTAATGATGTAACTCCGTTCTGATCCTCTAATCGAGAATACAGATCCAGTCTTCTTATACCAGGTATATCTGTGCACTGGTGGGGTGGCATCACTGCTGCAGGTCAGATTCACTGAACTTCCCTCCACAATTTCACCAGAGGGGCTCACTGATACTGAGATGCCCATTGGAGGATCTGAAAGAGAAAATAACAGATATTGCAGTTTTAAATAAAAGTCACACAGAGGTATTCTTGGGGGCATCTAAAATAATTAGAAAAATGTGCTCAATTCCATATAATTTCTCACTCACTGTGTTGCGTCTAAAAACACTAGCAGAGACATTTATATCAATGTAATCTTTATGATGGAGCTGAAATCTCACAATGTGATGTGGAGGAGTGGTGTGATTAGGGCGCCATCTGCAGGCGGAGTGGGAGCCGCATAGCTGGCTAAGAACCACGCCTGTTTGCAATTACAATTGATAGGTAATAGTTTATATGCTCTGCCTGCAGTGAGACCGGGGTGCTGGAATGAGAGACGCACGCGGGAGCGGCATGCCATCTAATCCCCGTCCTTATCGTCTGTGTTTGGTTTTGGTTTCCGTGTTTTTGGTATCGAGCGCACAATAAAGCCTTGGTGCCTCTAACAACGACGGATTGTGTGGTTTGTGGGGAAAAGGACTGCAGAACCTGTTACAGTAAATATCCCAGTATATCATGCTTTGTTACAAAATGAACTGGATATACTGTAGCTTTATATGGTAGTTGGAAAATGACACATCAGAATCAAGTTTTCAAAAGTGACAGCAGTATTTATATGTGTTTTTAACATGTTTATTAATAAATATAACTTCATTTTTTAAAAGTTGAACAGTTGCATGTGGTACCTATTTTGCCCTTTGCAAACTCAAAATGACCACACATTTTGCTTAAGACATGTCAGTATGAACAGGCTTATCATTGTATGATAATGTAATTATACCTGATTTCTCCTCCACTGGCCAGTGTGACTGCTTTACTCAGTGTCTTACTGCTGTGAAGTTGCCCAAAGACACTCAGGAGATACTGACTCTCTGCTCTGTGTGTCTGAAGCTGAGATGCACTGATATACTCACACTGCACATCAAGACGTTTAGGAGGAGATCTGTTTGTCCCAATCCCATTCCCTGCCTGACAGGTGTATTCTCCTGCATCCTGCAGTGTGATGGTTTTAATGGTGTAACTGTCCTCTGGAACTCCTGTCTCTGAGGATACAGTTCTATTATTCTTATGCCAGGTGTACCTCTGCACTGGTGGGTTGGCATCGCTGCTGCAGGTCAGAGTCACTGAACTGCCCTCCACTATTTCACCAGAGGGCCTCACTGATACTGAGGTGCTCTTAGGAGAATCTGAAAGAGATAATTATAGGTCCTGCAGTTTTATATAGATGTCACACTTACCTCAGTTAAAGTATGTTTCCTTTTCCATAATGTTTCCAAATGTCATTTTGTTTGACTGCTATTATTGCAATGCCATCTTTCTTTCAATTATTAGAATTAATTTAATCCGATATCGTTTCTAAACAAAATAACTTCCATTTCCTAATCATTATCTGCAGGTTGCTCTTCTGCCCTGTTCTCATGTCTTTTAAAGGTACATTAAAGTACAACTACATCACCGCTTTTTCAAAATGAGTAACAAATGACATCAGTAAAGTTAAATGTATGAGTTTGTCCTCAAATACTCACAGAGAGTCACTGCTGGGGACGGGAGATTCTCATGGTCTCTTACTGCACAGGAGTAGCTGCCTGCATCTCCACTGCTGGCTTTGAACTGAAGGTAGTCATCTTGTTGATATTTCTGTGCGGTGTTTTGTAGAGATTGTCCGTTCTTGTACCAGATGAATGTTTGGCTGCCAGTCAGGTGAGTGCAGGTGATTGTACAGGTTAGTGTCACCCTCACTCTCTCACTCACTGTGTTAGATTTAATTTCAACCTTTACACCTGAGTGAGAAGAAGAAATACAATAACACAATATACTGAGTTATTCAACAAAATTCCACATTGTACAGCACCCACAATAAATGTATGAATGCATATTACTGTAAATGGTCCAGCTTTTCATTTCAATTAAAGATTGAAGTCAACGGAGACCCCACAATCTCAATCTGTCAGATAATGGAATGCTTGTTCTCTCAGAAGAATCTCCTGGTTCTTGCGCATAAATGAATGTAAAATACACAAATGTGACCTCAAACACTCACATCTCACACTGAGAGTCACGGCGGGGGAAACAAGATGCTGATTGCCTCTTACACCACAGGAGTATCTGCCCGTATCTTCACTTCTGGCTGTGAATGTAAGGTTTCTGTAGGACTGGGAGAACCTGTAGTCGCCAGTCAGAAGCTGCTCATTTTTGTACCAAATGAAGCTGTTGCTCTCAGTCAGGTGAGTGCAGGTTGCTCTACAGGTCAGTTCCACTGTCTCTCCCCCTGACACTGTGTCAGAATTGATTTCCACCTTCACACCTGGGTGAAGGAACAAAATGCAGAAAGAAAAACATCCAGTTATTCAACCAACTTCTCACCCTCTTCTGCTCCTCCCTCAAAACCAGGTAAACTGTCCTTATTGGTATAATATACACTCAATAGAGGTGATACTTTGATACTATACATTCATAAAGACATCATCATAACAACAGTGACAAAGCATTAGCAATATGATCATGATTTTCACAATCAATTTACAATTTTAAAATAATATGCTTTGACTTTTGATCTCCCCGCTCATCATCGCTCAAGATCAACCATAAATTCTGCCTCACCATGATGTGCTGTTTTTCTGTTGTGAATTGAAACAAATCCTTTCCTGTTTCCTGTTCTTAAACAGAGAATATTTTATTCTGCTGGAGTAGGATTGACCATAAATACAGACATGCATTCAGTACCGGCCCGAGGGTTTCGGGGGCCCTAAGTAATCCTGTCGACCCGGGGTGGGGGGGGGGGGGGGGGGGGGGGGGGGGGGGGGGGGGGGGGGGGGGGGGGGGGGTGGTCATGGTTGCTTTGTAAAATCCGTCTTACATTACGTTGTTGTGAAATATTCGGTTGTCATTCCATTTTAAATTACTAACGCTGGTTTTGCGATAGGGGATGAATACCGCATGGGGGCCCCCTGGTGGTCACGGGGGCCCTAAGCAGCCGCTTAGTTCGCTGATGCCTCGGGCCGGCCCTGCATGCATTATTTCCCAGTAAAACAGAATGTGGGCAGACACTCACATTTCACATTGACTGCAGGGGAAGTGACTCCTCCTGTAGCACAGGAGTAGAGATCTGTATCATCAGTGATGGCTAAATTGAGGGAGGATTTATTTTGATAGGACACAGCTATTCCATTCTTGTACCAGGTAAAGGTTGGGCTGTCACTCAAAGTGCAGGTGCTGCTACAGGTCAGTGTTACACTCTGTGCCTCATTCTCTGTCACTTTCACCTGAAGACCTGCACACAAGAATCAACATGATAAAAAGACCATTCTGTTTCTATTAGAAAATGATTAGAAGTATTGCCAGTTAATAGTTAAAAAGCCCGTTTAGAATTACCTGTAACTGTCAATGAGACTCCAGGCTGACCAGTATATTTTCCCTTTTGGCTGTTAGTCAGGAACCTGAAGCGATATATTGCTGAATCGCTTTCTTTCAGTTGGTTTATTCTGAAAGTGCAGTCGTTGTTCTGATTCCTCAGGTACTGCACACGGTGAGAGTACTGTTGATTCCAGGAAAGGTCCTCAGGCTCACCCTCCTGTTTACTCTTCCAGTCATAAATAAACCAGAATGTTTTCTGCACTGTGTAATATGGGGGATATGAGTAAGTGCAGCTCATGTCTACTGAAGACCCCTTTAAGGCACAGATTCTCTCAGGGGTGTAAGTCACTCCCCATCCCCACTGGCTCAGAACACCTGAAAAACACACGCACACACACACACACACACACACACGCATACACACGCACACACACACACACACATACACACACACACACACACATTTAAAACACAAATGTGTTGGCAACATGACAGATAAGGGATTCAATTAAAAAAACTTTAAAACTACTGCACCTAACTTATATAGTACATCAATAATTGTACATGTGGAGCCCTGGATATGTTCTGGAGGCAGGGTGATATCTGTGGTTGGTTTTGTTGATATTATTTTGGACTTTCCTATTATATATATATATATATATTTATATAGTTGTTTTTCAGTGATATAAGAATTTGCAGATTCAAATGAATTAACTGCATAATCTTTTATCTTTTGTCCCTCTGTTAGGTATTTCAATACTAACTGACGTCAGTAGAAAGCAGTAGCCGCCAATAAATGTGAGATTCGCAGGTGCAGGAAGTCTTCCTTAGTAGCTAGCTTTGTTAAAAGTAGCATTATGCCAAGCAAGTTAAGAGCGAGTGTCTGCGTACACTGTCAGCTGAAAACAGTTATGTTTTGCTAACAGTGAAAATGAACTTATTTTATTATGTGGCACCGGAATACTTGTGTCGTCATTCTAAGAATGCAACATGCACAGTCAACAGCTCCGATCATTTTGTAAAGCCACAGATAGTTATATCATGCCTCTGTCTCAGTTTTAAAGCTGAGTGTGAAGAGGGACTTCTTATATGTTCTCTCTTTTGCCCCTCTCTCTTCAGATGATAAACGTTGCACTTTAAACTAATGTACTGTAGAATATAATTTTATAGAAATTATATACATTCCTTAACGCGATTTAAATGGTAAATGGACTGCATTTATATAGCGCTTTTATCCAAAGCGCTTTACAATTGATGCCTCTCATTCGCCAGAGCAGTTAGAGGTTAGGGGTTAGGGATTAGGTGTCTTGCTCAAGGACACTTCGACATGCCCAGGGCGGGGTTTGAACCGGCAACCCTCCGACAGCCAGACAATCGGTCTTACCTCCTGAGCTATATCGCCCCTAAATGTATTCACTTTTGCTGCTGATTGAGATAATGAAGGGAGACTAATAAGTAGAAACACACGCGGATAAATGCTGTATATGTTGAAGACTGAAACATCGGAACTACATTTGGAAAAACAAAACACAAAACAAAACAATTTACCTGACACAGAGAGGACGATTACCAACAAGGTTTTGAAGAGCATGGCTGCATCAGATTGATAATATTCATCCAAATACACATATACAGGTCTTGATTATTATTTACACTGTAAAAATGAATGGCAGAAACAAACACTGTCAGAGTAATCTATTTATTCACATAAATACTACACAAGACTAACACATATTACACAAGACTAATAAATACTACACAAGCGCACACAGTGAGTTAAGGTGCTGCTAATATCCATAAATGTTCAGTCTTTGATGAAGAGCTCACACAGATGCAAGACAGCAGAGACTCAGACAGCCTTTTACTTGATGAATGTTATTTGTATGGAAAAAACAGCGATAATACCTACCCCGATAATACATTTTATTTTCATGTTTGATTTCAGTTTTTTCTTCTTTCACTCCATAATACTGTGAGATAACTTTGACTAAATGAAATAATATGATAATGCACTTACCAGGAGAGAATTCTGATCTAGCCTCAGTGGTTTGTTAATGTGCCATTAGTATTAAACAGCCTTGCAGACAGAGCAGTGTGGCTGAATATGATCGCAAATGTTTCACACTAAATATAAAAGTAGAATGTGTTAGAGATCTGACTCAATTCCTGAAGGTGATACATGTTTTAGATTTTATCATATAAAATCGTCTGAAGAAAATAAACACAGTCGTTTGCTTTGTGTCTGGACTGGACCAGTAGTGCCTTTTCAAAAAGACTAATTTCTTTGCCCCCACTGAATTGAAATTCATATGTCAATAATTATGTTCATTTTTGCATATTACGATTATAAAATAAACATAACTACTGTGTTTACAAAAAATGATTCCGGATTACAACACAAACTGTTGCTAAGATCTGAGGCTTTGCCTATTCCAATGCATCCATCAATCCATCCATTATCTATACCCGCTTATCCTGAGCTGGAGCTGGTGCTGGAGCCTATCCAAGCATGCATTGGGAGAGAGGCAGGAATACACTCTGGACAGGCTGCCAATCTATCACAGGGAACACACACCATTCACTCACACATTCATACCTATGGGCAATTTAGAGTCCCCAGTTGGCCTATTTGCATGTTTTGGGAGGCAACCGGAGTACCCGGAGGTACATGCAAACTCCAGACAGAAAGGCCCCAAGCTGAGATTTGAACCCTGTGCCTTCTTGCTGTGAGGCGACAGTGCTACCCACCGCACCACCGTACCACCCCTATTCCAATACATGTACAGTAGAGGTTAATAGAAAAGTGACTGTAAAAGGTGTGATAGGCATCAGGCACAGGTAAACACTCATACATTCAGGAGCCCAATACAAAATCCATTACCTAAACCAAATTATTTAATTCAGTTTAGAAAAAGATCTTCCAAGAAATTGATCTGAAATGTACATACAGGACTTCCCTATTTTAGTAACTGCCCCATCTACAAGTAGATTGAATGTATTGCATCCATCTATCCCTCCTAGGTAAATTTTACTGCCATAAACAGCATGCTTTACCATTGCTACCATACGTAGCTCAGTCGTGTTTATGTTTCATGCATCAGATTTTTGACATGAAGCCGAAACATCAACAAAACGCTGCTGTAGCTTAGCCTATAACCCGCTTATTAAGATAAAGATTGCACACACTGTACTTTCACAGAAGATGAAAGGAGTGGACAGGCGTAGTTTTCGTATCTTTGTGTATCGCAGCAGTGCAGTATGGTGGTTTGGGGGTCCAGAGTGTGGCTCTGGGAGCTCTGAGGTTGCAGTTTCCATCCCCACCTGGAGCACTGGTCTGGGGCCCCAAAGCGGGTACAGTGAGGTGCCCCTGCTTGGCTCTTTTGTGCAGAGGTGTAGCGGGCGCGGCTGTGGGTGAAGCTGCCTAATTTCAGGCATGAGCCACCCTGACCACAGACAGTTAAAGCGCTGCTCACTTCCTGCAGCCTGTTCTATTCTTTATTTTATTTCACACCTCAGTTCAGTGTCCGGTGGTGCAGCACTGTTTCTGTGGTTGATGTTCATGTGACCTTTTAGAACTTTGTTCTTGCATTGCCTGTTATACGATACTTCATGCACATAATTAGTTGTATTTCAATGCTGATATTTCATAAAGATGATTTTTACTACATATGACCTATTGTATTGTATTATTATAGTATCTTTCACAGAGATGAACTTGATCCCCACATGTGAACTAAATGGAATGCAAGCAAGACATGATGGCCATATGAAGAAAATAATGATAATATTTTTCAGAACAGAGGTTTGAGGTTCACAGCGCTTTACAATGCTCAAATAAACCGTAATATATTGATACACAAAATAAAACAATGTATGTAAAGAAAACAAATAAAGAAATGCATTCTTTCAAATATCTAAAACCAGACAGAAACTTAAATTTGCGCTCAATACAACAAGGCAATGTAAAATTAAGTACTAAAACACTGTTTAAAAAAATCTAGGACCTTATCTTTAAAAGTGACTTGAGTTTGGAGATTATAATCTGCACAGACTATAATAGAATATGAGACTGTAATATCTTCAGACAGGGGTCTGGAGGACTATGCAAAGGAGAAGCACACACACACACACACACATATTTTCAAGTATAAAATTTAGATTCACAAAAGTTGAAATGATGGCAAAATCTATAATTTTCCTCAGGAATAGAGCACACCAGTAAATGCAGTTCATTTACAGTTCTGCCCATATCATGAAGCCAAAGAAATCTACTCATCTCTGTTGCAGAGCTGAGCATAAACAGGAACTTCAGATCAATCATTTGTTCTACATTTCACAGCAGATGTGTGGTAAAAACAAATGTAAAAAGATTCTGCTCAGCCTAGAATCTCTAAACCAAATTCAAATTCAAAATAACTTTGTCTGTTAGGAACTTAATTTGTGTAAAAGTGTCAGTGCATGCTCAGCACATAACCGGGCAAACGACAAACACAGATTAGACAACATACAAGTGTAGCTTAAAACAGTTTAAGACGTCCGCCAGTAGGGTATCTAAACAACGTATGTGATCTTGTGTATAAGATTTAGATTCCCATTTCCTGTAACATATGTAATTTAATTTTTTGCTTTCCCAGTCTAATGAGTTAAACAGGTTATATCAAATCATAGTAATTCTAAATAGATTTTAGCTTCTGATAGATATTGTAACCTCTGTAAACTGGCATTAATAAGCAGAACTGATGTAACTAAATTACTTACCTGAGGCAGAGAGAAGGCCTTAAAAAAATACTGTTGAGGTTGTTTGGGGCATGGCTGCATCGGCCTGAACATACATATAAAAAACATAACTTATATTATTGCCTTTTGTTTTTTAAGCCATAACCAAAATTCCACAAAAAAATCATTGATATTCAGCATTTAACAGATAGCATGGAAAGTAATAAAAGAAAGAGTTACTTTACTTTCAGTATGCAATGACATATTTATATATATATATATATATATATATATTTATTTATTTATTTATTTATTTATTTATTATTATTTATTTATTTTTACATCATTTTAATTTTAAGAAAGCTAATTTACTGTTTTAACGAATGTTGTGCATGTTTTCCCCACTGGTCACATAGCCACCTTTCAGCAGTGAGAGAGAGATCTCCATTAGGATCACTAGATTAGCACAGAATAAAGCACTCGTTGTAATCCGTAGATCAGAGAACAACAACACTGTACTTAAATTTCTCCACTGTTTAAAAAAATGCAATAAATGTAAGCTTGCAAAAATCAAAGACGTCTTCTCTCAACTTTGATCAAGGCACTCTATTGAATCATATACATTATTTTACAACTCAATGAAAAAATGTGTTAACAGCCGTTAAGAATAAAACAGGGCTAAATCATGCACTTATGCTGGTAGAGGATGTGTGATCTTAACGGTTTTCAAACTGTCTGAAAGGGTTCATATTTCTGAACATGGCAAACTGACTGTCGAGCAAAGATTTAAGAATAATTGTTTCTATTTGTAAATATTATTACATTTTTATTTAACCAGGAGATTATCGTTGAAATTAAAATTCTCTTTTTCAAGAGTTTCCTGGCCAAGACAGGGAGCAGCTAATGCAGTTTAGCATGGTTGCAGAATGACAATATAAAATCAAATTATAGACAACAAAGATTATTTTACAAGAATGCAACTTCACTGTGTAATTTGACATATTGGTACACAATAATGAATATAAAATCATTAAAGAGCTACATGAGCATCACAGCTGTGTAAAATATGTTAACAGTAGCTTAAAAGCCAGAAAAAAGAGGGAACCATGTTCCAATGCGAATTACAATATTTTGCTGCTGTAGCCTAGCCTATAACCCCCAGATCAACATAAAGATTGCACTTACTTTCGCAGAAGATGTAAGGAGCGGACCGGTGTAGTTATCTTTGTGAAAGTATCACAGCTCTGGGGCCCCAAAGCAGGTACTGTGAGGTGCCCCTGCTTGGCTCTTTTGTGCAGAGGAGTAGTGGGCGCGGCTGTGGGTGAAGCTGCCTAATTTCAGGCGAGAGCCACCCTGACCACAGACAGTTAAAGCATTGCTCACTTCCTGCAGCCTGTTCTATTCTTTATTTTATTTCACACCTCAGTTCAGTTGGGGTGGAGCAGCACTGTATCTCTGTTTGATTCATGTGTTGGGTTCATGTGACCTTTTAGATCTTTGGTTTGGCTTTGCCTGTTATACTGTCCTTCAGAGTGGCCACACAGTCCCTTGAATTCCCTATCCATGCAAGGATTGCATGGATTCCTTTCTTGACTTAGTGGATTATATATCACAGAATCACTTGAAGAATTTACATTACAGAAGTATATTTTTCACATGTTAAAAAATCATACTAAATATTATCCACAGATACAAGTACAACATATTGAGAGTTAAGTGGGGAATATTCCTCAATAGTTTTAATCAATGAAAGTGAGGAGGAAGACTGAAAATGACTGCATCACACAGTGATGAACTGGATGAACTGGATGAACTGTAACTTTCCTGGTGTGTATCTGTGCTTTGTGTCTTCTGCCCGGCACAGACCTACTGACTTTGTAGTTTCATAAAAATACAGCCTGTACACAGAACAGTCCTTTGCTTTTCTGAACGGCTGGTACGGTTATAATGGTGAGAATATCCAGGTGAGAACTTGTCACTTACAGTACGAGAGCGTCTGCTTCTCCCTCTCTCTCTGTAGGTGCTCTTCTTCCTGCTGAAAAGGGGGAAGGGGGGGGGGGGTGAGTAACAGACCTTCAGGAGCTGTGGATCAGCCCTTCCAGGTGATATTTTGCCAAGACATTCCTTCCTGTTCCTCTGAATTAAATGGCAAATTAGTAAATATACTGTATACCTCTCTGATATCTAATGGTGAATTTCTATAATCATGTCTTCTCAGTGATGATTGGTACCCAGATGCTTTTGCATTGCAAACATTTACCTTGTGCACACCATGACAGTAAAGAGTGTTAAAGCCACAGAGATTCCAACAACCCTCCATACGAGCACTGTCTTATCTCCTGCTATAAATAAACAGATATAGCATTTCAATTTACATTTATATAGCAGAGACTTTAATCCAGAGTTGTGTAAAATAAGTGCATGCATAAAGGTAGGAAGGTCAATGCAACACTCAGAAAATCTATTAAATCACTGTTAAATATGAGTTAGGTGTGTCAACCAGCAAACAAACTCGATATCGGTGATCAAATATGCAAGCGATCTATAACGGATACTGACACAGGAACAATCACCCTTCTTCAAAACGATAGAGGTGTTACTGTACATTACGTGTTACTCACCTTTTATATTGTCTGACACAGAAGTAGAAGTCTGAGCTCCATGTGTGTTCTGTGCCATGCAGTAGTACTGTGCTCTGCTCCAGGATGGCACTAGACATAAAGTTTGATTATAAAATGTTTATTTTATGTCCGTGTGAATACATTGATATAAGTTGGAAATGTATCAGGACAATGATACAATTTTTGTTGTTTTTGTTCTGTACTCCAGCAGATTGAAATATTTGGGGGTATTCACATCCATATCGGATGATCCGATGTATAAAGTACTGCCCTTTTTATAAATAGTCCCAATACCTTGTGTTCTTGGGAGCATCTGAAATCAATAGAAAAATGTTTTACATTTTTTATTTTATTTATTTTTTTATTTTAAAGTTTATAATGGAGCTGAAATCTCACACTGTGTGCCATTTCCCCGTGCCATTCAATAGTCACAGCAGTATTCAGATATAATCATGTTTAGCATGTTCATTAATAATGATAACTTAATTTTGTTCAACTGCTACATGTGATACTTTTTTTCCCTGTGCAAATGCAAAATGACTACAGGCTTTACAGATGTAAGACATGTCAGTGTGATCAGGCTCATCATTCTCCTCCACTGACCAGTGTGACTGCTGCACTCAGTGTCCTACTACTGTGTAGTTGTCCAAAGACACTCAGGAGATACTGACTCTCTGCTCTGTGGAGAGAGATGTTTGTCCCAATCCCATTCCCTGCCTGACAGGTGTATTCTCCTGAATCCTGCAGTGTGATGTTTTTAATGGTGTACCTGTCCTCTGGTCCTCCTGTCTCTGAGGATACAGCTCTATTATTCTTATACCAGGTGTATCTCTGCACTGGTGGGTTGGCGTCGCTGCTGCAGGTCAGAGTCACTGAACTGCCCTCCACTATTTCACCAGAGGGGGGCACTGATACTGAGGTGCCCTTAGGAGGATCTGAAAGAGAAAATAACAGGTCCTGCAGTTTTATATAGATCTCACACTTACCTCAGTTAAAGTGTGTTTCCTTTTCCTCAATGTTTCCAATATGTCATTTTGTTTGAAGGCTATTATTGCAATGCCATCTTCCTTTCAATTTTTAGAATTAACTTAATCCGATATCATTTCTAAGCACAATAACTTCCATTTCCTAATCATTATCTGCAGGTTGCTGTTCTGCCCTGTTCTCATGTCTTTTAAAGGTACATTAAAGTACAACTGCATCACCGCTTTTTCAATATGAGTAACAAATGAGACTCAGTAAAGTGAAATAAATGAGTTTGTCCTCAAATACTCACCGAGAGTCACTGCTGGGGATGGGAGATTCTCATGGCCTCTTACTGCACAGGAGTAGCTGCCTGTATCTCCACTGCTGGCTTTGAACTGAAGGTAGTTATGATTTTCATATTTCTGGGCAGTGTTTTGTGGAGATTTTCCATTCTTGTACCAGATGAATGTTTGGCTGCCAGTCAGGTCAGTGCAGGTGATTGTACAGGTTAGTGTCACCCTCACTCCCTCACTCCTTGTGTTAGATTTCATTTCAACCTTTACACCTGAAGTGAGTGAGAAGAAGAAATACAATCAGAAAAACCAGAATGTTTTCTGCATTGTGTGAGATATGGGATGTGAGTAAGTGCAGTGCATGACTACTGAAGACTCCTTTAAGGCACAGATTCTCTCAGGGGTGTAAGTCACTACCCATCCCCTCTGGCTTAGCACACCTGAAAAACACACACACACACACACATACACACGCAGACACATGCACGCACATACACACACACACATACACACGCAGACACATGCACGCACATACACACACACACATACACACAAATTTAAAACACATGTGTTGGCAACATGACAGATAAAGGATTCAGTTAACAAAACTTTAAAACTACTGCACCTAACTTATATAGTACATCAATAATTGTACAAGAGCGAGTGTCTGCGTACACTCTCGGCTGAAAACTGTTTTGTTTTGCTAACAGTGAAAATTAACTGCTTTTATTAAAATATGTGGCACCAAAATACTTTTTCACCATTCTAAGAATGCAACATGCACAATAAACAGCCGATCATTTCGTAAAGCCACAGATATTTATATCATACCTCTGTCTCAGTTTTAAAGCTGAGTGTGAAGAGTTATAAGTTCTTATAAGTTCTCTCTTTTTCCCCCTCTCTCTTCAGATGAGAAACTTTGCACTACTCTAAACTAATGTACTGTAGAATTATTTTATAGAAATGATATACATTCCTTAAAGCAAGTTAAATGTATTCACCTTTGCTTCTGATTGAGATAATGAAGGGAGACTAATGAATAGGAACACATGCTGATAAATACTATATATGTGGACTGAAACATCACATCTACATTTGGAAGAAAAACACAAACAATTTAATTGACATGGAGAGGATGATTACCAACAAGGTATTGAAGAGCATGGCTGCATCAGATTGAAAATATTTATCCAAATACACATATACAGGTCTTGATTATTATTTACACTGTGAAAATGAACAGCACAAAGAAAGACTGTCAGAGTATTCTATTAATTTGCAGAAAAAGCAGAATAACAATTACTACACAAGCACACACAGTGAGTTAATGTGCTGCTAATGCCTAAAAATGCTTTGTGTTTTATGAAGAGCTCACAAAGATTCCAGAAAGCAGAGACTCAAACAGCTTTTTACTTGATGATTGATATTTGTATGGAAGAAGCACCAATCATTTCTAGTTAGAAAATGCATTTTATTTTATATTTGATTACAGTTTAATCTTCTTGCACCGCAAAATATTGTGACGTAGTTTTGACTAAATGAAATAATATGATAACACACTTACCAGGAGAGAATTCTGATCTGGCCTCAGTGCTTTGCTAATGAGCCATTAGTATAAAACAGCCTTGCAGACAGAGCAGTGTGGCTGAATGTGACCGTGAAGAAAGAGCTTCACACTAAATATAAAAGTAGAATGTGTTACAGATCTGACTCACTTCCTGAATGTCATACATATTTCAGATTTTATCGGATACAAACGTTTGAATAAAATATACAGAGTTGTTTGCTTTGTGTCTGGACTGGACCAGTATTGCCTTTTCAAAAAGACTGGGTAATTCTCATTTCTTTGCCCCCACTGTATTATTGAAATTCAGATGTCAATAATTACATTCATTTTTGCATATTACGCTTATAAAATAAACATTACTACGTTTACAACAATGATTCCGGATTACAACACTATCTACCCGCTTATCCTGAGCTGGAGCTGGTGCTGGAGCCTATCCAAGCATGCATTGGGTGAGAGGCAGGAATAACCTCTGGTCAGGTTGCCAATCTATCGCAGGGAACACACATCATTCACTCACACATTCATATCTATGGGCAATTTAGAGTCTCCAATTGGCCTATGTGTATGTTATTGGACCGTGGGAGGCAACCGGAGTACCCAGAGGTACATGCAAACTCCAGACAGAAAGGCCCCAAACAGAGATTCGAACCCAGTGCCCTCTTACTGTGAGGCGACAGTGCTACCCAGTGCACCACCGTGCCACTCCTATTCCAATACATGTACAGTAGAGGTTAAAATAAAAGTGACTGAAAAAGGTGTGATAGGCATCAGGCACAATTAAACATTCATACATTCAGGAGCCCTATACAAAATCCATTACCTAAACCAGATTATTTAATTCCGTTTAGAAAAAGATCTTCCAGGAAATTGATCTGAAATGTACATTCAAGACTAATCTATTTTAATAATTGCCCCATCTACAGATATATTGAATGTATTGAATCCATCTATCCCTCCTAGGTAAATTTTACTGCCACAAACAGCATGCTGTACCATTGCTACCATACGTAGCTCAGTCGTGTTTATGTTTCATGCATCGGATTTTTCACATGAAGCTGAAACATCAACAAAACGCTGCTGTAGCTTAGCCTATAACCCGCTTATCAACATAAAGATTGCACACACTGTACTTTCACAGAAGATGAAAGGAGTTGAATCATATACATTATTTTACAACTCAATGAAACAATGTGTTAACAGCCATTAAGAATAAATCAGGGCTAAATTGTGCACTTACGCTGGTAGAGGAGGTGTGATCTTAACGGTTTTCAAACTGTCTGAAACGGCCCTGCTGACAGGCTCATATTTCTGAACATGGCAGACTGACTGTGATGAATGCAAATCGTTAAGAATAATTGTTTCTATTTGTAAATATTATTACATTTTACTTAAACCAGGAGAGTCTTTGTTGAGATTCAAAATCTCTTTTTCAAGAGTGTCCTGGCCAAGACAGGCAGCAGCTCATGCAGTTTAGCATGGTTGAAGAATGACAATATAAAATCAAATTATAGACAACAAAGATTATTTTACAAGAATGTAACTTCACTGTGTAACTTGACATATTGGTACACAATAATGAATATAAAAACATTAAAGAGCTACATGAGCAGCACAGCTGTGTAAAATATGTTAACAGTAGTTTAAAAGCCAGAAAAAAGAGGGAATCATGTTCCAATGCGAATGACAATATTTTGCTGCTATAGCCTAACCTATAACCCCCAAATCAACATAAAGATTGCACTTACTTTCGTAGAAGATATAAGGAGCGGACAGGTGTAGTTATCTTTGTGAAAGTATCACGGCTCTGGTGCCTCAATGCGGGTACTGTGAGGTGCCCCTGCTTGGCTCTTTTGTGCAGAGGAGTAGTGGGCGCGGCTGTGGGTGAAGCTGCCTAATTTCAGGCGAGAGCCACCCTGACCACATACAGTTAAAGCGCTGCTCACTTCCTGCAGCCTGTTCTATTCTTAATTTTATTTCACACCTCAGTTCAGTTGGGGTGGAGCAGCACTGTTTCTGTGGTTGATGTTCATGTGACCTTTTAGAACTTTGGTTTGGCTTTGCCTGTTATACGGTCCTTCATGCACATAATTAGTTGCATTTCAATGCTCATATTTCATGAAGGTGATTTTTACTACATACAGCCGATTGGATTATTGTATCTTTCGCATTTCACAGAAACGAAATAGATGCCCACACATGAATAAAGTGGAATTTATATGAATATTATTCCAGCTTATTATATACAGCTTCAACACTGTTTTAAAAGATTTTGGACTTTGCTTTTACAAGTGATTTGAGTTTGGAGATTATAATCTGCATTAATCTGCATTATAATCTTCCCATTCAGTGTGAGAGAATACATGCAAATGTACATGAGTTATGAGCATGTGTGTAACAGCGTTATATAAACGTGTAACGGTGTCACAGGAGCATGTATGCAGCAGGGTTACATGAACATGCATGTTGCAGCAGGGTTACAGTACTTTGGGAAATATCCTCCACCAACAGCTCTTTATAAGATGGATAAGCTAGCAGAAACAGACAGCAGTTCTGTAAAGTTAAAGACAAAAAGAGACCCTTTCACCCTGATCTCCATCATTTCTCATTCTCTGCTGATTCTCTCCTCTGTGTTTTAATCCCACAATGAGGCCCCGTCAGCTCTCTGAAGCACAGAGTTTGTGTCGCTGGCTGCGTTTGTCACTCTCTGAAGGCTCTGCTCTGAGGTGAGACACAGGAAGAGACTCAGTCACACATAAGTGCGCCTCCAGTTGCACTGTTAAAAGGAGTGGCCACACAGTCCCTTGCATTCCCTATGCACTCTGTTGTCCCAGAGAACGGATTCCTCTGTTGACTTAGTGGATTATATATCACAGAATCACTTGAAGAATTTACATTACAGATGTATATTTTTCGCATGTTAAAAAATCATACTAAATAATATCCACAGATACAAGTACAACATATTGAGAGTTAAGTGGGGAATATTCCTCAATAGTGTTAACCAATAAAAATATGGAGGAAGACTGAAATTGACTGCATCACACAGTGATGAACTGGATGAACTGTAACTTGCATAGTGTGTATCTGTGCTTTGTGTCTTCTGCTCAGCAGAAACCTGCTGACTTTGTAGTTTCATAAAAATACAGCCTGTACACAGAACTGTCCTTTGCTTTTCTGAACAGCTGGTACGGTTATAATGGTGAGAATATCCAGGTGGGAACTTGTTACTTACAGTACGAGAGCGTCTGCTCCTCTCTGTCTCTGTTGGTGCTCTTCTTCCTGCTGAAAGTGGGGGGGGGGGGGGGGGGGTGGGGTGAGTAACAGACCTTCAGGAGCTGTGGATCAGCCACCCCAGACGACATTTGGTCATAACATTCCTACCTGCTCCTCTGAATTCAACAGTAAATCTGTAAGATTACTGCAAATCTCTTTGATATTTTATGGTGCATTTGTAAGTATATGTGTTCTCAGTGATTATTGATTTCCAGATGCTTTTGCATTGCAATCATTTACCTTGTGCACACCATGACAGTAAAGAGTGCAAAAGCCACTGTGATTCCAACAACGCTCCATACAAGCGCTGTCCTATCTTCTGCTGAAAATATACAGACATAGCATTTCAATTTACATTTATCTAGCAGAGACTACAATCCAGAGTTGTGTGAAATAAGTGCATGCAAAAATGTAGGAATGTCAATGCAACACTTAGAAAATCAAATCGATCTCCATTAAAATAAGTTATGTGAGTAGACCAGCAAAAAAACAAGCAGATATGAGCGTGGATTCCATAAGTCCCCAAAATATATAAACTATCTTCAAAATTGTGTAGATGTACTTTAGGTGGTATAAATCAAAAAGAAGAAAATAACCTGAATTACATATGAAATACAAACATGCAGATACATATGTCAACTTTAAACAAGCATGCACAGAGTCACTGAGATGTCTTCCCATTGAGAAGGGATGAACAAGTAACCAGAGACCTCTGACAAGAGTTTGAATGTGTCCCTGGTGCATCTGTTGAAGCTTTGGTTCGTCCATTTTAGGGGGATCTTAAATTTTAACAGTATGCTTAACTTTTCCATACTGGAACTGAGTTCACTTGGTCTGAGTATCTCAGAGTAAGAGAGCTGATCTCAGATCATGTTTCTCTCTTCATATCCAAGCTTTATCCACAGTGGCCTAAAGGCAAAACTGATCCTAGATCAGACCTATTCTCCGAGATGTTTTATGATCCATAGAGTTGTGCTTGGAGGTTCTGGGCAAGTGAGTCATGCTTTCTAATCTGGATGATGTCTGCTGTGGTCCATACAGTGCAGTGAGTGATACTATGACTCAGATACTATGACTCCAGGGGTGAGAAAGTAAAGCCCTGCCATGTGTTTCTTCTGCCCATGAACTCAACCAGCTGATTTCACTAATTAGTTCTTCCTCATGGCTGAAGAATTGTGCTAATGAGCAAATCCTGGTGATTAGAACAAAATATTTGGGGACGCCTTTTACGCCTCTCTGCTCTGACTACCACAATAAGATTAAATATGCAAGCGATCAATAACAGATCCTAAAACAGGAACAATCACCCTTGTTCAAAACAATGACATATTTCTCCTCATCACGTGTTACTCACTGTGTCTATTGATTGACATACCAGCAGAGGTCTGATCTCCATGTGTGTTCAGTGCCACGCAGTAGTACTGTCCAAAGCTCCAGGATGTAAAGTTGGAAAAGCTCACAATCCGTTCTGATCCCGTTTGCAAGTCTGCAGTTCAAGGAAATAAAACATATTTTCTAAGTGTTTATTTTATCTCCATGTGCAATACATTTATATATCTTTATAAGATTTTCCCTCCACTGGCCAGTGTGACTGCTTTACTCAATGTCTTACTGCTGTGACGTTTCCCAAAGATACTCAGGAGATCCTGACTCTCTGCTCTGTGTTTCTGAAGCTGAGATGCACTGATTTACTCACACTGCACATCAAGACGTTTAGGAGGAGATCTGTTTGTCCCAATCCCATTCCCTGCCTCACAGTAGTATTCTCCTGTATCCTGCAGTGTGATGGTTTTAATGGTGTAACTGTCCTCTGGTCCTCCTGTCTCTGAGGATACAGCTCTATTATTCTTATACCAGGTGTATCTCTGCACTGGTGGGTTGGCATCACTGCTGCAGGTCAGAGTCACTGAACTGCCCTCCACTATTTCACCAGAGGGACTCACTGATACTGAGGTGCTCTTAGGAGGATCTGAAAGGGGGAACAATAATTAGTAGTTTCATGTGAAATTTAAACCTGACTCAGGCAGACATAGTGTTTTCAAATCATTGCATCATAGCATGTTTTCAGGTATTGAAATTTCATCCAGTGCTTTTAGTGTCAGTACATTTACATGCAGCATAAAATAATCTGTACAATTTAGTGGAAAATTATGGCTAAAATCTTTAAAATTTGTGAGATTTGTAGAATTTTGAAAATCACAAATATTGACAACCACACAAGTTTGCCTAGCACTCACATATCACATTAAGAGCCACTGCAGGGGAATGAAGCTCATAGCCTTTCACAGCACAGGTGTAGCTGCCTCGGTCTTCACTTCTGGCTCTGAACAGGTGACTCTGGTCAGTGAAGGACAGAGGAGATCCGTCCCTGTACCAGATGAAGGCTGGGCTGCCAGTCAGAGTGCAGGTGGTGCTACAGGTCAGTCTCACACTCTGTCCCTCTGTCACTGTGTCAGGATTCACCATCACCCGTAGACCTGCAAATAGCAAATTAAACCTGTAAAAAAGCTTCCAGTCATACTTGTGGGAAGAGAATCCTCTGAGTTTATAGCATAAAATATTTACCAGTAACTGCCAATGTGACACCAGGTTCTCCATTAGAATTTCCACAATCAAGGTCAGTCAGGAACCTGAATCGGTATGTTCCTGAATCCGTTTCTCTCAGTTGGTTAATTCTAAAAGTGCAGTCACTGTTCTTATTCCCCAGATACTCCACACGGTGAGAGTACTCTGAGTCCTTGGACAGGTCTTCACCCTCCTGTTTACTGTTCCAGTCATAAATAACCCAGAATGTTTTCTGCACTGTGTGAGATGTGGGATATGAGTAAGAGCAGCTCATGTCTACTGAAGACCCCTTTAAGGCACAGATTCTCTCAGGGGTGTAAGTCACTCCCCATCCCCTATGGCTCAGCACACCTGAAAAATACACACACACACACACACACACACACACACACACACATGCAGACACACATAAAAGCACATTCACGCACACACACACTCACACACACGCACACACACACGCGCACACATACGCAAATGCATGCACACACACACACACACACACACAAATGCACGCACGCACGCACACACACACAAATGCACGCACGCACACACGCACACACACGTACACACTGCTCAGAAATCCTTTAAAATACAGATGTGTTGACAACATGACAGATAAGGGATTAAATTAACAAAACTTTAAAACAACTGCATCTAACTTCTTCAAAATTATGGAACATCAATAAGTTCATTGTGAATAATATAAAATTAAATAATATTTGAAAAACAATTGAAACATTAAAGATTCTCATATATCTGTAAAGATAGAATAGACAATTTGATTCTAATGCAGTCTTTCCAACGAGGGCATTTTTGGAATGAACTTAATCCGACATCGTTTCTAAACATAATAAATTCCATTTCCTAATCATTATCTGTAGGTTGCTCTTCTGCCCTATTCTCCTGACTTTTAAAGGTACATTAAAGTACAACTGCATCCCCGCTGTTTCAAAATGAGTAACAAATGAGACTCAGTAAAGTTAAATAAATGAGTTTGTCGTCAAATACTCACAGAGAGTCACTGCTGGGGACGGGAGATTCTCATGGCCTCTTACTGCACAGGAGTAGCTGCCTGCATCTCCACTGCTGGCTTTGAACTGAAGGTAGTTATGATTTTGATATTTCTGGGCGGTGTAAAATGGCGATTGTCCATTCTTGTACCAGATGAATGTTTGGCTGCCAGTCAGGTCAGTGCAGGTGATTTTACAGGTTAGTGTCACCCTCACTCCCTCACTCACTGTGTTAGATTTAATTTCAACCTTTACACCTGAGTGAGAAGAAGAAACACAGTATTACCACAGTATACTGAGTAATTCAACAAAATTCCACAATGTACAGAACCCACAATACATGTATGAATGCATATTACTGTAAATGGTCCAGCTTTTCATTTCAATTAAAGATTGAAGTCAACTGAGACCCCAAAACCTCAATCTGTCTGATAATGGAATGCTTGTTCTCTCAGAAGAATCTCTTGGTTCTTGTGCATAAATGAATGTAAAATACACAAATGAGATCTCAAACACTCACATCTCACACTGAGAGTCACGGCGGGGGAAACAAGATGCTGATTGCCGTTTACAGCACAGGAGTATCTGCCCGTATCTTCACTTCTGGCTGTGAATTTAAGGATTCTATAGGACTGGGAGAACCTGTAGTAGTCAGTCAGGCGCTGCTCATTCTTGTACCAAATGAAGCTGTTGCCCAGCCAAGTGCAGGTTTCTCTACAGGTCAGTTCCACTGTCTCTCCCCCTGACACAGTGTCAGAAATGATTTCCACCTTCACACCTGGGTGAAGGACCAAAATGCAGAAAGAAAAACATCCAGTTATTCAACCAACTTCTCACCCTCTTCTGCTCCTCCCTCAAAACCAGGTAAACTGTCCTTATTGGTATAATATACATTCAATAGAGGTGATACTTTGATATTATACATTCATAAAGACATCACCATAACAACAGTGACAAAGCATAAGCAATATGATCATGATTTTCACAATCAATTTACAATTTTAAAATATGCTTTGACCTTTGATCTCCCCACTCATCATCGCTCAAGATCAACCATAAATTGTGCCTCACCATAGTGTGCTGTTTTTCTGTTGTGAATTAAAACAAATCCTTTCCTGTTTCCTGTTCTTAAACAGAGAATATTTTATTTCGCAGGAGTAGGATTGACCATAAATACAGACATGCATTCAGTACCGGCCCAAGGGTTTTGAGGACCGTAAGAGCAATCCTGTCGACCTGGGGGGGAGGGGGGGGGGGGGGGGATGGGCGGCCCTTTTTAATCTGTTGCCCGGGGGACGTGGTTGCTTAGTAAAATCCGTCTTACATTAAGTTGTTATGAAATATTCGGTTGTCATTCCGTTTTAAATTACGACCGCTGGTTTTGCGATAGGGGATGAATACCGCATGGGGGCCCCCTGGTGGCCACGGGGGCCCTAAGCAGCCGCTTAGTTCGCTTATGCCTCGGTCTGGCCCTGCATGCATTATTTCCCAGTAAAACAGAAGGTGGGCAGACACTCACATTTCACATTGACTGCAGGGGAACTGACTCCTCCTGTAGCACAGGAGTAGAGATCTGTATCATCAGTGCTGGCTACATTGAGGGAGTATTTATACTCATAGGGCACAACTTTTCCATTCTTGTACCAGGTAAAGGTAGGGCTGCCACTCAAAGTGCAGGTGCTGCTACAGGTCAGTGTTACACTCTGTGCCTCATTCTCTGCCACTTTCACCTGAAGACCTGCACACAAGAATCAACATGATAAAAAGACCATTCTGTTACTATTAGAAAATGATTAGGAGTATTGCCAGTTCATAGTATATAAAGCTTGTTTAGAATTACCTGTAACTGTCAATGAGACTCGAGGCTGACCAGTATATTTTCCATCTTGGCTGTTAGTCAGGAACCTGAAGCGATATATTGCTGAATCACTTTCTTTCAGTTGCTTTATTCTGAAAGTGCAGTCACTGTGCTTATCCCCCAGATACTCCACACGGTCAGAGTACTCTGGGTCCTGGGACAGGTCCTCAGGCTCCTGTGGCTTGTTCCAGTGAATAAACCAGAAAGTTTTCTGCACTGTGTGAGATGTGGGATATGAGTAAGAGCAGCGCATGTCTACTGAAGACCCCATTAAGGCACAGATTCTCTCAGGGGTGTAAATCACTCCCCATTCCCTCTGGCTCAGAGCACCTGAAAAACACACACACACACACACACACACACACACACACACAAATTTAAAACACAACATGACATATAAGGAATTCAGTTAACAAAACGTTAAAACTACTGCACCTAACTTATATAGTACATCAATAATTGTGCCCTGGATGTGTTCTAAAGGCAGGCTGATGCCTGTGGTTGGTTTTGTTGATGTTATTTCGGACCTTCCCATTATTATATATATATATATTTTTTTTTTTTCAGTGATATAAGAATTTGCAGATTCAAACAAATTAACTGCATAATCTTTTGTCCCTCTGTTAGCTATTTCAATACTAACTGACATCAGTAGACGGCAGTAGCCACCAATAAATGTGAGATTCACAGGCACAGGAAGTCTTGCTTAGTAGCTAGCTTTGTTAAAAAGTAGCATCATGCCAAGCAAGTTAAGAGCGAGTGTCTGCGTACACTGTCGGCTGATGTTTTGCTAACAGAGAAAATGAACTGCTTTTATCAAAATATGTGGCACCAAAATACTTTTTCGCCATTCTAAGAATGCAACATGCACAATCAACAGCTCTGATCATTTCGTAAAACCAGATATTTATATCATGCCTCAGTTTTAAAGCTGAGTGTGAAGAGGAACTTCTTCTAAGTTTTCTCTTTTTTCCCTCTCTCTTCAGATGAGAAACGTTGCACTACTCTAAACTAATGTACTGTAGAACATTATTTTATAGAAATTATATGCATTCCTTAATGAAATTTAAATGTATTCACTTTTGCTTCTGATTGAGATAATGAAGGGAGACTAATAAATAGGAACACATGCTGATAAATACTGTATGTGCAGACTGAAACATCAGAACTAAATTTGTGGAAAAAAAACACAAACAATTTACCTGACACGGAGAGGACGATTAGCAACAGGGGTTTGAAGAGCATGGCTGCATCAGATTGAAAATACTGATCCAAATACAAATATACAGCTCTTGATTATTATTTACACTGTGAAAATGAACAGCAAAAACAAAGACTGTCAGAGTATTCTATTAATTTGCAGAAATACCAGAATGACAATTACTACACAAGCACACACAGTGAGTTAATGTGCTGCTAATGCCTAAAAATGTTTTGTGTTTCATGAAGAGCTCACAAAGATTCCAGAAAGCAGAGACTCAAACAGCCTTTTTCTTGATGAATGATATTTGTATGGAAGAAGCAGCAATCATTTATAGTCAGAAAATGCATTTTATTTTATATTTGATTACAGTTTAATCTTCTTGCACAACAAAATATTGTGACATAGTTTTGACTAAATGAAATAATGTGATAACACACTTACCAGGAGAGAATTCTGATCTGGCCACAGTAGTTTGTTAACGAGCCATTAGAATTAAATAGCCTTGCAGACAGAGCAGTGTGGCTGAATGTAACCGTGAAGAAAGAGCTTCACACTAAATATAAAAGTAGAATGTGTTACAGATCTGACTCACTTCCTGAATGTCATACTCATTTTAGATTTTATCAGATACAAACGTTTGAATAAAATATACAGTCGTTTGCTTTGTGTCTGGACTGGACCAGTATTGCCTTTTCAAAAAGACTGGGTAATTCTCATTTCTTTGCCCCCACCGTATTATTGAAATTCAGATGTCAATAATTATGTTCATTTTCGCATATTACACTTATGAAATAAACATAACTACTATGTTTACAAAAATGATTCCGGATTACAACACTATCTATACCCGCTTATCCTGAGCTGGAGCTGGTGCTGGAGCCTATCCAAGCATGCATTGGGCGAGAGGCAGGAATACACTCTGGACAGGCTGCCAATCTATCGCAGGGAACACACACCATTCACTCACACATTCATACCTATGGGCAATTTAGAGTCTCCAACTGGCCTATTTGTATGTTATTGGACCGTGGGAGGCAACCGGAGTACAAGGAGGTACATGCAAACTCCAGGCAGAAAGGCCCCAAGCCGAGATTCGAACCCAGTGCCCTCTTACTGTGAGGCGACAGTGCTACCCACTGAACCACCGTGTGACCCCTATTCCAATACATGTACAGTAGAGGTTAAAATAAAAGTGACTGTAAAAGGTGTGATAGGCATCAGGCACAATAAAACACTCATACATTTAGGAGCCCCATAAAAATCCCATTACCTAAACCAGATTATTTAATTCAGTTTAGTAAAAGATCTTCCAAGAAATTGATCTGCAATGTACATATATGATTCATCTATTTTAATAATTGCCCCATCTACAGGTAGATTGAATGTATTGCATCCAACCACCCCCCCCAACTCCCCCCCCCCCCCCCCCCCCCAGGTAAATTTTATTGGCACAAACAGCATGCTTTACAATTGCTATCACACGTAGCTCAGTTGTGTTTATGTTTCATACATTGGATTTTTGACATTACGTTACATTACAGGCATTTAGCAGACGCTCTTATCCAGAGCAACGTACAACAAGTGCATCAGTCCAAAGTGCAGAGGTGCAGAAAAACACACTAGAGTGAAGTAAATATCGTAGTGCCAGAAGTGACCACAGACCAGGACTCCAACCCTGTAGGGTAACCTGTTCAGCAAATAAACAACAATCCTGCCAAGCCCAAAACTAGCACTGAAATCACATTTGCCTAATCAGAATCAACAAAACAATCCTGCCAAATACAGAACTAACGAGATCGCATTAGCCTAACTAGGTGCATTGCACCAAACTAGAGGCTAGGGAGGGGTGGGGAGAGGTGCAGCCTGAAGAGATGAGTCTTTAGTCTGCGCTTGAAGGTAGTCAGATTCTCTGCTGTTCTGAGCGCCACGGGAAGGTCATTCCACCAGCGAGGGGCCAGGACAGACAGCAGATGCGAACGGAAAGTACAGACACGAAGAGGGTGAGGTGCCAAGCGTCCAGAGGTGGCAGAACGGAGAGGTCTGGCTGGTGTGTAGGGTCTGATGATCCTCTGGATGTACCATGAAGCGAAACATCAACAAAACGCTGCTGTAGCTTAGCCTATAACCCGCTTCTTAACATAAAGATTGCACACACTGTACTTTCACAGAAGATGAAAGGAGTGGATAGGCGTAGTGTTCATTTCTTTGTGTATCGCAGCAGTGCAGTATGGTGGTTTGGGGGTCCAGGGTGTGGCTCTGGGAGCTCTGAGGTTGCAGTTTCCATCCCCACCTGGAGCACTGCTCTGGGGCCCAAAAGCGGGTACTTTTTCAGGTGAGGTCCCCCTGCTTGGCTCTTTTGTGCAGAGCGGGCGCGGCTGTGGGTGAAGCTGCCTAATTTCAGGCGAGAGCCACCCTGACCACAGACAGTTAAAGCGCTGCTCACTCCCTGCAGCCTGTCCTATTCTTTATTTTATTTCACAGCTCAGTTCAGTTGGGGTGGAGCAGCACTGTTTCTGTGGTTGATGTTCATGTGACCTTTTAGAACTTTGGTTTTGCTTTGCCTGTTATACGGTCCTTCATGCACATAATTAGTTGCATTTCAATGCTGATATTTCATGAAGATGACTTTTACTACATACAACCTCTTGTACGGTATTGTGTTAGTTATTGTATCTTTCACATTTCATAGAGATGAACTAGATAGAAACAGTAAATATGGGCTAAATACAAACAAGGCAATGTAAAATGTGAAACTAAAACACTGTTTTAAAAGATTTTGGACCTTGCCTTTAAAAGTGACCTGAGTTTGGAGATTATAATCTGGATTAATCTGCATTATAATCTTCCCATTCAATGTGAGAGAGTACATGCGCATGTACATGAGTCATGTGCGTGTGTGTAACAGGGTTATATAAACGTGTAACGGTGTCACAGGAGCATGTATGCAGCAGGGATACATGAACATGCATGTTGCAGCAGGGTTACAGTACTTTGGGAAAAATCCTCCACCAGCAGCTCTTTATAAATTGGATAAGCTAGCAGAAACAGACAGCAGTTCTGTAAAGTTAAAGACAAAAAGAGACTCTTTCACCCTGATCTCCACCATTTCTCATTCTCTGCAGATTCTCTCCTCTGTGTGTTTTAATCCCACACTGAGGCCTCGTCACCTCTCTGAAGCACAGAGTTTGTGTCGCTGGCTGCGTTTGTCACTCTCTGAAGGCTCTGCTCTGAGGTGAGACACAGGAAGAGAGTCAGTCACACATAAGTGCGCCTCCAGATGCACTGTTAAAAGGGAACCAGAGTGGCCACACAGTCCCTTGCATTCCCTATCCACTCTGTTGTCCCAGCTAAAACGTATTCCTCTGTTGACTTAATGGATTATATATCTCAGAATCATTTGAAGAATTTACATTACAGAAGTATATTTTTCACATGTCAAAAAATCATACTAAATAACATACACAGATACAATTGCAACATTTTGAGAGTTAAGTGGGGAATATTCATCAGTAGTTTTAACCAATAAAAATAAGGAGGAAGACTGAAATTGACTGCATCACACAGTGATGAACTGGATGAACTGTAACTTGCCTGGTGTGTATCTGTGCTTTGCGTCTTCTGCTCCTATTTTACCAGAGGGGTGCAATGATAATAAGATGCTCTTAGGAGGATCTGAAAGAGAAAAAAAACAGGTCCTGCAGTTTTATATAGATCTCACACTTACCTCAGTTAAAGTATGTTTGCTTTTCCTCAATGTTTCCAATATGTCATTTTGTTTGACTACTATTATTATTATCTTTCTTTCAATTTTTAGAATTAACTTAATCCGCTATTGTTTCTAAACATAATAACTTCCATTTTCTAATCATTATCTGCAGGTTGCTCTTCTGCCCAGTTCTCATGTCTTTTAAAGGTACATTAAAGTACAACTGCATCACCGCTTTTTCAAAATGAGTAACAAATGATACTCAGTAAAGTTAAATAAATGAGTTTGTCCTCAAATACTCACAGAGAATCACTGCTGGGGACGGGAGATTCTCATGACCTCTTACTGCACAGGAGTAGCTGCCTGTATCTCCACTGCTGGCTTTGAACTGAAGGTAGTTATGATTTTGATATTTCTGGGCAGTGTTTTGTGGAGATTGTCCATTCTTGTACCAGATGAATGTTTGGCTGCCAGTCAGGTCAGTGCAGGTGATTTTACAGGTTAGTGTCACCCTCACTCCCTCACTCACTGTGCTAGATTTAATTTCAACCTTTACACCTGAGTGAGAATAAGAAATACAATAACACAATATACTGAGTTATTCAACAAAATTCTACATTGTACAGAACCCACAATAAATGTATGAATGCATATTACTATAAATGGTCCAGTTTTTCATTTCAATTAAAGATTGAAGTCAACTGAGACCCCAAAATCTCAATCTATCTGATAATGGAATGCTTGTTCTCTCAGAAAAGTCTTTTGGTTCTTGTGCATAAATGAATGTAAAATGCACAAATGAGATCTCAAACACTCACATCTCACACTGAGAGCCATGGTGGGGGAAACAAGATGCCTCTTACAGCACAGGAGTATCTGCCCATATCTTCACTTCTGGCTGTGAATTTAAGGATTCTATAGGACTGGTAGAACTTGTAGTCGTCAGTCAGAGGCTGCTCATTCTTGTACCAAATGAAGCTGTTGCTCTCAGTCAGGTGAGTGCAGGTTGCTCTACAGGTCAGTTTCACTGTCTCTCCCCCTGACACTGTGTCAGAATTTATATCCACCTTCAAACCTGAGTGGGTTAAAAAATAAAACAGAATGTAACTCAACACACTTCTATTCTACAGTAGAATATCCAGCAAGGTGAAAAAAATGATTTTTTAACAGACATAATGTGCAATAATTATATCAATAACACAAGGAAACATGAGCAGAAAGTTGATGGTCACTAGGAGGATTAGGGCCATGCATTGCTTGTGCCAAAATGCTTGTTTTGTTATTTGCACAGTGGTGGTAAGGAACTAAGTACATGTACTTTGTTACTGTACTTATGTAGGATATTGGAAACTTTGTACTTTTGCTGAGTGAGAACAATATTGGCAACTTTCACTTTCTACTCCCGTACATCGATAAAGAAATTATGTACTTTTTACTCAAATACATTTCTGTGAGATTTGAAGAAGTTTGGCCTCTGGTACTCACATCTCACATTAAGAGCCACTGCAGGGGAATGAAGCTCATAGCCTGTTACAGCACAGGAGTATCTGCCTGCATCTTCACTGCTGGCTGTGAACAGGTGACTCTGATCAGTGAAGGACAGAGGAGATCCGTCCCTGTACCAGATGAAGGCTGGGCTGCCAGTCAGAGTGCAGGTGATGCTACAAGTCAGTCTCACACACTGTCGCTCTGTGACTGAGTCAGGATTCACCATCACCTGTAAATCTGCAAACAGCAAATTAAACCTGTAAAAAAGCTTCCAGTCATAATTGTGGGTAGAGAATCCTCTGTGTTTATAGCATAAAATAATTTCCAGTAACTTCCAATGTGACACCAGGTTCTCCAGCATATATTCCACCATCACAGTCAGTCAGGATTCTGAATCGGTATGTTTCTGAATCTGTTTCTCTCAGTTGCTTCATTCTAAAAGTGCAGTCACTGTTCTTATCCCCCAGGTACCTGAAACGGTGAGAGTACTCTGGGTCCTGGGACAGGTCCTCAGGCTCCTGTGGACTTTTCAAGTGAAAAAACCAGAATGTTTTCTGCATTGTGTGAGATATGGGATGTGAGTAAGTGCATTGCATGACTACTGAAGACCCCTTTAAGGCACAGATTCTCTCAGGGGTGTAAGTCACTACACATCCCCTCTGGCTTAGCACACCTGAAAAACACACACACATACACACGCAGACACACGCACGCACATACACACACACACATACACACAAATTTAAAACACATGTGTTGGCAACATGACAGATAAGGGATTCAGTTAACAAAACTTTAAAACTACTGCACCTAACTTATATAGTACATCAATAATTGTACAAGAGCGAGTATCTGCGTACACTCTCGGCTGAAAACTGTTTTGTTTTGCTAACAGTGAAAATTAACTGTTTTTATTAAAATATGTGGCACCAAAATACTTTTTCACCATTCTAAGAATGCAACATTCACAATAAACAGCCGATCATTTCGTAAAGCCACAGATATTTATATCATACCTCTGTCTCAGTTTTAAAGCTGCGTGTGAAGAGGAACTTCTTATAAGTTCTCTCTTCAGATGAGAAACTTTGCACTACTCTAAACTAATGTACTGTAGAACATTATTTTATAGAAATGATATACATTCCTTAAAGCAAGTTAAATGTATTCACCTTTGCTTCTGATTGAGATAATGAAGGGAGACTAATAAATAGGAACACATGCTGATAAATACTATATATGTGGACTGAAACATCACATCTACATTTGGAAGAAAAACACAAACAATTTAACTGACACGGAGAGGACGATTACCAACAAGGTATTGAAGAGCATAGCTGCATCAGATTGAAAATATTTATCCAAATACACATATACAGCTCTTGATTATTATTTACACTGTGAAAATGAACAGCACAAAGAAAGACTGTCAGAGTATTCTATTAATTTGCAGAAATAGCAGAATAACAATTACTACACAAGCACACACAGTGAGTTAATGTGCTGCTAATGCCTAAAAATGCTTTGTGTTTTATGAAGAGCTCACAAAGATTCCAGAAAGCAGAGACTCAAACAGCCTTTTACTTGATGATTGATATTTGTATGGAAGAAGCAGCAATCATTTCTAGTCAGAAAATGCATTTTATTTTATATTTGATTACAGTTTAATCTTCTTGCACCACAAAATATTGTGACGTAGTTTTGACTAAATTAAATAATATGATAACACACTTACCAGGAGAGAATTCTGATCTGGCCTCAGTGCTTTGCTAATGAGCCATTAGTATAAAACAGCCTTGCAGACAGAGCAGTGTGGCTGAATGTGACCGTGAAGAAAGAGCTTCACACTAAATATAAAAGTAGAATGTGTTACAGATCTGACTCACTTCCTGAATGTCATACACATTTTAGATTTTATCGGATACAAACGTTTGAATAAATATACAGAGTTGTTTGCTTTGTGTCTGGACTGGACCAGTAGTGCCTTTTCAAAAAGACTGGGTAATTCTCATTTCTTTGCCCCCACCGTATTATTGAAATTCAGATGTCAATAATTATGTTCATTTTCGCATATTACACTTATGAAATAAACATAACTACTATGTTTACAAAAATGATTCCGGATTACAACACTATCTATACCCGCTTATCCTGAGCTGGAGCTGGTGCTGGAGCCTATCCAAGCATGCATTGGGCGAGAGGCAGGAATACACTCTGGCCAGGCTGCCAATCTATCGCAGGGAACACACACCATTCACTCACACATTCATACCTATGGGCAATTTAGAGTCTCCAATTGGCCTATTTGCATGTTTTTGGACCGTGGGAGGCAACCGGAGTAACATGCAAACTCCAGACACAAAGGCCCCAAACCGAGATTCAAACCCAGTGCCCTCTTACTGTGAGGTGACAGTGCTACCCACTGAACCACCGTGTGACCCCTATTCCAATACATGTACAGTAGAGGTTAATAGAAAAGTGACTGCAAAAGGTGTGATAGGCATCAGGCACAATAAAACACTCATACATTTAGGAGCCCTATAAAAATTCCATTACCTAAACCAGATTATTTAATTCAGTTTAGTAAAAGATCTTCCAAGAAATTGATCTGAAATGTACATATATGACTCATCTATTTGAATAATTGACCCATCTACAGGTATATTGAATGTACTGCATCCAACCATCCCCCCCCAGGGAAATTTTATTGGCACAAACAGCATGCTTTACAATTGCTATCACATGTAGCTCAGTTGTGTTTATGTTTCATACATTGGATTTTTGACATTACATTACATTACATTACAGGCATTTAGCAGACGCTCTTATCCAGAGCAACGTACAACAAGTGCATCAGTCCAAAGTGCAGAGGTGCAGAAAAACACATTAGAGTGAAGTAAAGATCGTAGTGCCAGAAGTGACCACAGATCAGGACTCTAACCCTGTAGGGTAACCTGTTCAGCAAATAAACAACAATCCTGCCAAGCCCAAAACTAGCACTGAAATAACATTTGCCTAATCAGAATCAACAAAACAATCCTGCCAAATACAGAACTAACGAGATCGCATTAGCCTAACTAGGTACATTGCACCAAACTAGAGGCTAGGGAGGGGTGGGGAGAGGTGCAGCCTGAAGAGATGAGTCTTTAGTCTGCGCTTGAAGGTAGTCAGATTCTCTGCTGTTCTGAGCGCCACGGGAAGGTGATTCCACCAGCGAGGGGCCAGGACAGACAGCAGATGCGAACGGAAAGTACAGACCCGAAGAGGGGGAGGTGCCAAGCGTCCAGAGGTGGCAGAACGGAGAGGTCTGGCTGGTGTGTAGGGTCTGATGATCCTCTGGATGTACCATGAAGCGAAACATCAACAAAATGCTGCTGTAGCTTAGCCTATAACCCGCTTCTTAACATAAACATTGCACACACTGTACTTTCACAGAAGATGAAAGGAGTGGATAGGTGTAGTGTTCATTTCTTTGTGTATCGCAGCAGTGCAGTATGGTGGTTTGGGGGTCCAGGGTGTGGCTCTGGGAGCTCTGAGGTTGCAGTTTCCATCACCACCCGGAGCACTGCTCTGGGGCCCAAAAGCGGGTACTGTGAAGTGCCCCTGCTTGGCTCTTTTGTGCAGAGGAGTAGCAGGCGCGGCTTTGGGTGAAGCTGCCTAATTTCAGGCGAGAGCCACCCTGACCACAGACAGTTAAAGCGCTGCTCACTTCCTGCAGCCTGTTCTATTCTTTATTTTATTTCACACCTCAGTTCAGTTGGGGTGGAGCAGCACTGTTTCTGTGGTTGTTGTTCATGTGACCTTTTAGAACTTTTTTACTTTGCCTGATATACGGTCCTTCATGCACATAATTAGTTGCATTTCAATGCTGATATTTCATGAAGATGACTTTTACTACATATAACCTCTTGTACGGCATTGTGTTAGTTATTGTATCTTTCACATTTCACAGAGATGAACTAGATCCTCACATGTGAACAGAATGGAACTTATTTATTTATTTATTTATTTATTTATTTATTATATATATATTTTTTAATTTATTTATTTATTTTTTTTTTTTGGGGGGGGGGGGAGGGGGATATGCAGGCAAAACATGATGGCCATATAAAGAAAAAAATGATAATATTTTTCAGAACAGAGGTTTGAGGTTCACAGTGCTTTACAATGCTCAAATAAACCATAATACAGTAATACACATAATAAAACAATGTATGTAATGAAAACAAATAAAAATATGTTTTATTTCAAAAATGCCTGTAATTTAATGTAATGTAATGTAATTTCAAATAGCTAAACAGACAGAAACAGTAAATTTGGGCTCAATACAACAAGGCAATGTAAAATGTGAAACTAAAACACTGTTGTAACAGATTTTGGATCTTGCCTTGTGACGTGAGTTTGGAGATTATAATCTGCATCATAATCTTCCCATTCAATGTGAGAGAATACATGCGCATGTACATGAGTTATGAGCGTGTGTGTAACAGGGTTATATAAAACGTGTAACGGTGTCACAGGAGCATGTATGCAGCAGGGTTACATGAACATGCATGTTGCAGCAGGGTTACAGTACTTTGGGAAAAATCCTCCACCAGCAGCTCTTTATAAATTGGATAAGCTAGCAGAAACAGACAGCAGTTCTGTAAAGTTAAAGACAAAAAGAGACTCTTTCACCCTGATCTCCACCATTTCTCATTCTCTGCAGATTCTCTCCTCTGTGTGTTTTAATCCCACACTGAGGCCTCGTCAGCTCTCTGAAGCGCAGAGTTTGTGTCGCTGGCTGCGTTTGTCACTCTCTGAAGGCTCTGCTCTGAGGTGAGACACAGGAAGAGACTCAGTCACACATAAGTGCGCCTCCAGATGCACTGTTAAAATGGAACCAGTGTGGTCACACAGTCCCTTGCATTCCCTATCCACTCCCTATCCAGAACGGATTCCTTTCTTGACTTAGTGGATTATATATCACAGAATCACTTGAAGAATTTACATTACAGAAGTATATTTTTCACATGTAAAAAAATCATAATAAATAATATCCACAGATACAATTACAACATATTGAGAGTTAAGTGGGGAATATTCATCAGTAGTTTTAACCAATAAAAATAAGGAGGAAGACTGAAATTGACTGCATCACACAGTGATGACCTGGATGAACTGTAACTTGCCTGGTGTGTATCTGTGCTTTGTGTCTTCTGCCCAGCACAGACCTACTGACTTTGTAGTTTCATAAAAATACAGCCTGTACACAGAACTGTCCTTTGCTTTTCTGAATGGCTGGTACGTTTGTAATGGTGAGAATATCCAGGTGGGAACTTGTTACTTACAGTATGAGAGCGTCTGCTCCTCCCTCTCTCTCTGTTGATGCTCTTCTTCCGGCTGAAAAGTGGGAAGGGGGGGAGTGGGGGGGTGTGAGTAACAGACCTTAGGAGCTGTGGATAAACCATCCCAGATGACATTCTGTCATAACATTCCTACCTGCCCCTCTGAATTCAATAGCAAAACTGTAAGATTACTGCAAATCTCTCTGATATTTAATGGTGCATTTGTAAGTATATGTGTTCTCAGTGATGATTGATTTCCAGATGCTTTTGCATTGCAAAAATTTACCTTGTGCACACCATGACAGCAAAGAGTGCAAAAGCCACTGTGATTCCAACAACCCTCCATACAAGCGCTGTCATATCTCCTGCTGTAAATAAACAGAGATAGCATTTCAATTTACATTTATATAGCAGAGACTACAATCCAGAGTCGTGTAAAATTAGTGCATGCATAAATGTAGGAAGGTCAATGCAACACTCAGAAAATCAAATCAATCTCCATTAAAATAAGTCATGTGAGTAGACCAGCAAAAAAACAAATAGATATGAGCATGCATACCATAATTCCCCAAAATACATAAACTATCTTCAAAATTGTATAGATGTACTTGGTGGTATAAATCAAAAATAAGCAAATAACCTGAATTACATATGAAATACAAACATGCAGATACACATGTCAACTTCAAACAAGTGTGCACAGAGTCACTGAGATGTCTTCCCATTGGGAAGGGATGAACAAGTAGCCAGAGACCTCTGAGAAATGTTTGAATGTGTCCCTGGTGCATCTGTTGAAGCTTTGGTTCGTCCATTTTAGTAGGATATTAAATTTTAACAGTATGCTTAACTGTTTCATACTGGAACTGAGTTCAATTGGTCTGAAAATGAAAAACCTTACTGGTTGGGGTGGGGTGGGTTGGTGAGGGGTTCAGGCAGGTGACTATAGCCTTGCCTGGACTCCGCACCAACCAACACTGACCTTCATCCCTATTCATAGAGTATCTCAGAGTAAGAGAGCTGATCTCAGATCATGTTTCCTCTCTTCATATCCAAGCTTTATCCATAATGGCCTAAGGTAAAACTGATCCTAGATCAGACCTATTCTCTGAGATGCTTTATGAACCATAGAGTTGTGCTTGGAGGTTATGGGCAAGCGAGTCATGCTTTCTAATCTGGATGATGGCTCCTGTGGTCCAGGCCATACAGTGTAGTGAGTGATACTATGACTCAGATACTATGACTCCAGGAGTCAGAAAGTAAAGCCCTGCCATGTGTTTCTTCTGCCCATGAACTCATCCAGCTGATTTCACTAATTATTTCTTCCTCCTGGCTGAAGAATTGTGCTAATGAGAAAATCCTGGTGATTGGGACAAAATATTTGGGGATGACTTTTACTTTTTCTCTGCTCTGACTGCAACAATAAGATTACATATGCAAGCGATCAATAACAGCTCCTAAAACAGGAACAATCACCCTTGATCAAAACAATGACATAGTGGGTGACATAGCTCAGGAGGTAAAAGCGGCTGTCTGGCAGTTGGAGGGTTACCGGTTCAATCCCCGCCCTGGGCGTGTCGAAGTGTCCCTGAGCAAGACACCTAACCCCTAATTGCTCCCAATGAGCTGATTGGTACCTTGCATGGCAGCCTTTCACCATTGGTGTGTGAGTGTGTGCGAGTGAATGGGTGAATGAGAGGCATCAATTGTAAAGCACTTTGGATAAAAGCGCTATATAAATGCAGTCCATTTACCATTTCCTCATCACGTGTCACTCACTGTGTCTATTGATTGACATACCAGCAGAGGTCTGATCTCCATGTGTGTTCAGTACCACACAGTAGTACTGTCCAAAGCTCCAGGATGTAAAGTTGGAAAAGCTCACAATCCGTTCTGATCCCGTCTGCAAGTCTGCAGGTCAAGGAAATAAAACATATTTTCTAAGTGTTTATTTTATCTCCATGTGCAATACATTTATATATCTTTAAATAAATGAACATGATCATTTTCCTTCTCACCCCTCATCATTTTATCTGTTAAAATGCTAGTATCCTACATGCATAGTTTATGGGAATTGCAATTTATTTTTAATAAATATTTAAATAAAATTAATCTCTCCCTAATTTTCTATAATTTGTATGACAATTTGCCACCTGTGTGTGCATAAAGAAGACTGCAGTAAAGGTACTGGTGCTATTGCAGTGCACCTGCCTGTGAGCCTGTACCTATGGTCCAAACTGACTCTCAGTCACAGTCAAAGACTCAGACCTGTCACTGCAGTGCCCAGACTGTGCTGAAGGTGAGCACTGTAAACAATCGAGCCACTTTGGAGCCCTTGGTGAGATGTTATTTACTGCATGTCATCGTCTACGGTTCCATTATGATCATTTCCCACAATGCCTTGTGGCTTTAAAGACCTTCCAAAAGAAGGCTACACTAGGGGACTTGCTACCAGGGCACTACAAAGACAGAAAAATGCATGCACTCATATACCGTATGTGACTTTGGATAGAAAGTGTATGCTAGAAGCACAACATTAACATTAGTGCACATCACATGTTTGCTATAACGTGTACATATGGCAGGCACGCTGTCCGCGAATCAGCCAATGCCATTCCAACCATTCAAGTGACAGTGTCAAGAAACTAATAACTTACAAGGCGACTGCTTGACAAAATCGTGAGATCAATTAACTCAGAACTAGAAAATAAATTCTGGCCATACCTTGTATTAGGACCAGTAGAGCAGAAGCATTCTGAGCTCCAAGTCTGTTCTGTGCCTCACAGTAGTACTGTCCTCTGTTCCAGGATCTAAAGTCAGATAAGTTCAAACTCTGTCCAGATCCTGCCTGCCAGACTACAGTGTCATTCTTCTTAAACCAGGTGTAGTTCTGCACTGGTGGGTTGGCATCACTGCTGCAGGTCAGAGTCACTAAACTGTCCTCCACTATTTCACCAGAGTGGCTCACTGACACTGAGGTGTTCTTAGGAGCATCTAAAATCAATAGAGAAATGTGTTAAATTCCATATAATTTCTCAATCACTGTGATTTGTCTCAAATAGATTCAGAACCATTTATTGCAATGGAAAGTTTATAATGAAACTGAAATATCACACTGCAAATGCTTTCCTTGTTTGGAAATGAGTAGAATATACTGCATTGTTTTATGGGGGTTGGTAAATGGCCTTGAGACACAGGTTAGAAACACATTCAATAATGACAGCAGTATTGAGATAAGAAAAATTATTTAGCATTATTTAGAAAGGTTAAAAATAGATAAAGAAACACACAAACCTGTTTGCTTGGTATATTAAGAGTAACTATTATTTGGTATAAAACATCTACAGTACATATGGTATGTTTGTTTGCCCTGTGCAAACTCAGAATGACTACTCGTTTAACTTATAACATGTCCGTATCATCTGGCTTACTCATCGTGTTAAATTAATTATCTAAAAAAAAACACATTTTCAACGTACAAAAATCCCAAGTTACTCACACATACAAGACATACCCCGTCTATAACTCATTCATTCAGACTGCCAAAATCCAGGCCTGCCATTAAAAGTATTGATATCCAAATGACACCAAGTTACGGTACTCCAAACAATATAGGCTATCTTGCCTCACCGAAATTACATAAGATATATTCCAAAGCAATGCTAACCAATATTTCCTTAATTCTTTCAAGTCACTTGGCCCTGTGTTTTGTAATCTTACCATTTTACAATGTCATGAAAAGTTTGTGTCAGATCAAAGTGTCAAATATTTCGAATTGCCTCATGGAACACATTGAAATTCATGAAGAAAACTGCTGGTCAGTAACTACAGGAAGCATATTTCTCCAGAAAACATATGTTTATACTTGCTTCTGAACTGAATTTCAGTAAATGTACAAGTTATTGTATATTTGCTACGTACAAGAAGTACTGCATGTAAAATACATATTGCACATACATACATAGAGAACTTCTTTAACCCCATGGGGACAATTCCCTCGCAGCATGTTACATTCCCATTTACAAACAGACATTTATACCAAGAAGCATACAATCATTCACGCAACAGAAAGGCTGGGCAGTGAAATACATACATACCAATACAAATTGGACATATAAGCCGCGTTTCCACCAAATTACCCGGAACTTTTAGTCCCAGGAACTACTTTTCCAGGAACTAAAAGGTTCCTTCAAACAATGGTTGCCTGCGTTTCCACCGGGGTCTAAAGTTCCGCGAAGATTAGGCAAATTAGTTCGCTGACGTGTAAAATAGCGACGTTGTCGTCGGTCCATCTGTCCTATGATTTATTCTGTAACCCCATACTACCACCGAAGTAGCCTACATTATTTTCTAATAACCGGGACAGCCCGGAGGGGTTTATTCCACGTATATACAACGGGTTACCAACAATGACTATATATGGTTACTTTTGTATTTATTGATTTTTTAAAATCAATTTAATCACCTGGAATTTAAATATTCTTCTGCAGCCGTTTGGGCATATTTTACCGTTGTCAAGCAAAAACTGTCGTTGGTAGTTGAACTTGGACCGTTGTTATGCAACAAAAAGGATATAACAGGCCAATAGTCAGATTGTAACTGTTTTATATATCCTCTCAAGCACATTCATTATGTTTTTATGCGAACATTCACTTTCATGTCTTGACATCCGAAGCGACAGAATGTATTCACATTTCCAATATAACTGGCAACAACAGCAGAAAACATGCACACGTTGTAAACAATTTGCTGTTTGATTACTTTCTCATTGTCAATTCCATATAGGCTAATCGCAAAATGACAAGAATAGAACGAAAACTCGGACTTGCGTGAAAATTTAAATTAGCAGTGGTACAGCCACCGTTTGCTTTCCTTCGAAGTTACTGCTAGCCGAGCAGCGAAGTGTGCCCTCCAGATGCGAACCATGCACCATAAATTAGTCCATAGTCTTCCTGGTCTTTTTGTGGAATTGAAGAATGGCAGAGTAAAATTACGGCAGTCAGAAAAAGCTAAAGCGACGATTACTAGAATTAACCTGTTATTTTTCTCTGACAAAAAGTGCGGAAGGTGATTTCCAGTTTGCTTTTACTGTATCAACAATGTGAATTACGCAGAACTACCGCATACCTCACATAACTGTATCAAACGTTTTGAGTCAATTACAACGGACTAACAAAGAAAATCCGGAAGAAAATATTCAGCAACCGAATTAATCCGTTTGAATGTTTTGGTACGTAATATGCTGTCCCAGCACGAATGCTTAGCATTTTATAAAACGAATACTAAAGCAAGAAAAGAACAGAAGAGCACACGTTATAATTCCAAGACGTTGGCAGGCTATAACTAAAACTAGGCTACTGCGCCGCATAACATACAAGTTTGATTTGAAGTTATTATGAAAATAAATTGTTTTGCGGCTGCATATTTTCAAACATGGCGGTTGAAAATAAATACAAAAAAATGCTGCGTGTACTCGACCAATCAGAAATGTTCAGCGCTGCAAGCTCCACCCAAAAGGTTCCTGTACTTTCGGAAAGTACTACCCCCTGAGCAGGAACCTTTTGGAGGTAAAATAAAGCCCCTGGAACTAAATTTAGACCCTAGTTCCTGCGGTGGAAACGCACGTAGTTCCTCAAAAGGTTCCTAGTTCCGGGGTAAAGTTCCTGCGGTGGAAACGCGCCTATAGACGCCTATTCAATCAATTTTGACTGTGAGAAAGCCATCCACACATATGTTTGGCCTGTCCATGTACTGCATGCTTCTACACACATTTGGGTAGCATTTCTTTGGAATACATCTTATGTAATTTCAGTGAGGAAAGATAGCTTATATTGTATGTAGTACCGTAACTTGGCGTCATTTTGATATCAATACTTTTAATCGCAGGCCTGGATTTTGACAGTCTGAATGAATGAGTTATAGACGGGGTATGTCGTGTATGTGTGAGTAACTTGGCATTTTTGAATGTTGAAAACATGTTTTTTTTGAGATAGTAAATAGCCCAGTATATCATGCTTTGTTACAAAATGAACTGGATATGCTGTAGCTTTTTATGGTAGTTGGAAAATGACACAGCAGAATCAAGTTTTCAAAAGTGACAGAAGTATTTAGATATGTCTTTTTAGCATTGTCATTAATCATGATAACTTCATTTTTTAAAGTTGAACAGTTGCATGTGGTACCTTTTTTGCCTTTTGCAAACTCAAAATGACTACACGTTTTACCTAAGACATGTCAGTATGATCAGACTCATCACTGTATGATCATGTAATTACATCTGATTTCTCCTCCACTGGCCAGTGTGACTGCTTTACTCAGTGTCTTACTGCTGTGAAGTTGCCCAAAGACACTCAGGAGATACTGACTCTCTGCTCTGTGTGTATGGAGCTGAGATGCACTGATATACTCACACTGCACATCAAAATGTTTAGGAGGAGATTTTTTTATCCCAATCTTATTCTGTGCCTCACAGTAGTATTCTCCTGCATCCTGCAGTGTGATGCTTTTAATGGTGTAACTGTCCTCTGGTCCTCCTGTCTCTGAGGATACAGCTCTATTATTCATATACCAGGTGTATCTGTGCACTGGTGGGTTGGCATCGCTGCTGCAGGTCAGAGTCACTGAAGTGCCCTCCACTATTTCACCAGAGGGGCTCACTGATACTGAGACGTTCTTTGGACGATCTGAAAGAGAAAATAACAGGTCCTGCAGTTTTAAAGAAAAGTCACACTGAGGTATTCTTGGGAGCATCTAAAATCATTAGAAAAATGTGTTAAATTCCATATAATTTTTCACTCATTGTGTTGGGTCTCAAAACACTAGCAGAGACATTCATTTCAAAGTAATGTTTATAATGGAGCTGAAATCTCACAATGTGATGTGGAGGGGTGGTGTGGTTAGGGCGCCATCTGCAGGCGGAGTGGGAGCAGTGTAGCTGGCTAACAACAACTACTGTTTGCAGTTACAATTGATTGGTAATAGTTTATATGCTCTGCCTGCAGTGAGACCGGGGTGCTGGAATGAGAGATGCACGCGGGAGCGGCATGCCATCGAATCCCCGTCCTTATCGTGTGTGTTTTGTTTCGTTTTTGTTTCCGTTTTTTTGGTGTCGAGCGCACAATAAAGCCTTGGTGCCTCTAACAACGACGGATTGTGTGGTTTGAGGGGAACAGGACTGCAGAACCTGTTACAGTAAATATCCCAGTATATCATGCTTTGTTACAAAATGAACTGGATATACTGTAGCTTTTTATGGTAGTTTGAAAATGACACAACAGAATCAAGTTTTCAAAAGTGACAGCAGTATTTAGATATGTCTATTTAGCATCTTCATTAATAATGATAACTTCATTTTTTAAAGTTGAATAGCTGCATGTGGTACCTTTTTTGCCCTTTGCAAAGTGAAAATGACTACACGTTTTACCTAAGACATGTCAGTATGATCAGGCTTATCATTGTATGATAATGTAATTACATCTGATTTCTCCTCCACTGGCCAGTGTGATTGCTTAACTCAGGGTCTTACTGCTGTGAAGTTGCCCAAACACACTCAGGAGATACTGACTCTCTGCTCTGTGTGTCTGAAGCTGAGATGCACTGATATACTCACACTTCACATAAAGACGTTTAGGAGGAGATCTTTCTGTCCCAATCACATTCTGTGCCTGACAGTAGTATTCTCCTGCATCCTGCAGTGTGATGCTATTAAAGGTGTAACTGGATCCTCCCCATGGGGATACAACTCTATTATTCTTATACCAGGTGTAACTGTGCACTGGTGGGTTGGCATCGCTGCTGCAGGTCAGAGTCACTGAAGTGCCCTCCACTATTTCACCAGAGGGGCTCACTGATACTGAGATGCTCTTCGGAGGATCTGAAAGAGAAAATAGCAGGTCCTGCAGTTTTAAACAAAAGTCACACTGAGGTATTCTTGGGAGCATCTAAAATCATTAGAAACATGTGCTCAATTCTATATAATTTCTCACTCACTGTGTTGGGTCTCAAAACACTAGCAAAGACATTTATTGCAAAGTAATGTTTATAATGGAGCTGAAATCTCACAATGTGATGTGGAGGGGTTGTGTGGTTAGGGCGCCATCTGCAGGCGGAGTGGGAGCAATATAGCTGGCTAACAACCATGCCTGTTTGCAGTTACAATTGATTGGTAATGGTTTATATGCTCTGCCTGCAGTGAGACCGGGGTGCTGGAATGATAGACGCACGCGGGAGCGGCATGCCATCTAATCCCCGTCCTTATCGTGTGTGTTTGGTTTTGTTTTGTTTCCGTGTTTTTGGTATCGAGCGCACAATAAAGCCTCGGTGCCTCTAACAACGACGGATTGTGTGGTTTGTGGGGAAAAGGACAGCAGAACCTGTTACAGTAAATACCCCAGTATATCATCCTATGTACAAAATGAACTGGTTATACAGTAGCTTTTTATGGTAGTTGGAAAATGACACAGCAGAATCAAGTTTTCAAAAGTGACAGCAGTATTTAGATATGTCTTTTTAGCATCTTCATTAATAATGATAACTTCATTTTTTAAAGTTGAACAGCTGCATGTGGTGCCTTTTTTGCCCTTTGCAAACCCAAAATGACTACACGTTTTACTTAAGACATGTCAGTATGATCAGACTCGTCACTGTATGATAATGTAATTATGTCTGATTTCTCCTCCACTGGTCAGTGTGACTGCTTTACTCAGTGTCTTACTGCTGTGAAGTTATCCAAAGACACTCAGGAGATACTGACTCTCTGCTCTGTGTGTCTGAAGCTGAGATGCACTGATATACTCACACTGCACATCAAGATGTTTAGGAGGAGATCTTTTTGTCCCAATCCTATTCTGTGCCTCGCAGTAGTATTCTCCTTCATCCTGCAGTGAGATGCTTTCAATGGTGTAACTGTCCACTGGTCCTCCTGTTTCTGAGGATACAGATCTATATTTTGTATACCAGGCGTATTTATGAACTGGTGGGTTGGCATCACTGCTGCAAGTCAGAGTCACTGAACTGCCCTCCACTATTTCACCAGAGGGGTTCGCTGATACTGAGATGCTCTTCGGAGGATCTGAAAGAGAAAATAACAGGTCCTGCAGTTTTAAACAAAAGTCACACTGAGGTGTTCTTGGGAGCATCTAAAATCATTAGAAAGATGTGCTCAATTCTATATAATTTCTCACTCACTGTGTTGGGTCTCAAAACACTAGCAGAGACATTCATTTCAAAGTAATGTTTATATTGGAGCTGAAATCTCACAATGTGATGTGGAGGAATGGTGTGGTTAGGGCGCCATCTGCAGGCAGAGTGGGAGCAGTATAGCTGGCTAACAACCACGTCTGTTTGCAGTTACAATTGATTGGTAATAGTTTATATGCTCTGCCTGCAGTGAGACCGGGGTGCTGGAATGATAGACGCACGCAGGAGCGGCATGCCATCTAATCCCCGTCCTTATCGTCTGTGTTTTGTTTTGTTGTTGTTTCCGTGTTTTTGGTATCAAGCGCACAATTAAAGCCTTGGTGCCTCTAACAACAACGGATTGTGTGGTTTGAGGGGAACAGGACAGCAGAACCTTTTACAGTAAATATCCCAGTATATCATGCTTTGTTACAAAATGAACTGGATATACTGTAGTTTTTTATGGTAGTTTGAAAATGACAGCAGAATCAAGTTTTCAAAAGTGACAGATGTATTTAGATATGTCTTTTTAGCATCTTCATTAATAATGATAACTTCATTTTTTAATGTTGAACAGCTGCATGTGGTACCTTTTTTGCCCTTTGCAAACTCAAAATGACTACACGTTTTACCTAAGACATGTCAGTATTATCAGACTCATCACTGTATGATAATGTAATTATATCTGATTTCTCCTCCACTGGCCAGTGTGACTGCTTTACTCAGTGTCTTACTGCTGTGAAGTTGCCCAAAGACACTCAGGAGATACTGACTCTCTGCTCTGTGTGTATGAAGCTGAGATGCACTGATATACTCACACTGCACATCAAGATGTTTAGGAAGAGATTGTTTCATCCCAATCTTATTCTGTGCCTCACAGTAGTATTCTCCAGCATCAGAGGAGTTGACTTTATTAATGGTGTTACTCCGTTCTGATCCTCTAAACAAGAATGCAGATCCACCTTTCCTATACCAGGTGTATTGTTGCACTGGTGGGTTGGCATTGCTGCTGCTGCAGGTCAGAGTCACTGATCTGCCCTCCACTATTTCACCAGAGGGGCTCACTGATACTGAGACGCTCTTCGGACGATCTGAAAGAGAAAATAACAGGTACTGCAGTTTTAAATAAAAATCACACTGAGGTATTCTTGAGTGTATCTAAAATAATTAGAAAAATGTCTTAAATTCCATATAATTTCTCACTCACTGTGTTGCGTCTCAAAACACTAACAGAGACATTTATTTCAAAGTAAAGTTTATAATGGAGCTGAAATCTCACAATGTGATGTGGAGGAGTGGTGTGGTTAGGTTGCCATCTGCAGGCAGAGTGGGAGCAGTATAGCTGGCTAACAACCACGCCTGTTTGCAATTACAATTGATTGGCAATAGTTTATATGCTCTGCCTGCAGAGAGACCGGGGTGCTGGAATGAGAGACGCACGTGGGAGCGGCATGCCATCGAATCCCCGTCCTTATCGTGTGTGTTTGGTTTTGTTTTGTTGTTGTTTCCGTGTTTTTGGTATCGAGCGCACAATAAAGCCTTGGTGCCTCTAACAACGACGAATTGTGTGGTTTGTGGGGAACATGACTGCAGAACCTGTTACAGTAAATATCCCAGTATATCATGCTTTGTTACAAAATGAACTTGCTATACTGTAGCTTTTTATTGTAGTTGGAAAATGACACAGCAGAATCAAGTTTTCAAAAGTGACAGAAGTATTTAGATATGTCTTTTTAGCATCTTCATTAATAATGATAACTTCATTTTTTAATGTTGAACAGCTGCATGTCGTACCTTTCTTGCCCTTTGCAAACTCAAAATGACTACACGTTTTACCTAAGACATGTCAGTATGATCAGACTCATCGCTGTATGATAATGTAATTATATCTGATTTCTCCTCCATTGGCCAGTGTGACTGCTTTACTCAGTGTCTTACTGCTGTGAAGTTGCCCAAAGACACTCAGGAGATCCTGACTCTCTGCTCTGTGTGTATGAAGCTGAGATGCACTGATATACTCACACTGCACATCAAGATGTTTAGGAAGAGATTGTTTCATCCCAATCTTATTCTGTCAAGTAGTAATCCGAGGAGTTGAATTAGGTCCTCCGTTCTGATCCTCTAAACAAGAATGCAGATCCACCTTTCCTATACCAGGTGTATTGTTGCACTGGTGGGTTGGCATTGCTGCTGCTGCACAGAGTCCATGAAACTGCCCTCCACTATTTCACTGATATCACTGATACTGAGATGCTCTTGGGAGAATCTGAAGAGGAAATAACAGGAGTTTTATATAGATGTCACACTGAGGGGTTTGTAGTTTCATGTGAAATGTAAACCTGACTCAGGCATACTGTATATAGTGTTTTCCCATCATTGCTTTATGGCATGTTTTCAGGTATTGAAGTTTCATGCATTGCTATAATGACAGAACATTTACATGCAGCGTAGAATAATTTGTACAATTTAGATGAAAAATTATAGTTGAAAGCTTTCAGAACTGTGAGATTTGAAGAAGTTTGGCCTCTGGTACTCACATCTCACATTAAGAGCCACTGCTGAAGCTCATAGCCTTTTACAGCACAGGAGTATCTGCCTGCATCCTCACTGCTGGCTCTGAACTGGTGACTCTGATCAGTGATGGACAGAGGAGATCTGTCCCTGTGCTTTAAAGAATATAAAATACACAAATGTGACCACAAATACTCACATCTCACATTGAGAGTCACTGCTGGGGATGGGAGTTTCTCATGACCTGTCAGCAGGAGATGCCGTCCACTGCTGGCTTTGAACTGAAGGTAGTTATGATTTTGATATTTCTGGGCGGTGTTTTGTAGAAATTGTTTATCCTTGTACCAGATGAAGGCTGGGCTGCCAGTCAGAGTGCAGGTGGTGCTACAGGTCAGTCTCACATCCTGTCCCTCTCTCACTGTGTCAGGATTCACCATCACCTGTAGACCTGCAAATAGCAAATTAAACCTGTAAAAAAGCTTCCAGTAATACTTGTGGGTAGAGAATCCTCTGAGTTTATAGCATGAAATAATTACCAGTAACATCTAATGTGACACCAGGTTCTCCAGTAGATTTATCACCATCAAGGTCAGGGACCCTGAATCGGTATGTTTTTGAATCAGTTTCTCTCAGTTGGTTTATTCTAAAAGTGCAGTCATTGTTCTGATTCCCCAGGTACTCCACACGGTGAGAGTACTCTGGGTCCTGGACAGGTCTTCACCTCCTGTGGCTTGTTCCAGTGAATAAACCAGAATGTTTTCTGCACTGTGTGAGATGTGGGATATGAGTAATAGCAGCTCATGTCTACTGAAGACCCCTTTAAGGCACAGATTCTCTCAGGGGTGTAAGTCACTCCCCATCCCCTCTGGCTCAGCTCACCTGAAAAACACACACGCACACACACACACATACACACACACACACACACACACACACACACACACACACACGCACGCACACACACACGCACACACACATGTATACATACACACACACCCACACGTGCGCACACATACACACACGCACACATGTATACATACATCCAGACATGCGCACACATAAGCAAATGCACACCCACACACACACACACCGACACACACAAATGCACACACGCACACACGCACACACACTGCTCAGAAATCCTTTAAAACACAGATTTGTTGGCAACATGACAGCTAAGGGATTCAATTAACAAAACTTTAAAACAACTGCACCTAACTTCTCCAAAACTATGGAACATAAATAATTGTACTTGTACTTCAATACTAACTGATGTCAGTAGATGGCAGTAGCCGCCGATCAATGTGAGATTCGCAAGTACAGGAAATCTTGCTTAGTAGCTAGCTTTGCTAGAATGCAGTAGCAAACCAAGCAAGTTAAGAGAACGTGTCTGCATATACCTTCGGCCGAAAACTGTTATGTTTTGCTTGCAGTGAAAACAAACTGCTTTCATTAAAACGTGGCACCGGAATACTTGTGTCGTCATTCTAAGAATGCAACATGCACAATCAACAGCTCTGATCATTTAGTACAGCCACAGATATTTATACCATGCCTCTGTCTCAGTTTCAATGCTGAGTGTGAAGAGGAACTTCATCTTATACGTTCTCTCTTGTTCCCCTCTCTTTTCAGATGAGCGATGTTGCACTACTCTAAACTAATGTACTGTAGAACATTATTTTATATAAATTATATACATTCCTTAAAGCAATTCAAATGTATTCACTTTGGCTTCTGATTGAGATAATGAAGAGAGACTAATAAATAGGAACACATGCTGATAAATATTTTATATGTAGACTGAAATATCAGAACTACATTTGGAAAAAAAAACAAAAAACAATTTACCTGACACGGAGAGGACGATTACCAACAAGATATTGACGAGCATGTCTGCATCACAGAGAATATTCTGAATCAGATGAAAATGAACAGCACAAAGAAAGACTGTCAGAGTATTCTATTAATATGCAGAAATGGCAGAATAACAATTACTACACAAGCTCACACACTGAGTTAATGTGCTGCTAATGGCTAAAAATGCTTTGGGATTTATGAAGAGCAAAGATTCCAGAAAGCAGAGACTCAAACAGCCTTTTACTTGATGAATGATATTTGTATGGAAGAAGCAGCAATCGTTTCTAGTCAGAAAATGCATTTTATTTTATATTTGATTCCAGTTTAATCATCTTGCATCACAAAATATTGTGACGTAGTTTTGACTAAATTAAATAATATGATAATGCACTTACCAGGTGAGAATTCTGATTTGGCCTCAGTGGTTTGTTAATGTGCCTTTAGTATTGAACAGCCTTGCAGACAGAGCAGTGTGGCTGAATATGATCGCAAATAAAATGCTTCGCACTAAATATAAAAGTAGAATGTGTTACAGATCTGACTCACTTCCTGAAGGTGATACTCGTTTTAGATTTTATCGGATTCAAACTTTTGAATAAAATATACAGAGTCGTTTGCTTAGTGTCTGGACTGGAGCAGTAGTGCCTTTTCAAAAAGACTGGGTAATTCTCATTTCTTTGCCCCCTCTGTATTATTAAAATTCAGATGTCAATAATTATGTTCATTTTTGCATATTACACTTATAAAATAAACATAACTACTATGTTTACAAAAATGATTCTGGATTACAAACAAACTGTTGCTAAGATCTGAGGCTTGTATTCCAATATTCCATTATCTACATGTACAGTGCTGGGCCTATCCAGCATGCCTATTGGGCGAGAGGGCTACACTCTGGAAGCAGCCAGATCGGTTCAATCACACATATACCTATGGGAAATTTAGACTTGGCCTATTCCAACTCCAAACTCCAGACAGAAAGGTGATTTGAGGCCTTCTTGCAGGCACTAGGTAACCACTTCCAATACATGTACAGTAGAGGTTAAAAAAAAAGTGACATAAAAGGTGTGATAGGCCAGGCACAGGTAAACAATACATTCGGGAGCCCTATACAAAATCCATTACCTAAACCAGACTATTTAATTCTGTTTAGTAAAAGATCTTCCAAGAAATTGATCTGAAATGTACATACAGGACTCATCAATTTTAATAATTGCCCCATCTACAAGTAGATTGAATGTATTGCATCCATCTATCCCTCCTAGGTAAATTTTACTGCCACAAACAGCATGCTTTACCATTGCTACCATACGTAGCTCAGTCGTGTTTATGTTTCATGCATTGGATTTTTGACATGAAGCTGGAACATCAACAAAACACTGTTGTAGCTTAGCCTATAACCCGCTTATTAAAATAAAGATTGCACACACTGTACTTTCACAGAAGATGAAAGTAGTGGACAGGCGTAGTTTTTGTATCTTTGTGTATCGCAGCAGTGCAGTATGGTGGTTTGGGGGTCCAGAGTGTGGCTCTGGGAGCTCTGAGGTTGCAGTTTCCATCCCCACCTGGAGCACTGCTCTGGGGCCCCAAAGCGGGTACTGTGAGGTGCCCCTGCTTGGCTCTTTTGTGCAGAGGAGTAGCGGGCACGGCTGTGGGTGAAGATGCCTAATTTCAGACGAGTGCCACCCTGACCACAGACTGTAAAAATGCCGCTCACTTCCTGCAGCCTGTTCTATTCTTTATTTTATTTTACATCTCGGTTCAGTGTTCGGTGGTGCAGCACTGTTTCTGTGGTTGATGTTCATGTGACCTTTTAGAACTTTGGTTTTGCTTTCCCTATTATACGGTCCATCATACACATAATTAGTTGCATTTCAATGCTGATATTTCATAAAGATGACTTTTACTATATACGACCTATTGTATAGTATTATTATAGTATCTTTCAAAGTGATGAACTTGATCCCCATGTGAAATAAATGGAATGCAGGCAAAACATGATGGCCATATGAAGAAAATAATGATAATATTTTTCAGAACAGAGGTTCGAGGTTCACAGTGCTTTACAGTGCTTAAATAAACCATAATACATTGATACACAAAATAAAACAATGTATGAAAGAAAACAAATAAAATATGCATTCTTTCAAATATCTATAAATGGTAAATGGACTGCATTTATATAGCGCTTTACAATTAATGCCTTTCATTCGCCAGAGTAATTAGGGGTTAGGTGTCTTGCTCAAGGACACTTCAACACACCCAGAGCGGGGTTTGAACCGGCAACTCTCCGACTGCCAGACAATCGGTCTTACCTCCTGAGCTATGTCGCCCCGGACAGAAATCAGACAGAAACTTAAATATGGGCTCAATACAACAAGGCAATGTAAAATTAAGTACTAAAACACTGTTTTGAAAACATCTAGGACCTTACCTTTAAAAGTGACTTGAGTTTGGGGATTATAATCTGCACAGAATATAATACAATATGAGACTCTAATTTCTTCAGACAGGGGTCTGGAGGACTATACAAAGGAGATGTGCACATACACACGCACACACACACACACACAATTATTATTTCAAGAATAAAATTTAGTTTCACAAAAGTTTAAATGAAATCCAATTTTCCTCAAAAAGCAATCTACTCTTCTCATGTTGCAGAGCTGAGCATGAACAGGAACTTCAGATCAATCCAATGCTCTACATTTCACACTCCTACGCTATACATTTCATAACCCTATGCTCTACATTTCACAGCAGTTGAGTGGTAAAAACAAATGTAAAAAAATTCTGCTCAGACTAGAATCTCTAAACCAAGTTCAAATTCAAATTCAAAATAACTTTATTTATCCGTTAGGAACCTCATTTGTGTAAAAGTGTCAGTGCATACACAACACATAACCGGACAAATGACAAACACAGATTAGACAACATTCAAGTGTAGTTTAAAACAGTTTAACATGTCCGCCAGTAGGGCATCTAAACAAAGTATGTGATCTTGTATGTAAGATTTAGACTCCAATTTCCTGTAACATATGTCTTTAATTTTTTGCTTTCCCAGTCTAAGGAGTTAAACAGGTTACGCGAAATCATAATAATTCTAAATAGATTTTAGCTTCTGATAGATATTGTAACCTCTGTAAACTGGCATTAATAAGCAGAATTGAAGTAACTAAATTGTTTACCTGAGGCAGAGAGAACGGCTTACAAAAATACTTTTGAGGTTGTTTGGGGCATGGCTGCATCGGCCTGAACATATATATAAAAAACATAACTTATATTATTGCCTTTTGTTTTTTAAGCCATAACCAAAATTCCACAAAAAATCACTAATATTCGATAATATAACAGATAACGTGGAAAGCAATAAAATAAAGAGTTACTTTCAGTAAACAAAGATCTTTTTTGATTTTTATTTTTTATTTATTTATTTATTTATTTTACATAACTTTAATTTTAAGAAAGCTAATTTACTGTTTTAACAAATGCTGTGCATGTTTTCCCTACTGGTCACATAGCCACCTTTCAGCAGTGAGAGAGACTGATCTCCATTAGGATCACGGAGATTAGCACATAATAGAGCACTCGCTTTAATCCATAGATCAGAGAACAACAACACTGTACTTAAATTTCTCCACTGTTTAAAAAAATGCAATAAATGTAAGCGTGCAAAAATCAAAGATGTCTTCTCTCAGCTTCTATCAAGGCTCTCTATTGAATCATATACATTATTTTACGACTCAATGAAAAAATGTGTTAACAGCCATTAAGAATAAAACAGGGCTAAATTGTGCACTTACGCTGGTAGAGGAGGTGTGATCTTAACGGTTTTCAAACTGTCTGAAACGGCCCTGCTGACAGGTTCATATTTCTGGACATGGCAGAGTGACTGTGATGAATGTAAGGCTTAAAGCAGATTTGTTTGCATTTGTTTATTGATTATTATTATTATTATTATTATTATTATTATTATTATTATTATTATTATTATTATTATTATTATTATTATTGGTATTATTACATTTTTATTTAACCAGGAGTATCTCATTGAGATTAAAAATCTCTTTTTCAAGAGTGTCCTGGCCAAGACAGGCAGCAACTCATACAGTTTAACGTGTTTGCAGAATGACAATATAAAATCAAATTATAGACAACAAAGATTATTTTACAAGAATGTAGCTTCACTGTGTAATTTGACATATTGGTGCACAATAATGAATATAAAAACATTAAAGAGCTACATGAGCATCACAGCTGTGTAAAATATGTCAGCAGTAGTTTATAAGCCAGATCAAAAGACGGAAGCATGTTCCAATGCGAATTACAATATTTTGCTGCTGTAGCCCAGCCTATAACCCCCAGATCAACATAAAGATTGCACTTACTTTCGCAGAAGATGTAAAGAGCGGACAGGTGTAGTTATCTTTGTGAAAGTATCATGGCTCTGGGGCTCCAAAGCAGGTACTGTGAGGTGCCCCTGCTTGGCTCTTTTGTGCAGAGGAGTAGCGGGCGCGGCTGTGGGTGAAGCTGCCTAATTTCAGGCGAGAGCCACCCTGACCACAGACAGTTAAAGCGCTGCTCACTTCCTGCAGCCTGTTTATTCTTTATTTTATTTCACACTTCAGTTCAGTTAGGGTGGAGCAGCACTGTTTCTGTGGTTGATGTTCATGTGACCTTTTAGAACTTTGGTTTTGCTTTGCCTGTTATACGGTCCTTCATGCACCTAATTAGTTGAATTTCAATGCTTATACTTCATAAAGATGATTTTTACTACATACAGCCAATTGGATTATTGTATCTTTCACATTTCACAGAGATGAAATAGATGCCCACATGTGAATAAAATGGAATTTGTATGTATATAATTTCATTCATTTATTTTATTTTATTTTATTTTATTTTCTTTGGGGGAGGGGGGGGGGCGTTTGCAGGCAAGACATGATGGCCATATAAAGAAAATAATGATAATCCTTATCAAAACAGAGGTTCAAGGTTCACAGTGCTTTACAATGCTCAAATAAATCATAATATATTGATACACATAATAAAATAATGCATGTAAAGAAAACAAATAAAAAGATGCATTATTTCAAATAGCTAAACAGACAGAAAGTAAAAAAGGGGTCAAAACAACAAGGCAATGTAAAATGTCAAACTAAAACACTGTTTTAAAGGATTTTGGACTTTGCCTTTAACAGTGATTTGAGTTTGGAGATTATAATCTACATTAATCTGCATTATAATCTTCCCATTCAGAGAGAGTACATGCGCATGTACATGGGTTATGAGCGTGTGTGTAACAGGATTATATAAACGTGTAACGGTCACAGTGTATGCACAGGGTTAGAACATGTATGCAGCAGGGTTACATGAACATGCATGTTGCAGCAGGGTTACAGTACTTTGGGAAAAATCCTCCACCAGCAGCTCTTTATAAAATGGATAAGATAGCAGAAACATACTGCAGTTCTATAAAGTTAAAGACAAAAAGCAACTCTTTCACCCTGATCTCCATCATTTCTCATTCTCTGCAGATTCTCTCCTCTGTGTGTTTTAATCCCACACCGAGGCCTCGTCAGCTCTCTGAAGCGCAGAGTTTGTGTCGCTGGCTGTGTTTGTCACTCTCTGAAGGCTCTGCTCTGAGGTGAGACACAGGAAGAGACTCAGTCACACATAAGTGCGCCTCCAGTTGCACTGTTAAAAGGAACCAGAGTGGCCCACAGTCCCTTGCATTCCCTATCCACTTCCTATCCAGAACGGATTCCTCTGTTGACTTAGTGGATTATATATCACAGAATCACTTGAAGAATTTTATCATTACATAAGTATATTTTTCACATGTTAAAAAATCACCCTAAATAATATCCACAGCTACAATTACAACATATTGAGAGTTAAGTGGGGAATATTCCTCAATAGTTTTAACCAATAAAAATAAGGAGGAAGCCTGAAAATGACTGCATCACACAGTGACGAACTGGATGAACTGTAACGTGCCTTGTGTCTTTTGCCCAGCACAGACCTACTGAATTTGTAGTTTCATAAAAATACAGCCTGTACAACAGAACTTTGCTTTTCTGAACGGCTGGTACGGTTATAATGGTGAGAATATCCAGGTGGGAATTTGTTACTTACAGTACGAGAGCGTCTGCTCCTCCCCTCTCTCTCTGTTGGTGCTCTTCTTCCTGCTGAAAAGGGGGGGGGGGGGGGGGGGTGGGAGTAACAGACCTTCAGGAGCTGTGGATCAGCCCTCCCAGATGACAGTCTGTCATAACATTCCTACCTGCTCCTCTGAATTCAATGGCAAATTAGTAAAAATACTGCATATCTCTCTTATATCTAATAATGAATTTCTATAATCATGTCTTCTCAGTGATGATTGGTACCCAGATGCTTTTGCATTGCAAACATTTACCTTGTGCACACCATGACAGTAAAGAGTGCAACAGCCACAGAGATTCCAACAACCGTCCATACGAGCACTGTCTTATCTCCTGCTGTAAATAAACAGATATAGCATCTCAATTTACATTTATCTAGCAGAGACTTTAATCCAGAGTTGTGTAAAATAAGTGCATGCATAAAGGTAGGAAGGTCAATGCAACACTCAGAAAATCTCTTAAATCACAGTTAAACATGAGTTAGGTGTGTCAACAAGCAATCAAACTAGATATCGTTGATCAAATATGCAAGCGATCTATAACAGATACTGAAGCAGGAACAATCACCCTTCTTCAAAACGATAGAGGTGTTACTGTACATTACGTGTTACTCACCTTTTATATTGACTGACACAGAAGTAGAGGTCTGAGCTCCATGAGTGTTCTGTGCCAAGCAGTATTGCTGTGCTCTGCTCCAGGATGGCACTAGACATAAAGTTTGATTATAAAATGTTTATTTTATTTCCGTGTGAATACATTGATATAAGTTGGAAAAGTATCAGGACAGTGATACAGTTTTGTTGTTTTTGGTCTGTACTCCAGCAGATTGAAAGATTTGGGGGCATTCACATCCATATCGGATGATCCGATGTATACAGTACTGCCCTTTTTATAAATAGTCCCAATACCTTGTGTTCTTGGGAGCATCTGAAATCAATAGAAAAATGTTTTACATTTTTTATTTTATTTATTAATTAATTTGAATGTTTATAATGGAGCTGAAATATCACACTGTGTGTCATTTCCCCCTGTGTCATGAACTGGATATTCTGTAGCCTTTTTAGGGTTCTGGTAAATGTCACCAGATAGACAAGTTTCAATAGTGACCGCAGTATTCAGATATAATCGTTTTTAGCATGTTCATCAATAATGATAACTTAATTTTGTTGAAGTTCAACTGCTACATGTGATACTTTTTTTCCTGTGCAAATGCAAAATGCAGAGGTGGACATTCCAGGGGTCAGAAAGTAAAAGTCCTGCCATGTATTTCATCCACCCCTGAACTCAGCCAGCTGATTTAGCTCTACCTCCTGGCTGAAGAATGGTGCTCATTAGCAAATCCAGGTGACTGGAACAAAATCCTGGGATGAACTTTTACTTTCTGAACCTGGATTGGCCACCTCTGACAAAATGACTACTGGCTTTACAGATGTGAAACATGTCAGTGTGATCAGGCTTATCATTCTCCTCCACTGGCCAGTGTGACTGCTTTACTCAGTGTCTTACTACTGTGTAGTTGTCAAAAGACACTCAAGAGATACTGACTCTCTGCTCTGTGTGTCTGAAGCTGAGATGCACTGATATACTCACACTGCACATCAAGACATTTAGGAGGAGATCTGTTTGTCCCAATCCCATTCTCTGCCTGACAGATGTATTCTCCTACATCCTGCAGTGTGATGGTTTTAATGATGTAACCGCCCTCTGGTCCTCCTGTCTCTGAGGATACAGCTCTATTATTCTTATACCAGGTGTATCTCTGCACTGGTGGGTTGGCATCACTGCTGCAGGTCAGAGTCACTGAACTGCCCTCCAGTATTTCACCAGAGGGGCTCACTGATACTGAGACGCTCTTCAGAGGATCTGAAAGAGAAAATAACAGGTCCTGCAGTTTCATATAGATCTCACACTTACCTCAGTTGAAGTATGTTTCCTTTTCCTCAATGTTTCCATTATGTCATTTTGTTTGACTGCTGTTATTGCAATGCCATCTTTCTTTCAATTTTTAGAATTAACTTAATTCGATATCGTTTCTAAACATAATAACTTCCATTTCCTAATCATTAGCTGCAGGTTGCTCTTCTGCCCTGTTCTCATGTCTTTTAAAGGTACATTAAAGTACAACTGCATCACCGCTTTTTCAAAATGAGTAACAAATGACATCAGTAAAGTTAAATGCAAGAGTTTGTCCTCAAATACTCTCAAGAGTCACTGCTGGGGACAGGAGATTCTCATGACCTGTCACTGCACAGGAGTAGCTGCCTGTATTTTCACTGCTGGCTTTGAACTGAAGGTCGGTATGATTTTGATATTTCTGGACGGTGTAAAACAGAGATTATCCATTCTTGTACCAGGTGAATGTTTGGCTGCCAGTCAGGTCAGTGCAGGTGATTTTACAGGTTAGTGTCACCCTCACTCCCTCACTCGCTGTGTCAGATTTCATTTCAACCTTTACACCTGAGTGAGAAGAAGAAATACAATAACACAATATATTGAGTTATTCAACAAAATTCCACATTGTACAGCACCCACAATAAATGTATGAATGCATATTACTGTAAATGGTCCAGCATTTCATTTCAATTAAAGATTGAAGTCAACTGAGACCCCAAAATCTCAATCTGTCTGATAATGGAATGCTTGTTCTCTGGATTGGCTGGCATAACGTGGTGAAAACATGCAGTCATTCCCCATTCTTTTAAAAATGATCTGGTGGCTGATAAAGGGTGATACCGCCATCTACAGGGCATTGTATTATCTCATAAAAAAACACGTTTTCAATGCACAAAAATGCCAAGTTACTCACACATGCAAAGCACTGTCTATAACTCATTCATTCAAACTGGCTAAATCTAGGCCTGCCATTAAAAGTATTGATATCAAAATGATGCCAAGTTACTGTACTACAAACTATATAGGCTATCCTGCCTTACTGAAATTAAAGAAGCTCTATTCCAAAGCAATGCTGCGCAATGTTTTCTTAACAAAGAAGGCACAAGACAATTCAGACATGCCTGTGTCTTTTATCATCTGGCAATGTAGCACCTTACGCCTTTGCACTATACAGAGATGGAAGATGTTGTGCTTGGACAGCATGGTTGGACAGACCAATCCTCTTCCTGGGCGGGCCGAATGATACACTGTATTACTACAATGGAAATGTAGGTATAGAGCCTAGCCAATCAGAGATCAGAGGTTTTTGGATAAGGCATTATAATCTGACTGCATGTTCTTCTCCCTTTTCAGCTTTAACAGACAGGCTGCAACATTTAGAATTATATGCATTGGCTATTTTCACTGAAGATGCTGCCCATCCAAGCCATTCTAAATGACAGTACAGAATTACTCACACAGCACTTTGAGTTTTATATCCTGCAGTGTGATGGTTTTAATGGTGTAACTGTGCTCTGGAACTCCTGTCTCTGAGGATACAGCTCTATTATTCTTATACCATTACATTACATTACAGGCATTTAGCAGACGCTCGTATCCAGAGCGACTTACACAACTTTTTACATAGCATTTTTACATTGTATCCATTTATACAGCTGGATATATACTGAAGCAATTTCGGTTAAGTACCTTGCTTAAGGGTACAACGGCAGTGTCCTACCCGGGAATGGAACCTGCGACCTTTTGGTTACAAGCCCAGTTCCTTACCCACTGTGCTACACTCCGTCCTCAACCCGCCTATACCAGGTGTATTTCTGCACTGGTGGGTTGGCATTACTGCTGCAGGTCAGAGTCACTGAACTGCCCTCCACTATTTCACCAGAGGGGCTCACTGATACTGAGGTGTTCTTAGGAGTAGCCTATCAGAAAGAGAAAAGGTCCTGCAGTTTTACTGTGCAGTTCAAAGTAAATGCAAGTTCATTGTGAATTAAATAAAATAAATAATATTTGAATAAAAATTCAGACATTAAACATTCTCATATATCTGTAAGGATATAATGACATTTTTTTGTTTGACGGCTATTATTCAAATGCAATCTTTCCAATGAGGGCATTTTAGGATTACCTTGATCCGACATCGTTTGTAAACACAATAATTTCCATTTCCTAATCACTATCTGCAGGTTGCTCTTCTGCCCTGTTCTCGTGTCTTTTAAAGATACATTAATGTTCAACTGCATCATCGTTTTTTCAAAATGAGTTACATTGTTATGAAATATTTGGTTGTCATTCCGTTTTAAATTACTACCGCTGGTTTTGCGATAGGGGATGAATACTGCATGGGGGCCCCCTGGTGGCCACGGGGGCCCTAAGCAGCCGCTTAGTTCGCTTATGCCTCGGGCCGGCCCTGCATGCATTATTTCCCAGTAAAACAGAATGTGGGCAGACACTCACATTTCACATTGACTGCAGGGGAACTGACTCCTCCTGTAGCACAGGAGTAGAGATCTGTATCATCAGTGCTGGCTAAATTGAGGGAGTATTTATGTTGATAGGACACAGCTATTCCATTCTTGTACCAGGTAAAGGTTTGGCTGCCACTCAAAGTGCAGGAGCTGCTACAGGTCAGTGTTACACTCTGTGCCTCATTCTCTGTCACTTTCACCTGAAGACCTGCACACAAGAATCAACGTGATTAAAAAGACTGTTTCTTTTAGAAAATGATTAGGAGTACAGCCTGTTAATAGTATAAAAAGTAAGGTTAGAATTACCTGTAACTGTCAATGAGACTTCAGGATGACCAGTATATTTTCCACCATAAAGGTTGGTCAGGAACCTGAATCTATATGTTTCTGAATCACTCTCTCTCAGTTGCTTCATTCTAAAAGTGCAGCCACTGTTCTTATTCCCCAGGTACTCCACACGGTGAGAGTGAATAAACCAGGATGTTTTCTGCACTGCGTGAAATGTGGGATATGAGTAAGTGCAGCTCATGTCTACTGAAGACCCCTTTAAGGGGTCTTCACAGATTCTCTCAGGGGTGTAAGTCACTCCCCATCCCCTCTGGCTCAGAACACCTGAAAAATACACACACATACAGACGCAGACACACGCAGACACACACACACATACACACGCAGACACACACATGCACATGTATACATGTACACACACACACACACACACAACACACATGCAAACACACACACACAAACACACACAAACACAAGTATACATATACACACATACACACACACACATGCGCACACATATGCAAATGCACGCACACACACACACACACACACACACACACACACACAAATTCACGCATGCAAACACGCACACACACAAACACACTGCTCAGAAATCCTTTAAAACACAGATGTGTTGGCAACATGACAGCTAAGGGATACAATTAACAAAACTTTAAAACAAGTGCACCTAACTTCTCCAAAACTATCGAACATCAATAATTTTACTTGTATTTCAATACTAACTGATGTCAGTAGATGGCAGTAGCCGCCGATCAATGTGAGATTCACAGGTACAGGAAGTCTTCTTTAGTATCTAGCTTTGCTAGAATGTAGTAGCAAACCGAGCAAGTTATGAGCGAGTGTCTGCGTATACCGTCGGCTGAAAACTGTTATGTTCTACTTACAGTGAAAACAAACTGCTTTAACTTAAACGTGCCACAGATATTTATATCATGCCTCTGAGGAACTTCATCTTATCAGTTTTCTCCTATTTCTCCTCTCTTCTCGGATGAGCAATGTTGCACTACTCTAAACTAATGTACTGTAGAACATTATTTTATATTCATTATATACATTCTTTAATGCAATTTAACTGCATTCACTTTTGTTGCTTCTGATTGAGTTAATGTAGGGAGACTAATGAATAGGAACACATGCTGATAAATACTGCATATGTAGACTGAAACATCAGAACAACATTTGGAAAAAAAAACACAAACAATTTACCTGACACAGAGAGGACGATTACCAACAAGGTATTGAAGAGCATGGCTGCATCAGATTGAAAATATTTATCCAAATACACATATACAGTTCTTGATTATTATTTACACTGTGAAAATGAACAGTAGAAACAGAGACTCTCAGAGTATTCTATTTATTAGCAAAAATACCAGACTAACAAATACTACACAAGCGCACACAGTGAGTTTGTGCTGCTAATGTCCCTAAATACTCAGTTTTTTATGAAGAGCTCACACAGTCCAGACAGCAAAGACTCAGACGGGATGTTACTTGACAAGTGATATTTGTATGGAATGGTAAATGGTAAATGGTATGGAAGAAACAGCAATCATTTCTAGTATGAAAATACATTTTATTTTTTGATTCATCCCAGTTCAATCTTCTTGCACCACAAAATATTGTGACAGTTTTGATTAAATGAAATAATATGATAATGCACTTACCAGGAGAGAGTTCTGATCTGGCCTCAGTGCTTTGCTAATGAGCCATTAGTATTAAACAGCCTTGCAGTCAGAGCAGTGTGGCTGAATGTGACTGCAAAGGAAGTGCTTCACACTAAATATAAAAGTAGAATGTGCTGTTGCAGAACTGACTCACTTCCCCTTTTTTCCTAAAAGTCATGCACATTTTAGATTTTATCAGAAAAACGGTTGAAGAAAATGAACACAGTCGTTTGCTTTGTGTCTGGACTGGACCAGTATTGCCTTTTAAAAAAGACTGGGTAATTCATCATTTCTCACGCCCCTCTGTGTCATTGAAATTGAGATTTTAATATCAATATCAATGAGAACGGCTGCTCTTCATAAGAATCATTTGTAATTATGTTTATGTTTGCATATTACGCTTATAAAATAAACATAACAATTATGTTTACAAAAATGATTCCTGATATTAATCATTCTGACATAAATGGAGTAATGAAGTCAAACATTTTTAAGTATTCCTGAATACACATGCTCTTGAAGACAGACATAATCACACACACACACACACACACACACACACACACACTTTCATGTGCACGCATGCACATAAATAAGCACATGTATGTATGAATTTAGCAGAGACCTTTCATCCATTCACAGATGTCAAAAAAACAGTAATTGTTTCTGTTTTCAAAATATATATATATTTCAGTATATCTGTGTCTAGAAAAATGAACATTATATTCATGAGATATATAAAAAAAGCAATAACGAATAAAAATATGATTCCAGCTGCATGTGCATGACTGAACTGAAACATCTGTGACTGCATTGGCAAAGTGCACTAAAGCTACTAGCAGTAAGCTAGTTAGTTAACTAGTTATCTACTAGTTATCTGCTAATGCACAAACTGTTGCTAAGGCCTGAGGCTTGGCCTATTCCAGTACATGTACAGTATAATCAGTCTGTAAAATCAGCAGAGATTAATTTTAATGAGACTGTAAAAGGTGTGATAGGCATCAGGCACAGGTAAACACTCATACTTCAGGAGCCCCATGCAAAATCCATTACCTAAACCAGATTATTTAATTCAGCTTTGCAGAAGATCTTGCAAGAAATTGATCTGAAACGCTCATACAGGACTCATATACTGCAGTAATAGTGCCATCTACAGGCAGATGAAATGCACTGCATTCATCTCTCCTCCTGAGGTTAATTTCACCTCCACAAACAGCATGTTTGACAAAAATGAATCTGGGTGTTATGGAATTTTATTTTTTATTTATTTATTTTTTTAACAGTTTTTTTTTTTAAAGATACCTGCACATGTTCTATTCCATCAACAGAACTCAGGGGGTAACACCTACAGTACATGGTCTACTTACAAAATTCTTCAAGCATATGTTTTTTTTGTTTGTTTCGTTGAATGATTGCTTAAAGTGTTCATGGTACGCCCTAACGTTTTGTCATACAAAAACCAAAAAAAAAAAGAACACTATGAATGTGAAGAACAAATTTACATTATGTGAGTTTATACTCTAGATGGGATCAGTTCAGTAATAAGCATAATATAATCACAAAATGTGCGCAAGAATGTAATAGTAAATGTTATACAAGTATTAATAAAAAAATAATAAAAAATATTTGAATTACATATAAAGCCCAATTCTCCAGTATATTTGGCCAACGAATACATTCAGCAATGATAATGGCTTTCAGTCACCAACATCTTGATAATACTTTGTGTACAATATGAAGACATGAGCTGTTATGCATGTAAATTTTTATAGAATGCCAAAGGAATGATCCATTCTGAGTACATCTTTGCAGACTCCAAGAACCACAGTCATCCTGGTCATGTGAAAAAGGCACAGTTGTGTGACCTGATTTCATGAGGAGAGTTTATGTTCATTGTTTTTAATAAATACTCTTAAATGTATCATCCAGTGAAGGAAATGTTTGGTTCATACCACTTGAGGACTACTTTGCAGACAATTTGCTGTTTAAAGTTCAAACAAAAACACAGGAAATGCTCACACATTAAAAGAAATGTCCAAATTTACAATGAATAACCAGCATTGGTCCACAGTTTATGAAGCAAGATATCTTCCTGGTTTATTTTCACATGTCCAGTTTTTGAAGTGTGCTGTAGAGAACACAGTCTTCCTTTACGGATGCTGCTGGTGACCTGCATGGAGAAAACAGCGCATTTAGACTCTGTTAAAATCACAGACATTCTCATTCTCATTTCAGTCAATCCTGCCTGAGCTTTTATCACATTTAGACACACCTTGCAACATGAAGCACAAGCAGAAGCTTTAGCCACAGAACAGTTATCTGGAATTTTGGAAAACATTACATCACTGTGATGTCATAGGCTGAGGTCACACAGCAGGGAGATGAAAAGAGAAGAAAGTTGACAAGCAGAACAAACCAAATGATGAATCTAGATCAGTGGAACATCCAGTCCTCGTACTACCACGTTCTTCTTTTGACCAGGCAGAGAAGTTCTTAGCAAAACAGCAGCGAGAGATTATAACATTTTTAAATAATTGAACAGGGCTTTGGGACTGCAACAAACAAACAAGCAAGCAAAATATAGAAATAGTGTGCATCAAGGCAACACCCGGTCCTACGAACACATCAATATATGAACTGTTACAGGGGTACTGAGAAGTACTGGAATCTCAGTAATGCTCATTTGCATTTTTCTCTGAAATGCTCATTTGTATTTTGTTTCCAGGGTTTGTTTTGTACATACTTACATGACCAAGTGTTATGGATGTACGTTTTTTGGCTTTCATTAATTTCTAATATTGTACACGCTGACATAAATGTAACACATCTACTGTGGTTAGAATACTTCTTTGTGTATATAAATCACAGCAAACCCATCTCAGCTCTCCCCAGTGAGACACTGTGGTCTATTATCCAGTGAGAAACTCTGGTCTATTAACCAGTGAGAAACTTTGGTTTATCCAGTGGTACGCTCTGGTCAATGCAGTGAGACGCTCTGGTCAATCCAGTGATACGCTCTGGTCAATCCAGTGAGATGCTCTGGTCTATCCAGTGAGACACTCGGGTCTATCCAGTGATACGCACTGTTCTATCCAGTCAGACACTCTGGTCTATCCAGTGAGACTCTCTGGTCAATTGACCAGTGAGAACCTCTAGTCTATCCAGTGAGACACTCTGGTCTATCCAGTGAGACACTCTGGTCTATCCAGTGAGATGCTCTGGTCTGCCCAGTGAGGGTCGTTCACCTACTGACTCCATAGAGGTGTCGTCTGGCTCCAGTCAGAGAGAGCAGCCTGTAATAAAAGCTGCTGGAGAGAGATACCTGACACAGCGACAGTCAGCACAGGTAGTATAAAGGTGGGATATTCTCACCTGGGGGCAGCACTGGAGGGGCGGAACTGGATGCTAGCGTACTGAACACCCTCCTCACACTGGGGGAGTGGCTTTTGAACAGTGGAGTACAGAACCTGCTCCTGGCTGCGGGTGTTAGTGGGCTGAACAGAGGCGTAGAGGGGAACTTCACCGTCGTCTCTGTCCGTACCCTGTGTTCCAGTGTGACTCATTTCCATCCCTGAGACGTTGCCATAAATGGGGCTTTTATTCCCCTGCAGGGTAAAGAAAAGAGGCAGGAGAAGGATGGGAAAGATCCACAGAAAGGTCCTGTTCATTTCAGTGAGCTCCTCAGCACTGGAGTGTGCTACTCGCCCCCATTAACGTCAAAACATGCATTTAACCTGGTGTGAAAAAAATCAGCTAATGACTCAATGTTTCATTTTCAAATAAATGCCATCAGCAGTTAAATATCAGCTGAACCAGACATTCAGATGTAATACACTTAATACGATTTATTTTGACTCTAACATGACCAATTTTACAGTGGGTTTTCTTAAAATCTTGGAAAGATTTCACACTGAAATACTCCATTCATTTCAAAGCATATATTTTCAATAACCAATAGCAATAAACCTTCATCACAACAATAATCTCTGTGTATTTATTCACTGAAATCAGGTGAATACAACACATACAGTACAAGTCACTCTCCCAGACTCCGTATGTAATGAACAGATTATTACAAGCACATAAGCAGTATTGTACTGTGTAGCATGTTACTGTCACATACTGCAACCCCTTTTGAGAAAATGAAACTGTCCTTAACAGGGGAATACACATAATTAACTCTGGAAATATTTTCATTAAGCATATCAACACACTGAAAAATGACACAGAGAAGATCATAACCTCTGTACATAATCTAATAAACCTTCAAGGCCATATGGCACACACTGCTATGCTTTCTACCTATTTGTAAGAAAGGTGCTATATAAATAAATAAATCATGTCTTATGATTACTGCTATAAAGCATTATGAGTGTTAAACAGTCTTCATAACTCTAATTATACTGTATTATGAGCAGACTATAAGGAATTATAAGTAGTATATAATGGATTACAGACAGGCATCATAGAAAGTGTTACTGAATTTCAGTTTTTGCTTAAGCAATGTATATTAATAAAATTATATTACATCCATAGATAATTACATGTATGCACAGATGCAGACTGATTTCATTAACTCACCTGCCTGCCCCCTTCTGTCTCATTTGTTGATATTCTCTTCCTGATTATTCAGAAAAAAATAATAAAAATAAAAAGTAAATCTACCTTCAGACAAATATTTAAAGAGTCCCCTGTTGTGCAAACAACAATTTGCATTTGTTTGAATGATGTCTATTGCTGAGGCAATAGTGCCCATGTATGTGTATATTTTTTTATTATTCAGATGTTATTAGGTCACAGGAAATGAGCCTGAGTTATGAGAGGCTTCTTCCTGCCCAGTAAATGTAGTTCTGCTTTATTCAAACCAACACTGGAGCTCAAGGGCAAATTGATGTGTTTGTCAAGACTTCATTATGGCCTGTAGCTGTCCACATGATTCATATTAAGAACAAGCTTATCATACAGGTTTTTTAAACTTATTGAGACACTAAAATGCACCAGTAAGGGTTTATGAAAAGTTCACATCGAAATAAAACAAAATGACTAATAATGCAGTGGTCTAAGCACTACTCAGACATTAGAGGGGGGATATGGCATCAGCATGATGTAATGCAGTTAGTGCACGGCAACAACATTTTACAGAAATGTGCGTTTGTTTTAAAATGTGAGTCTAATCAGAAATGATTTACAATTGAGTGACTACAAGCCGACTCATTTTCAGCCACGTACCTCACACACACAACACCCAGAAACACAAGAGCCAAAATGGCAGCCACTCCCACAGCTGCAGCCGCGATCAGTGACTGACCTCCTAAGCAAAGTCAGAGAGATGTACCCGTGTCAGTTATGATACAGCAGTGTTCATTTCACAACACGCCTCACCAATGTCTGTAAGATGAAAGTTTATAAATGCATAAATATACCCATCTGTGCTTATCTTTACTAGAAATGATTGTACATTTGAATTTTAAGCAATATGGGCATGGTGACACTTTTTGTGACACTGCACTGCATCATCTGTTGTGATCCATTTCGATCGTAGCCTCTGTATCATGATCAGCATTGCTTTGTAGCCTCAGGATCATAATCAGTATCACGTAAAATATGGTATCAAATAAGTTCTGGTCCTACCTTGCACTGTGACCAGTATAGCAGTAGAATTCAGAGCTCCAAGTCTGTTCTGTGCCTCACAGTAGTACTGTCCTCTGTTCCAGGATATAAAGTTAGAAAAGTTCAAACTCTGTCCAGATCCTGCCTGCCAGACTTCAGAAGTGTCATTCTTCTTATACCAGGTGTATCTCTGCACTGGTGGGTTGGCATCGCTGCTGCAGTTCAGAGTCATTGAACTGCCTTCCACTATTTCACCAGAGGGGCTCACTGACACTGAGACGCTCTTCGGAGGATCTGAAAGAGAAAATATCAGGTCCTGCAGTTCTAAATAAAAGTCACACAGAGGAATTCCTGGAAGCATCTAAAATCATTAGAAAAATGTGCTAAATTCCATATAATTTCTCACTCACTGTGTTGGGTCTCAAAACACTAGCAGAGACATTTATTTCAAAGTAATCTTTATAATGGAGCTGAAATCTCACAATGTGATGTGGAGGAGTGGTGTGGTTAGGGCACCATCTGCAGGCAGAGTGGGAGCAGTATAGCTGGCCTACAACCACGCCTGTTTGCAGTTACAATTGATGGGTAATAGTTTATATGCTCTGCCTGCAGTGAGACCGGGGTGCTGGAATGAGAGATGCACGCGGGAGCGGCATGCCATCTAATCCCCGTCCTTATCGTGTGTGTTTTGTTTTGTTTTTGTTTCCGTGTTTTTGGTATCGAGCGCACAATAAAGCCTTAGTGCCTCTAACAACGACGGATTGTGTGGTTTGAGGGGAACAGGACTGCAGATCCTGGTACAGTAAATATCGCACTATATCATGCTTTGTTACAAAATGAACTGGATATACTGTAGCTTTTTATGGTAGTTTGAAAATGACCCAGCAGAATCAAGTTTTCAGAAGTCACAGAAGTATTTAGATATGTCTTTTTAGCATCTTCATTAATAATGATAACTTCATTTTATTTTTTAAAGATGAACAGCTGCATGTGGTACCTTTCTTGCCCTTTGCAAACTTAAAATGACTACACGTTTTACCTAAGGCATGTCAGTATGATCAGACTCATCACTGTATGATAATGTAATTATATCTGATTTCTCCTCCACTGGCCAGTGTGACTGCTTTACTCAGTGTCTTACTGCTGTGAAGTCTCCCAAAGACACTCAGGAGATACTGACTCTCTGCTCTGTCTTTCTGAAGCTGAGATGCACTGATATACTCACACTGCACATCAAGATGTTTAGGAGGAGATTTTTTTATCCCAATCTTATTCTGTGCCTCACAGTAGTATTCTCCTGCATCCTGCAGTGTGATGGTTTTAATGGTATAACTCGGGTCTGGTCCTCCTGTCTCTGAGGATACAGGTTTATTATTCTTATACCAGGTGTATCTGTGCACTGGTGGGTTGGCAGCGTTGCTGCAGGTCAGAGTCACTGAACTGCCCTCCACTATTTCACCAGAGAGGGGCACTGATACTGAGACGCTTTTCGGAGGATCTGAAAGAGAAAATAACAGGTCTTGCAGTTTTAATTAAAAGTCACACAGAGGTATTCTTGGGAGCATCTAAAATCATTACAATTTCACAATCACAATTTGTTGAATTCCATATAATTTCTCACTCACTGTGTTGTGTCTCAAAACACTGGCAGAGACATTTATTTCAAAGTAATCTTTATAATGGAGCAGAAATCTCACAATGTGATATAGAGGGGTGGTGTGGTTAGGGTGCCATCTACAGGCAGAGTGGGAGCAGTATAGCTGGCCTACAACCACGCCTGTTTGCAGTTACAATTGATGGGTAATGGTTTATATGCTCTGCCTGCAGTGAGACTGGGGTGCTGGAATGAGAGATGCACGCGGGAGCGGCATGCCATCTAATCCCCGTCCTTATCGTGTGTGTTTTGTTTTGTTTTGTTTTTGTTTCTGTGTTTCAGGTATCGAGCGCACAATAAAGCCTCAGTGCCTCTAACAACGATGGATTGTGTGGATTGTGGGGAAAAGGACTGCAGAACCTGTTACAGTAAATATTCCAGTATACCATGCTTTGCTACAAAATGAACTGGATATACTGCAGCTTTTTATGGTAGTTGGAAAATGACACAGCAGAATCAAGTTTTCAAAAGTGACAGCAGTATTTAGATATGTCTTTTTAGCATCTTCATTAATAATGATAACTTCATTTTATTTTTTAAAGTTGAACAGCTGCATGTGGTACCTTTCTTGCCCTTTGCAAACTCAAAATGACTACCCAAAGACACTCAAGAGATACTGACTCTCTGCTCTGTGTGTCTGAAGCTGAGATGCACTGATATACTCACACTGCACATCAAGATGTTTAGGAGGAGATTTTTTTATCCCAATCTTATTCTGTGCCTCACAGTAGTATTCTCCTGCATCCTGCAGTGTGATGGTTTTAATGGTATAACTCGGGTCTGGTCCTCCTGTCTCTGAGGATACAGGTTTATTATTCTTATACCAGGTGTATCTGTGCACTGGTGGGTTGGCAGCGTTGCTGCAGGTCAGAGTCACTGAACTGCCCTCCACTATTTCACCAGAGGGGGGCACTGATACTGAGACGCTTTTCGGAGGATCTGAAAGAGAAAATAACAGGTCTTGCAGTTTTAATTAAAAGTCACACAGAGGTATTCTTGGGAGCATCTAAAATCATTACAATTTCACAATCACAATTTGTTGAATTCCATATAATTTCTCACTCACTGTGTTGTGTCTCAAAACACTGGCAGAGACATTTATTTCAAAGTAATCTTTATAATGGAGCAGAAATCTCACAATGTGATATAGAGGGGTGGTGTGGTTAGGGTGCCATCTACAGGCAGAGTGGGAGCAGTATAGCTGGCCTACAACCACGCCTGTTTGCAGTTACAATTGATGGGTAATGGTTTATATGCTCTGCCTGCAGTGAGACTGGGGGCTGGAATGAGAGATGCACGCGGGAGCGGCATGCCATCTAATCCCCGTCCTTATCGTGTGTGTTTGTTT